>JAJJWW010004958.1:0-364728 GCA_023531295.1 Papaver armeniacum
CACCATCAGGTTTTCTATCCAAATGGTCAATATCGTGATATTAACTGGTCAATATATCTTCGACGAGATATTGTCAGTAGGGTAAATTACCTATCTGTCCTTTACCACACGAATAACTAGAGGTGTAAATTGGGCTGTGCCAGCACGAGCACAGCCCAGCCCAGCACGCTACAGCTCAGCCCAACACGTGACTTTGCCCAGCACGGTACAACACGTTAGTTAAATGGGACGTGCTGAGTTTGACTAATTGGCACAGTAGCACAGCACAACACGTGGCACGGATAAGCACGTGGCCCAGCCCAGCACGTTAAGAAAGAACGTCATAATATGTACAAATACACCATATAAGAGTCACTATTCTAGCTAGTTTTTAACATTTTATGTTGGCTTATTTATAACAACACATATAATACCTTAATATTTGGAAAATATATTTCAATATCGTTGTTATAATGTCGTCACCTATATTTAACTAAAACATTAATTTACATGACAATAATCCAATTTTATATTTGATGGGCTATTTCTTTTTAGTGAATAAACTTGTTAATTTACTTGAAATAATTTCAAATGATATGTTGTCTAATTAAATTCTTGTGACAATGTCCACTTTAATGTATACATTAAGTGATTTCAAATTGTTATAACACGTGTGCAAAGACAAAGATAGCACTAAGACGTTTGTTCGTGTGTTGTGCCTGTGGGCTGTGCCGTGCCTAGCTTTTGACTAGTAAAAGACAAGCAAAAGAAGCACATCACGTTTAAATCGTTGGCAGACCGGCACGTGAAGACGCGACTTCATGTGCCGGGCTGTGCTGGGCCGGCACGTTTTACACCTCTACGTATAACCACTTCTTCTCTTCTTCACGTTTATTCATTTTCTTCTTCTCGATAAAAAAAAAAATAATTAGAAAGAAAGAAAGTAAGAACGAGAGAGTAGAGACACGAATTGCAGTGAAGGTAGAGTTGCAGTGAGGGATTATACGGTGAAGAATTAGTTATAGTATTGTGTTTATGCGAGTTGGTTGTTTCGTAAAGGCAAAGGAAGACAAAACCAGAGACGTAAATCAATCGAAGAACATGAAGATAAAGGGAGGATGAATAGCCGAAGCTATCGATCGCAATAAACCGTAAGTTCATGAAACCCATTTTTAGTTTGCATCGTTTTGCTGAAATTTCCATTTGAATCTGAGTTATTATGTTGAAATTAGGTTTTTCTTGATTTATGGAAAATTTGAAAATTAGGGTTTTAATAGGTGAAATTCGGGTAACTACAGCATGAATGGTTAAACTTGAACGATGCAATCTTGATAGGTGCTGTAATCAAAGTTTGATTTGATTAAATATGTTTGTACTGATATTAGGATTTTCAGAGGTTGAATCAATCATCAGAAGAAGAATTAGGCCAAAAATTAGGATACATTCTGGGAAAATAAAATGCCGTAGGTGCTCTTGGATATGTTGTTCTGGGGTTCTTTTTATTTTTAATTGATTTTTGTTTTCATGTATTGGATTCACGGAAATTTTAAAGATTTGTATCTTGGTTTTCAATCCTGGTTTTGAAAAGTGCAGCTTTCTACGTTGGATTCACGGTTTATTCTGGTCATTTTAATTGAGGCAAGTCCATATATACTCTTTATTAAAACAGATACAGAAATCTACTTATTTCTAGTTGAATAAGTTCATATAGGCAAGTTCATGGACTGCTGTTGTTATTGTGCTCATGGCAGCTGTTACTTTCTGGCACAATCATATTGCTACTTGTATTCAGAAGTGACTCTAATCTGAAATAATTCTCAAGACAGAGCTTGCTTATAATGTTAATGGGAATGCATATACACACATTATTGCTTATTTCTTTGGTTAATGGGGAGTCACTCGCTCCCACTAACCACTTTTGATTCCACTAGGTTACATGATTGATAAGAGTCGGCAACATTTTGTCTTACTATTTGCTTTACATTTTTAACTCATATGACATTCTAGTCCAAAAATCTTATTGCATTTTATTTTCAGAAGTGGCATAATCATTTGTTCTGTTCCTCCCTTTTGGTCTCAGTCAAATCTTGTGGCTTATACGTTTAGAGTTTAGACGGAACTCTATTTATTGAGGGGCGTAGGCATTCTTATTCTGAGCATTTTCAGCTTGAGCGACGGCGTCTAGTGTATTGTGCTAGAGTCGGGCATGGAGTGAATTGTCCAACTCTGTGCCCGAAAGCGGAAGTACATAATGAAAGCTCAGGTTTAGAGGTTCTTTTTCAAGTACTGATTTCATCCCTTTCCAGAGGTGTGCAAGGGAAGTAATCAGATGTCAGATTCCCGCACCTTTGATTTCACCTGCTAAATTCTCTTATAATAGACAGAATTACAGCGAAATTTAAAAAGTAGATTCTGGATTACTGTGAAGTTTAGACATTTAGTTGCTTATTTAAAGGTTTCAAGTCTTAGTTATTATGTGATTTGCGACTGTAGTGTAAATACGGGAAACATAAGATGAATACCGATGATCCATAGGTTACCAATTAATTAGCAGTTTAAGGGAGTGAGGCGTGCACGCAATTATGCACAAATTTGATACAATATATGATTTATGGGGTTCTAGTGTCTTGAATTGAGGGCTTATCATTGGTGCACATGGCGGTGTTGGTCTTTCTAGCCGCTTTTATTTTTAATGCAAGGTAAAATGATGTATTTTTAGTTTTCTAAGCTTGGGCTTCCATAACCTTGCTTTTTGGTGTTACACTATGCAATTGATGGTTAATATATATGGGACAGTTCCCTAAGTTCCATTTACATCGATATATAAGGGTATGTTCCCTAAGTCTGTATTCATGGAGATGTATAGGAATGTGTTTCAAGTTGTTATCATGAGCTGTGGTTAGGATATGTCACTAATGTTTAAGTTCACTGTTGTTTCCTTTGTTTATTCGTCGTTGTTCATATTTTTGTCAGAAACATATACTATTTGGTGTACATTTCCTTTGTTTATTCGTCACTGTTCATATTTTTTTCAGAAACATTTGGTCTACGTTTCCCTTGATGCTTATGTTACTGAGTGATTTACTAAATCTCATGATGTTTCGTTATTGATTAATTAAGTTTAAATTACTGAAATTCTAATTAGCGTTCTAACGTGGAGCTTTTAGAAAACTTGCTTCGAGTCTGACTCCTGTGGATAAATTTTCAGGTTTTATGGATCGGGAAGAGCTTCCTTGATTTCCAGTTTTTTAATGGATTTGTAGAGAGCTTGCAGCCGGTGCAGATTTGCGTTTTTATTTGTTCATTGTTGCCAAGATCTTATAGTAGAGAGTGGGATCGAAAGAATTTTCCCTTGTAAGCATTTTATTTCTTTGAGTTCCTGTACATGATGTATACTTCCTAAGGTGATTCTGTAAAACCTTACTTGTTCAATTTCCCAATCCTCTTACTAGTCAAAATGGTTTATCAGTCCATCAGTCCATCAGTAGTCTTTTCTTTATTACTCCATCCTCAAAAAGAAAATAACTATTCAAAATATCCTCCATCCTCAACCGTTCTTAGTCTCCAGATTGAGACGTGGCCCAATCTGGTGGACGGGACACACAGGTTATAAAATAAAAAGGTTAGGGTGATAAGGTAATAGGAACGAGATCCAGTCTGTTTTGGTTAATCCGATTCTGTTGAAACGTGCCAAAATCCTGAAAGAGGGGTGAAGTTGTCTTTTGTCCCCCACGTGTAAATGCGCACGTGTGGATGCTTGACCATTTAACGTTATTTGGAAGGAAAACTTGACGGTGGGGCATTTTCCCATAACTATTTTTCCAATGGGGCATTTTCCCAATTTCCCTTTTGGAAAATCGTCGATCTAAGTCTCCGAATCGATAATTTAAAACCGACTCAACGAATTTACCAAACTCCATATCTTTCGAGGCTGGGAATGTAGACTAGTACACTACACCAAAACCCGGATTTTCTAACAGTGCAACCTGTCACAGTTTATTTTTCAATCACGAATACACCCGTGATAAGTCCGCAATGATTATAACTGTTATTAAATTTTGTATTCGTGATAATAATTAGGAATATTAAATTCTTTTATTAGTCACAATAATATTTGTCGACAATTTTACAGATAATCACAATTATAAATCAAAGTGATGATTCCACCCAAATATTTCACAATATCTAAAACAACCCCAAAATTATAACACTTTGAATTTTACTTGTCACTAATTTTCCCACATTTGTACAAACTAACAATTATATTTCATTTCTATAAATCAAAATATATTTTTCTTTTTTTTTAATTTTCTTAATATTAGAAAACATGATGAAGGCCAAGTCAACAAGTCATGACTTTATAGAAATTTGACTTTGACATATCCGCTTCTTCCGAAGACGGTGAAAATTACCGAGACACCCTTATCGAATAACCGCAATAAAAATTCTCAAGATTGTGAAAATGACCGGACTACCCCTTATCGGAAATAAGTAAAGTAAATATTACAGATCTGTTAAAATGACCATATTACCCTTAATGGAAAAAAGTGCAACAAAATATTATGTGACCGTGAAAAATGACCCGACTACCCTTACGTAAATAAGTGAAGTAAATATTACATATTGTGAAAATGACCACATTACCCTTAATGAAATTAGTGCAATAAATATTGTGGAAAAAAAAAAATGACCTGACTACCCTTATCGGAAATAAGTAAAGTAAATATTACGTATCATATGAAAATAACCATACAACCCTTATAAGAAATAAGTAAAGAAAATATTACGAATCGTGAAAATGACCATCTTACCCTTACTAGAAATAATGGAGACCGTGGAAATGACCAAACTACCTTATCTAAATAAGTAAAGGAAATATTACACATTTTGAAAACGACCATATTACCTTTCTTGTGAAAATGACCATATTACCCTTACTAGAAATAAGTGCAATAAATATCATGGAGACTATGAAAATGACCATATTACACTTACAAGAAATAAGTGCAATAAATATCATAGAGACTATGAAAATGACCAAACTACCCTTATCAGAAATAAGTAAGGTAAATATTACATATTATGGAAATGACTATTTTACCCTTACTGGAAATAAGTGTAATAAATATTCTGGAGACTATGAAAATGACCAGACTACCCTTATCATAAATAAGTAAAGTAAAATATTACAGACCGTGAAAATGACCATCTTACCCTTCATCGGAAATAAATGCAATAAATATCATGGAGACAATGAAAATGACCAAACTACCCTTATCAAAAATAAGTAAAGTAAATATTACAGATCGAAAATGACCATATTACCCTTTACTGGAAATAAGTGCAATAAATATCATGGAGACTATAAAATTACCAAACTACCCTTATCAAAAATAAGTAAAGTAAATATTACAGACTATGAAAATGACCACTTTACCCTTATTGGAAACATATGCAATAAATATTATGGAGACAGGGAAAATGACCAGACTACCCTTATTGGAAATAAGTAAAGTAAATATTAAAGACTATGAAAATAACCATACAACTCTTAAAAGGAATAAGTAAAGAAAATATTACAGACCGTGAAAATGACCATCTTACCCTTACTAGAAATAATGGAGACTGTGGAAATGACCAAACTACCCTTATCGGAAATAAGTAAAGGAAATATTACACATTTTGAAAACGACCATATTACCCTTACTGTGAAAATGACCATATTACCCTTACTAGAAATAAGTGCAATAAATATCATGGAGACTATGAAAATGACTATATTACACTTACAAGAAATAAGTGCAATAAATATCATAGAGACTATGAAAATGACCAAACTACCCTTATCAGAAATAAGTAAGGTAAATATTACATACTATGGAAATGACTATTTTACCCTTAATGGAAATAAGTGTAATAAATATTCTGGAGACTATGAAAATGACCAGACTACCTTTATCATAAATAAGTAAAGTAAAATATTATAGACCTGAAAATGACCATATTACCCTTATCGGAAATAAATGCATAAATATCATGGAGACAATGAAAATGACCAAACTACCCTTATCAAAAATAAAGTAAAGTAAATATTACAGATCGAAAATGACCATATTATACCGAAATAAGCGCAATAAATATCATGGAGACTATAAAATTACCAAACTACCTTATCAAAAATAAGTAAAGTAAATATTACGTAACTATGAAAATGACCACTTTACCCTTATTGGAAACATATGCAATAAATATTATGGAGACGGGGAAAATGATGTACTACCCCTTATTGGAAATAAAAATATTTATGGAAAATGACCATATTATCGGAAATTACTACCTTATTAAAAATAAGTAAAGTTAATATTTCGATCGCGAAAATGACCATATTACCCTTACTAGAAATTAATGCATAAAACATCGGAGGTCCAGGAGATTATAAAATGACCAAACGCCTTATCAAAAATAAGTCGAGTAAATATTATACTATGAAAAATGACCATTTTAATAAATAAGGTTAATAAATGTAATAGAGACTGTGCAAATGACCAAATTACCCTTATCGGAAATAAGTAAAGTAAATATTACAAACTATGAAAATGTTCATATTACCCTTAATGGAAATTAGTGTAATAAATATTATGGAGACTGTCAAAATGACCAGACTATCCTTATAGAAAATAAGTAAAGTGAATATTATAGAAAGTGAAAATGACCATACTGCCCTTACTGGAAATAAGTGTAATAAATATTCTGAAGACTATGAAAATGACCAGACTACCCTTATCAGAAATAAGTAAAGTAAATATTACAGACTGTGAAAATGACCATATTAAATAAATACAATAAATATCATGGAGACTATAAAATGACCAAACTACCCTTATCAAAAATAAATAAAGTAAATATTACAGACTGAAAATGACCATATTACCCTTACCGGAAATTAGTGCATTAAACATTATGGAGACTGTCAAAATGACCAGACTATCCTTATAGGAAGTAAGTCAAGTAAATATTATAGTCTGTGAAAATGACCATTTTACCCTTACAGGAAATAAGGTTAATAAATGTAATGGAGACTGCGATAAGGGTAAAATGGTCATTTTCACGATCTATAATATTTACTTGACTTATTTCCGATAAGGGTAGTCCTGTCATTTTCTTTGCCACCATGTATTTATTGCACTAATTTTTAGTAAGGGTAATTTGGTCATTTTCACCGTCATGATATTTACTTTATTTTTTCCGATAAGTGTAATATGGTCATTTTCACAATATCCATAACATTTATTGCATTTATTTCCCTAAGGGTAAAATGGTCATTTTCCTGTTTATCGTACTACTTACTTTACTCATATCCGAAAAGGTGGTCTGGTCATTTTCATAGTCTCCATAATATTTATTGCACTTATTTCCAGTAAGGGTAGTATGGTAATTTTCACCGTCAGTGTGATATTTATTGCACTTATTTCGAATAAGGGTAGTTTGGTCATTTTGACAGTCTCCGTAACATTTATTGCACTTATTTCCCTAAGGGTAAAATGGTCATTTTCACATCATGTAAGAATTACTTTACTTATTTCCGATAAAGGTCGTCATGTCATTTTTACAATCTCCAAAATATTTATTGCACTTACTTCCAATAAGGGTAAAATTGTCATTTTCACAGTCTATAATATTTACTTTACTTATTTCCGATAAGGTTAGTATGGTCATTTTAACTGTCTCCATGATATTTATTGCACTAATTCCTAGTAAGGGTAATATGGTCATTTTCACTGTCTGTGTGATAGTTATTGCACTTATTTCTAGTAAGGGTAATATGGTCATTTTCACAATCTGTAATATTTATTTCACTTATTTCCGATAAGCGTAGTATGGTCATTTTCACTATCCCCATGATATTTATTGCACTTATTCCTAGTAAGGGTAATATGGTCATTTTCACTGTCTGTGTGATGTTTAGTGCACTTATTTCTAGTAAGGGTAATATGGTCATTTTCACAATCTGTAATATTTATTTCACCTATTTCCGATAAGGGTAGTATGGTCATTTTCACTATCCCCATGATATTATTGCACTAATTCCTAAGAAGGGTAATATGGTCATTTTCCTGTATGTGTGATATTTAGTGCACTTATTTCTAGTAAGAGTAATATGGTCATTTTCACAATCTGTAATATTTATTTCACTTATTTCCGATAAGGGTAGTCTGGTCATTTTCACTATCTCCATGATATTTATTGCACTAATTTGTAATATGGTTATTTTTATTGTTTGTGCTATTTATTTTACTTATATCCGATAAGGGTAATATGGTCATTTTCTTAATCTGTAATATTACGTTACTTATTTCCAATAAGGGTAGTCTTGTCATTTTCACTCTAGTAATCTTTGAACTTGTGATGTTCAATTCTGATGTTACTAGAGTTAGAAACTCACGTCTAACTCTAGTAACTGATGTTTATCCGAATCTGAAAACTCAGTTCTAACTCGGTAATCTTTGAACTCTGGATGTTCAAATCGATAAATTTCATTTTCGGTTCACCCGAATGAGAAACTCGAGGTCTAACTTTAGTATTCTTAACCCGTGATGTTTTCGAATACGATATATTTCTTCTCCATTCACTCGAATTAGAAACTCAGTCTAACTTTAGTAATCTTAACTCGGGGATGTTTTCGAATCGATATATTTCTTCTTGAGTTCACGTAATGAGAAACTCAAGTTTAACTTTAGTAATCTTCGAACCTCGGGATGGTTTCTTCGTTCTTACCAAGTTTCGACTTAGAGTAGTCAACTCGCGGCCGTGTTTCGATTTAAGAGCCCGGGTATGCATACATTTATGCGAGAAATAGGGGTTTGTTTAAGGTTTCGTAGAATATCTAGAAGAAATCTTACCTGTAAATGGATGGATTCGTCGTTCTTACCGAATTTCTGAATTAGAGTAGTCAACTCGCGTCCCGGTTTCGATCTCGGAGCCTGGTATGCATACATATATGCATAAATAGGTTTTGTTTAAGGTTTCGTAGAATATCTCGAAGAAATCTTACCTGTAAATGGATGAATTCGTCGTTCTTACCGAATTTCGACTTATAGTAGTCAACTCGCGGCCGGAGTTTCGATCTCGGATCCTCGTACGCATACAATATGCGAAATAGTGTTGTTTTAAGGTTTCGTAGAATATCTCAAGAAATCTTACTCCGTAAATGGACGAATTCGTCGTTCTTACCGAATTTCGACTTAGAGTAGTCAACTCGCGGCCGTGTTTCGATCTCGGATCCCGGTACGCATACAATATACGTAAATAGAGTTTGTTTAAGGTTTCGTAGAATATCTCGAAGAAATCTTACCCGTAAATGGATGGATTCGTCATTCTTAACGAATTTCCGACTTAGAGTAGTCAACTCGCGCCGTGTTTCGATCTCGGATCCCGGTACGCATACAATATGCATAAATAGAATTTTTTTATGGTTTCGTAGAATATCTCAAGAAATCTTACCTCGTGAAATGGATGGATTCTTCATTCTTACCGAATTTGTGACTTAGAATAGTCAACTCGCGGCCGGAGTTTCGATCTCGGATCCTGAACGCATACAATATGAAGAAATAGATTTTTTTAAGGTTTCGTAGAATATCTTGAAGGAATCTTACCCGTAAATTGATGGATTCGTCATTATTTCCAAGTTTCGACTTAGAGTAGTCAACTCGCGGCGTGTTTCGATCTCGGATCCCGGTACGCATACAATATGCATAAATAGTGTTGTTTTAAGGCTTCGTAGAATATCTCAAGAAATCTTACTTGTAAATGGATGGATTCGCTGTTCTTACCGAATTTCTAACTTATAGTAGTCAACTCGCGTCCGTGTTTCAATCTCGGATCCCGGTACGCATACAATATGCAGAAATAGGTTTTTTTTTTAAGGTTTCGTAGAATATCTCATAGGAATCTTACCTGTAAATGGACGGATTCGTCGTTCTTACCGAATTTCTGACTTAGAGTAGTCAACTCGCGGCCAGGTTTCGATCACGGATCCTGGTACGCATACAATATACAGAAATAGAGTTTGTTTAAGGTTTCGTAGAATATCTCGAAGAAATCTTACCTGTAAATGGATGGATTCGTCGTTCTTACCGAGTTTCTGACTTAGAGTAGTCAACTCGCGGCCAGGTTTCGATCCCGGATCCTGGAACGCATACAATATGCAGAAATAGGTTTTTTTAAGGTTTCGTAGAATATCTCGAAGGAATCTTACTTGTAAATTGATGGATTCGTCATTCTTACCAAGACTTAGAGTAGTCAACTCGCGGCCAGGTTTCGATCTCGGATCCTGGTACGCATACAATATACAGAAATAGTGTTGTTTAAGGTTTCGTAGAATATCTCGAAGAAATCTTACCTGTAAATGGTGGATTCGTCGTTCTTACCGAATTTCTAACATAGTAGTCAACTCGCGTCCAGGTTTCGATCTCGGATCTTGGTACGCATACAATATGCAGAAATAGGTTTTTTTTTAAGGTTTCGTAGAATATCTCGAAGGAATCTTACCTGGGATATATCATGCTAAGTTTCAATCTCAAATCGACACTGAGCTTCATATTTATCGATCTGGATGATATACCATGCTAAGTTTGAAGTCAGAACCCTCTAAGAGCTTATTGGTTCATAGTTTGTAAGTCGTTATACCGAATTTGAAGTTCGAATGGACACCGAACTTTATATATTCCTTCTTGATTCATCCGAATGAGAAACTCAGTCTAACTCTATTAATCTTCGAACCTAGGATGCTCAAAACGATATGTTTCTTCTTGATTCATCCAAGTGAGAAACTCGAGTCTAACTCTAGTAATCTTCAAACCTAGGATGCTCAAATATGATATATTTCTTCTCAGGGTTCATCCCAATGAGAAACTCAAGTCTAACTCTTGTAATCTTCGAACCCGGGATGTTCAAAACTGATAAATTTCTTCTTCAGTTCATCCAAAGGAGAAACTCAGGTCTAACTCTAGTAATCTTCGAACCTGGGATGTTCAAAACTGATATATTTCGTTTCCAGTTCATCCAAATGAGAAACTTGGGTCTAACTCCAGTAATCTTTGAACATGGGATTTTCAAGTATAATATATTTCTTTTCCAGTTCACATGAATGATAAACTCAGGTCTAACTTTAGTAATCTTAACCAGAGATGTTCGAATATAATATATTTCTTCTCCAGTTCTTCCGAATGAGAAACTCAGGTCTAACTCTATTAATCTTCGAACCTAAAATCCTCAAACCGATATATTCCTTCTTCGATTCATCCAATGAGAAACTCGTGTCTAACTCTATTAATCTTCGAACCTAGGATGCTCAAAATCGATATGTTTCTTCTTGATTCATCCAAGTGAGAAACTCGAGTCTAACTCTAGTAACTTCGAACCTAGGATGCTCAAATATGATATATTTCTTCTTGATTCATCCAAATGAGAAACTCAGTCTAACTCTAGTAATCTTCGAACCCGGATGTTCAAAATCGATAAATTTCTTCTTGACTCATCCAAATGAGAAACTCGTGTCTAACTCTATTAGTCTTCGAACCCGGGATGTTCAAAATCGATATATTTCGTCTCAAGTTAATCCAAATAAGAAACTTGGGTCTAACTCCGATAATCTTTGAACTGGGATGTTCAAATATAATATAGTTCTTTTTCAGTTCACCTGAATGAGAAACTCAGGTCTAACTTTAGTAATCTTAACATGGGATGTTTTCGAATCTGATATATTTCTTCTCTAGTTCACCCGAATGAGAAACTCAAGTCTAACTTTAGTAATCTTCGAACCTAGGATACTCACATATGATATTTTTATTCTTCACTTCATCCAAATGAGAAACTCGTGTCTAACTCTAGTAATCTTCGAACCCGAGATGTTCAAAACGATATATTTCGTCTCCATTTCATCCAAATAAGAAACTTGGGTCTAACTCAAGTAATCTTTGAACCTAGGATGTTCAAATATAATATATTTCTTTTCAGTTCACATGAATGAGAAACTCGTGTCTAACTTTAGTAATCCATGAACCCGTGATGTTCAATTATGATATATTTCGTCTCCGATTCACCCGAACGAGAAACTCGTCTAACTTTAGTAATCTTTGAACACCGTGATGTTCAATTATGATATATTTCGTCTCCAGTTCACCCGAACGAGAAACTCAGTTCTAACTTTAGTAATCTTTGAACCTGTGATGTTCAATTATGATATATTTCGTCTCTAGTTCATCCGAAAGAGAAACTCAGCTCTACCTCTAGTAATATTTGAACCTATGATGTTCAATTCAGATATATTTCGTCTCCAGTTCACCCGAACGAGAAACTCAGATCTAACTTTAGTAATCCATGAACCTGTGATGTTCAATTATGATATATTTCGTCTCCAGTTCACCCGAACGAGAAACTCATGACTAACTTTAGTAATCTTTGAACCTGTGATATTCAATTATGATATATTTCGGCTCCAGTTCATACGAAAGAGAAACTCAGCTCTACCTCTAGTAATATTTGAACCTGTGATGTTCAATTATGATATATTTCGTCTCCAGTTCACCCGAACGAGAAACTCAGATCTAACTTTAGTAATCCATGAACCTGTGATGTTCAATTATGATATATTTCGTCTCCAGTTCACCCGAACGAGAAAATCAGGTCTAACTTTAATAATCTTTGAACCTGTGATGTTCAATTATGATATATTTCGTTTCCAGTTCATCCGAAAATAAGTCATATAATGCACCACCTGTTATTAAAATCATGAGAACCGTTCAACAAATTTTGTTTTTGGTTGTTTTCGACACATGGCAAGAAGCTAACCATCAGATATTTGTGGACCAATTAAATCTGTGCCATAGGGAATTATTGTCTAGCTCTACCACACTATAACTTGAGTTAAAGTATTTGTGCGAAACACACATACAAAAAATCGTGTCCCTATATCTCATTGATTAGTTACTCGAGGTAGATATTAGGTTTTCCTATATATCGCAAGAAGAGAGAGAAAGTCACTCAACCTTATCATTATCACCTTCTCCTCCGCCTCTCAATTTTCTCTGTAAGAACATGAAACCCTAACTCATTCTTTGTCTATTTGCATCTTATACCATTTCCTCAATAAAACGAAACGAGATCTGATTGAAGTAGAAGAAATGATATTTTTCAAGTTTTGCATACCATTATTCTTAACATCAGCTAAGTGAGGAGTTAGGGCTTATGAGATTCGGTATCGATCGAAGATTTATGAACAATTGAAAATGGAATTAAGTAATTAATTGGGGGTTTTGTGTTGGAAGCAAAGAAGATAAATTTGAGTTTGATTCTCAAACTTCATAGAAGATTCAAGAAATTAGGGTTTCATATTGATTTTGAATTCGAACGGGAATAGAAGGTTTATTGAGTTGTAAAGAGATGGAGAACGAAAGGGTTATGTTTAACTGACATTGGGGAAATGTTTTGGTAGTGAATCGATGAATTAAGGTTTGTTTCTGTATTAGAACTCAGATTTCAGCTTCTATAGTTTTTTGTTTGATTTTGATAATATAGTTCTAATCTTGATTTTCTATGTGATTTATTAAGTTTTTTTTTTTTTTTTTTTGAAGGAGAACGAGAAAAGGAAAACCTTAGGAGAAACCCTATATTTATCAGCAAAAAGAGAAGAAATCCTAGCCTCTAGCAAAAATGGGTTCTTCTTAGTTTTTCTTGGTGAAGTCAATCTTTCAATTCAGGTCATGTTTTCTTAAAACCCAATCTTTTTTTACAAGCCCTGATTTGGCTTATTGATTTGATTTAGTGTTATTAGTTATAACGAGTGTTTTCTGATGTGGGTTTTGTTTTTGAAGGTTGTCGTGAAGGTTTTATAGGAATCTGAGGAAGACGAGTATAGATTTGTTTTGAAGAATGGATAGTTGTGAAGTAGTAATTTGGTTTTTGGGTTGGCTAAATCATTAAGATGAAGCCATAAAATGTTGGACTCAAACAATTACAGGTCTTAACTCATATTTTTTGTGTTTTTTTGAGCTTTATTTATGTTTTAGTAACCAATTTCAAATGATTTTGATTATTGCTTTTCTTTATTTACGTCTCTTTTATATTGGGAGATTAATTTCTTTGCAGGTGAAGTTATTGGTGCAGATAGCCAACATTATGAAAGTTCTGCTGTAAGTGATATAAAAAAGATGTCTATTCAATTACCCTGGTGCTTTATTGATCTATTTGAAGCGTTGCTTTGTTGATTCCTGACATCTATGTCGTGTACTACAAGCACACGGTAGATCAGTATGAGAGTGATTTGCTTTCTGTTGCCCATTCACCAGTACTCTATATCAATGATAAGGACCTGCACATCGTTAAGCCAGGCCCCTTAGATGGAAGCTGCATTAGATTTTATCTGGTAAAAATCCTTAAGCTTCTGTTCTGGTTATAGTAGTGCAGTTTTTTACTTTGTAAAATTCTAATGCTTCGTTTGTTTGATCAATTACAGAAGTTCCAGTTAGTGTTGTGTGGCCTTAACTTAAATTATGCGCAAGAAGGCGAGGAATATATTGCAATGTATGGGAAATTTATCTAAGTATTCTAAATTCATTCTTGAACATCTCAATAGATTTACATTCATGTTTGCGGTTGGTTGGATTTTTGGAGGAATTCACCTGGTTTGTTCTCACAACTTTTATATGTTGTCGATTTCCTAATGCCTGTGGTACAACACTTATTTCAAAGTTCTTTGAAACTTGTACATTTTGGTCATGCCCTACCCCAGTGTTATTGCTAAGAAGTTAACTTACTTGTCCAACCATTTCGAATATGAGATACTAAGAAGTTCTTTATTTACCACTTTTGAATGTAAGGGTAAGACTTGGACCTTAAACCTTGATTGCTGAAGCTCTATCAGTATTCTATATCTCTATATCTAAATTACTTTCTTTATCATATTCTATTAGCTACCTTTTCCTAGTTAACAAGCTTGAGCAACTGATATGATCTAAGAGTTCCTTTACTGTGTTGCACTGTGATTGCAGCTCTGGAGATAAATCCCAATGAAAGTATCAATAAGCAGGACCTTTGAGCATTTCTTAAATGTGATGCTGTCCATCTCGATTTTCCATCCTGGAAGAATCTGAAGCTGCCTGTATGATCCAACTATAGTCGGGTATAAACTTTATGCAACTGTTTGTTGAGAGTTGTAGCTCAATTCCCGAAAATCGCACTTTGTCTTTGTTTTAGAGCACATAATCCTGAGAAAGAAACATTTGTTTCAAATGTTTCTCCTGTAAAGCATAATTCTTGTTGTCTGTTAACATTTCAACTATGAATTTTTCTTCTTGAGATGAAAAATTAAATATTTCAACATTACATATTTAATATTGAAATCACTTATGAAAGTCTTGTTTTAGTTTTTCGAGTTCTTTAGAAAAATTAGTACTTTTTCGTTAAATGATTTAGTCTTAATCTTTGTAACTCATGTTACTAGTAGAGAAAAGCATTGCATATATGTACAAGTTCACATTCATGTAAGCTTTCAACTTTGACATTGGTTCTTGAGTTGAAGTTTTTTCTTTCAAGTCTTATTTTGGTCAAGGGTCCAGAGGTTATGTATACATTTTAAATGCATTACGTGTATAGGTTTCACTCTTAAAAGGTAAAAACCCCTCTCTTTTAATTCAATAACTCTTATAATTATCAGATCTGTAATTGGTTTAACTTGTCTTGTTTAGGTTTCAATTTTCTAATTGGTTTTCCTTCATTCACTAATTTTTTTATTTCTTATTTGAGGTGTAGTTTTGAAGATCTTTTTATGTTGATCAAGATTTATGTTTAAGGTAACGGCTATGTTACAATAGCACATCCTTTTCTCTTTTTATTCCGGTGCCTAGGTTTCATTTTGTATTAAATTTATTGATAACTTGATTTTGCTACAATTGGTAGTTATGGAAGTGGAGGGTCTAGTGCTCATGCAACTCTGTATTATTTTCTGGTGATGCTTTTGGTACTATGGGTAATGCGAAGTTTGGAGTGGCCTTAGATAGTACAAATTTAATTACCTTAGATTCTTTGTGCTTGGATTATATGCTTAAATTGAGCTGAATTTTTTGATTGAATCTTGGTTTTATTGTGTAAAGATATGATAAAACATTCCTATTCAGAAATTTATGAATTTTGTAGAATAAAGTTGTATGAATTTGTCAATATATTGAATGTGAACCTTTTGCAATATATAGGTTGGGGATTTGGAAAAGGCATAACCCCGAAATTAGGACGAGTCTCTCATCTTAAATAAACAAGGTAAACATCATCTTAGTCTCTAAAGCTTAGTGCTTACCTTGACAAAGTTGTTCTGTTCAAATGGTGCTTTAAATTATAATGCAAACATATTTACCACTACTAATTCGCTAGATATTTCTATCTTGTGTATTCTCTCGGAATTTGCTCTCAAATTATATTGTTTGTGATGCAAGGCCAACCAAAACTTCATGCTTGAGCCGGAACTGGAGCAATGCGGGACATACGAGAAATTTAGAGAACCTCAAATTTGACATCGAGGTATACATTTCATCGTACTTGTTTACATGATTCTCGAGCTTGCTTTCTTGGTCTTTCACCGCACCTTTGTGATTCGGTCTTGTATGAGTTTTTGTGATGAAGTTTGGTAATTCATGGCATAACTCGATTTGCTTGATTGATTTCCATATATAGATAGGATACGTATTCGGTGGTTTTAAATTTGTAAATCTAATGTTTGAGAAATTTTTATTTGGAACAGCGTATGAGTATTTTGAGAATGTTAATCGCTAGTCTTCTTGTTATGTACTAAATATAAAGCGGGTCTAAAATTACGTAGCACTCGAATCGAATTGAGTATCCAATTTGCATTGCGAGTTATGGAAAAACTTGTTGGGGCCATTAAGATAATACATCAACGAGACCTCGAAGCCTTCGTCAATAATTGTACGTGGTCATAACTAATTTATCATTATCACTTCAGATAATTTACTTAGTCTATTGAAAGCTTTGAATTTATGAAATTTTTGAGTAGCATAGTTCATTTGCATTCTTAAACAGGTATCGGCAGTAGACCAAAACAAAATTCTCATAATAAGCTGGTTTATGTTAGAATTAGAGCTTGGGATCCATTCCTTGATTTGAGTAAATAGTGGTTTCATCTAAAGTTCAGTGTCAGCGTTATTTTTAGGTTATGTTATTTTTAGGTTCCCTGATTTTAGGTTACGTTATTTTTCTTCAGCGTACTAATGACATTGTTTCCATTTCAGGTTATGGGAGAACTTGTTGGGGTCGTTAAGATAATGCATCAACAGATCTCAGATGCCCTCGGAAATAACTGTCCGTAGTTCTAACGAATTGATCTTTATCACTTCAGATAATTAACTCACTACGGGAAAATTAGTAATCTACAACTGTAGATTGACAACTCGTAAATTAAAAGTTGTAAAATGTAGTATGTTTTACAACTTTTTCCAACAAAAGCGTTGTCAAAGTAAAATATGTCCAACTCTTAGGACCAACGAGTTCCTAAGAGTAGTGACGAGAATCGAGAACCACAACTTGTTGTGTGAAAAGGGTTGTAGAGAGAAGTGACCACCTTTAGAATTTACAACTCACATCCTAAAGGTAGTGAATGATTTTAAAACAACACTAATAAGAGTCGTTGAAGATAAGAAAAAAAAAATTGAAAAATATTCTTGTAGAGAATCGAACCCAAGCTTACTAGGTGTTAGTACAAGACGCCAACCATCCCGCTAGGATTCACAATACTTGGTAGATTTGTGCTTTTCTTTTAATCAACATTCACAAACTTTACAAGAGTTGTAAATGATAAATTGACTTTGAAAAAAAATGAGGCTAAGGTGAATCGAACCTGAACCTCCTCTGTCTAAGACTTGGATTTCAACCACCCTTCCACATTTACATGCATGTCTGCTTAAATTTGACATTTACTTTTATAAAAAAAGTGATAAGGAAAAAACATGTTAAGGAAAAGAAATAAATGGACGGTTATGATGTAAATGGATGGTTATGATGGGAGATGGAAAGATAAGAAGAAAAAGGATAAATAGACCTTCTACAACCCCTTAAGAGTCGTCGTAAAGGTATAAACACTTCGCTAAATTTTTCTCACTTCGCAAAAAAATTCCCACTTCGCTAAATTTTATTCACTTCGCAAAAAACTTCTCACTCGCTAAATTTTTCTCACTTCGCTAAATTTTTTTTCATCTCATTGACAACCTTTATAAGAGTTGTCGTTGAGGTATAAACACTTATGCTAAATTTTTCTCACTTCGCTAAATTTTATTCACTTTTGTTAAAAATTTCTCACTTCGCTAAATTTTCTCACTTCGCACAAAAAAAAATTGTTATCACTATTCAGTTTCGATCTCGGAGCCAGTTTGTTTCTCGAAGTAGACAAATTTGTGTGTGTTTAAGGTTTTTGAGAATATTCCCATGGAATCTTACCGGTAAATGGGTGGATTCATCGTCTTTGCGAACTTTCAGACTTATAGTAGTCCGCTCATGGCCAAGTTTAGATCCCAGTGCCAGTTTATTTCTCGAAATTGATGAATTTGTGTGTGTTTAAGGTTTCTGAGAATATTCCCATGGAATCTTACCCGTAAATTGTTGGATTAATCGTCTTTGCGAACTTTCAGACTTATAGTTGTCCGCTCATGGTCAGGTTTCGATACCGGAGCCAGTTTCTTTCACAAAGTGACGAATTTGTGCGTGTTAAAGATTTTTGAGAATATTCCCTTGGAATCTTACCCGTAAATGGTTGTATTCATTGTCTTTGCGAACTTTCAGACTTATAGTAGTCCACTGACGACTGTGTTTCGATCTCGGAGCCGGTTGTTTCTCGAAGTAGACAATTTGTGTGTGTTTAATGTTTCTGAGAATATTCCCATGGAATCTTACCCGTAAATGGGTGGATTCATCGTCTTTGCGAACTTTCGGACTTATAGTAGTCCGCTCATGGCCAAGTTTCGATCCGGTGCCGTTTCTTTCTCGAAGTTGACGAATTTGTGTGTGTTTAAGGTTTCGAGAATATTCCCATGGAATCTTACCCGTAAATGGTTGGATTCATCGTCGACTTATAGTAGTCCACCCCCACTGTGTTTCGATCTCGAGCCAAGGTACGCATACAATATGCCGAGAATAGGGTTTGTTTAAGGTTTGAGAGAATATTCCAAAGGAATCTTACTCGTAAATGGATGGATTTCAACGTTCTTATGAAATTTCGTACTTATAATAGTCCACTGACGGCCAGGTTTCGATCTCGGAGCCAAGGTAAGCATACAATATGCCAGAATAGGGTTTGTTTAATGTTTGTAGAATATACCGAAGGAATCTTACTTGTAAATGGATGGATTCATCGTTCTTACCAAGTTTTCGAATTATAGTAGTCCACTCCCGGCCCCAGATTCGATCTCGGAGCCAAGGTACGCATACAATATGCCAGAATAGGGTTTGTTTAAGGTTTCGGGGAATATACCGAAGGAATCGTACTTGTAAATAGATGGATTCATCGTTCTTACCAAGTTTTCGAATTATAGTAGTCCACTCCCGACCAGGTTTCGATCTCGGAGCCAAGGTACGCATACAATATGCCAGAACAGGGTTTGTTTTAGGTTTCGGGGAATATTCCAAAGGAATCTTACCTGTAAATGGATGGATTCATCATTCTTACCAAGTTTCTGACTTATAGTAGTCCACTCCCGACCAGGTTTCGATCTCGGAGCCATGGTATGCATACAATATGCCAGAATAGGGTTTGTTTAAGGTTTCAGAGAATACTTCGAAGGAATCTTAATTGTAAATGGATGGATTCATCGTTCTTACCAAGTTTTCAAATTATAGTAGTCCACTCCACCGTGTTTCGATCTCGTGAGCCAAGGTACGCATACAATATGCCGAATAGGGTTTGTTCAATGTTTTGGAGAATATACCGGGAAGGAATCTTACTTGTAAATGGATGGATTCATCGTTCTTACCAAGTTTGAATTATAGTAGTCCACTCCCGGCCAGGTTTCGATCTCGGAGCCAAGGTACGCATACAATATGCCAGAATAGGGTTTGTTTAAGGTTTCGGGGAATATACCGACGGAATCTTACTTGTAAATAGATGGATTCATCGTTCTTACCAAGTTTTCGAATTATAGTAGTCCACTCCCGACCAGGTTTCGATCTCGGAGCCAAGGTACGCATACAATATGCCAGAATAGGGTTTGTTTAAGGTTTCAGAGAATATTCCAAAGGAATCTTTCTCGAAGTTGACGAATTTGTATGTGTTTAGGGTTTATGAGAATATTCCCATGCAATCTTACGCGTAAATGGTTGGATTCATCGTCTTTGCAAACTTTCAGACTTATAGTAGTCCGCTCATGGCCAGGTTTCGATCCCGGAGCCAGTTTCTTTCTCAAAGTTGACGAATTTGTGTGTGTTTAAGGTTTCAGGGAATATTTCGAAGGAATCTTACCTGTAAATGGATGTATTCATCGTTCTTACGAAGTTTCTGACTTATAGTAGTCCACTGTCGGTCAGGTTTCGATCTCGGAGCCAGGGTTTGCATACAATATGCCAGAATAGGGTTGGTTTAATGTTTTGTGGAATATTCCAAAGGAATCTTACCGGTAAATGGATGGATTCTTCGATCTTATGAAATTTCGGACTTAGAGTAGTCCAATCACGGCCAGGTTTCGATCTCGGAGCCGGGATATGCGTACAATATGCCGAATATGGTTTGTTTAAGGTTTCAGTGGAATATTTCAAGGAATCTTACCCGTAAATGGATGGATTCATCGTTCTTACGAAGTTTCTGACTTAGAGTAGTCTAATCACGGCCAGGTTTCGATCTCGGAGCCAGGGTATGCGTACATTATGCCAGAATATGGTTTGTTTAAGGTTTCAGGGAATATTTCGAAGGAATCTTACCTGTAAATGGATGTATTCATCGTTCTTACGAAGTTTCGGACTTAGAGTAGTCCAATCACGGCCAGGTTTCGATCTCGGAGCCACGATATGCGTACAATATGCCAGAATATGGTTTGTTTAAGGTTTCGGGAATATTTGAAGGAATCTTACCCGTAAATGGATGTATTCATCGTTCTACGAAGTTTCGACTTAGAGTAGTCCAATCACGGCTGAGGTTTCGATCTCGGAGCCAGGGTATGCGTACATTATGCCAGAATTTGGTTTGTTTAATGTTTCAGGGAATATTCCAAAGGAATATTACATGTAAATGGATGGATTCATCGTTCTTACGAAATTTTCGACTTATAGTAGTCCACTCACGGCCCGGTTTCAATCTCGGAGCCAGGGTTTCCATTCAATATGCCAAAATATGTTTTTTTTAAGGTTTCGGGGAATATTTCGAAGGAATCTTACTTGTAAATGGATGGATTCATCGTTCTTACGAAATTTCCGACTTATGATAGTCCACCGACGGCCGTGTTCATAGTTTGTATATTGTTAAACCACATTTGAAGTTCGAATCAACACTCGAGCTTCATATTTATCGATTTCGATGATGTATCATGCTAAGTTTGAAGTCGAACCTTCCCGAGTTTCTTAGTTCATAGTTTGTATACCGTTATACAACATTTGAAGTTCGAATCAACACTGAGTTTCATATTTATCGATTTTGATGATGTATCATCTTAAGTTTAAAGTCATAACTCTCCTGGAGCTTCGTGGTTCACATTTTGTATGCCGATATACCACATTTGAAGTTCGAATCAACACTGCGCTTCATATTTATCGATTTCGATGATGTATCATGCTAAGTTTGAAGTCAGAACCCTCCTAGAGCTTCTTGGTTCATAGTTTGTATATCGTTATACTACATTTGAAGTTCGAATCAACACTGAGCTTCATATTTATCGATTTCGATGATGTATCATGCTAAGTTTAAAGTCATAACCCTCACAAAGCTTCAATTTTATCGATTTCGATGATGTATTATATAATAAAGCTACTTCATGGCATGTATGAGTTGTCAAAATTACTTCATGACCTATGCGACTAGTCGAAATTCAAAGCGGAAGCACAAAGAGAAACACACAAAAACACAAAGAGAAAGCACAAAGAAACACACCAATTATCAAATTCATTTTTCATTTTCCTGATGCAATATTATACATTTTTTGGATCTTTTTATATCAGAATGTTGATAATAATGTCCTAAATTTATTAAAATTTTTTTTGGATTTTTTTTCATGTCGAAGGTTGATAATTAAACCGAAAACATGAGTTCCTATTAACACAAAGAGAAAGCACAAAGAAAACACAATTTTCTTGATCCGTATGACACTCTTAACTTAAATCTGTACCGTCCAAAAATTTTTCATAATCCGTATGACCCGTCAAACCACATCTTATCCGTTCAAATTCTTTTACATAAAATGAAATTATTTTCTCTCACTTGCCTTCACTCATGTTTCTCTCGTCTCTCATCTTTCCATCCCTCAGGAAAAAAAACCCAAACTTGCGCTTCCCTCAGAAAAAAACCCTCACTCAAGATTTGCTTAACCAGTGATTTAACAAAGGAATCAGTTTCAGTATGAAGCAAATCATAAACCCTACATCCTCATTGTTGAAGAAACAAAACCAAATCTCAAGATATTTTCAAATCCAATTAACTGATTTCCCAAATCCTTGATTCTCTTTTCGATTTCATAATGAATCCTCACAAACCCTAGCTTTAGTTCAAGTAGAAACCGTTAATTTCGTCTTTGATTTCTCTATTTAACTTCATCTTGAACTCATCCCCTAAACCCTAACTTCTATTATCTTCTATTATCGGATTTACCTTTTCTTCTGGTTCTAAATCTCATACTTGTATTGACACCACCTTCAATCATCTTGAAGTGCAGAGTTGTTCGTTGTGGTTGAGCAGGAGATGTTGATGTTACGGAGATGGGTTCACTAGATTTTGGTGGTTTGATAAGATTGAACTGATGAGAAATTAAGATGGTGGTGGTTATTATGATGAACACCCTCAAAGAAATACTCTCAGTGAAAAATGTCTTCCCTTTTATCTGGATTCCTCCGTCTAATTTCCCTTTTTTACTGGAGTTTTCTAGCATCTTACAAATGGGTTACACTCCTCCCGAATAATTTACGATTCCCCGGTAGAAGAATAGTGCTGATTTGTTAACTCATTATAACTTCTCAAATAATATTAGAGTTTCTCAAGAATCGGTCAAAGACTGTCCCCTTCCAATTTTAACGTATTCTGCTAGTCTTGGGTAATCATTACCAAGTTCTTAGTTTTTACCTTAATACTTTGTTCAAGACCCTGTCAATAGAATTCTTTATTACCCCCTGTCAATAGAATTCTTTATTACATCGATTTATATTCTATAATCGATGTCTCTTAAATTTCAATGCTATGGTGGTTTATTTCAGAAATCTTGAATAAATTGAAGTTTTTCAATGAGAAGTTAGACCTGATATCGCATTATTTGTTAAAAAGATATACAGAACTACTTTTGACAGCCTCTGAATATTTGTTTGTGTAGCTAAAAGTTCTTCGATAGTCGATTATGTGGTTCGCTTTGGCGAGATGTTGATTGAATTTGTTCTCACCGTGGGTGTAGTTTCACTTGCGTAAGCACAAAGCATTTAAGAAAAGACCAGGTGGAGCTCACCTGCTAATGTTCTTTTGCATTTGAGAAGATTTCTTTGTATGAGTTCAATCTATTTGAAAGGTTGTGTATATTCCCGATTACTTCCTTAATCTTGTAATAAACAATCTATGATATAAGAATTCATTTTCTCTGGTTTCCACATTTACACAAACAATTCGTGTTTGCTATCTTGGATCTCTTTAAATTTTAAACACCCAAGATACAATACAACAACTTCTTGAATATGTTGCCACTTTGTATGCGAGATAAGACTCAAAGATTATCATTTGAAAACTACGTGACGGTGAACATTTATTTTAACTTTGCTTTGTATGCTTATTTGTTAATATCTATCATCACTTGTCACTAACTTTTCAAATGTTTGAAATTGTAGACTTTGAAAGAAGGTGACGCTTTGATGGACAGGTAAACTTCAACAAGCATTACCCTATTTCGAAAAAGTAATGAAAGATATGGCCTTTCGTGTAATTTGTTTCAGTATATGAAAAGTATGGGTCTAGTCCCGCTTTGATTTGGTAGATAAAATTAGCGCGGCCTTATAAGTTTCTACGTTTTTGTGTATGAAATTAGGACTTCCGATAAAAGTTTAATAATAATGCCTAAGCATGTAGAGATTTAAGTATTGCCACCACTACAATGGGTTAAGTAGAGTCCGCATGATGGTATGATCTTTTTAATTTTGCCTTACAAAATTCTTATGTTACCTTACGGGAGTTTCTTATTCACAGACTTTGCTAAGTGTTCCGCATACATACATAAAGACACACGGTACTAAGAAACTACCGAGAGTGTACACAACTTACTTCCTTGATTTCTATGTTTAATCTTGTAGAATGAGAACAGTTCGAATTTGCATATTTGTTCTTATCCACTACTTAGGTTCATCAATAAAGTTAAGACACTTTGGTTTCTCTCCGGTTCAAAAAGTCACTTGACCACATGAAGGAGAAAAGTATCAACTATTAAGAGAAACTTAAATAATCAAAAGAAAAAAACATGACACGAGGTATCTTGAACGGATAAATGGAATACTCCGTTAGTTTAATTCTTCATAACCCTAGTCTTTGGGATAATACTTTTTGTGTCTAGTTCTTGAATTTGAATATTATCCAGGTTTTTCGATGTACATTTCTTAATCTTCTACGGTATTTATTTGCGAATGAGCTTCATGGGCGGCGCTGCTTGCAAGTGGTCTATTTGTCAAGATTCACTTCATAGGTATGGTAACATGTTTGATTTTAAAGGTTTTCTTTGTCTTTGGTGGAATTCTCGAGATGAACAAGGATGGTAGATGAACATTTAAATATTTGCAACAAGGATGGTAGATGAACAAGGTTTTGAACTTGGGGCGGTGATGTTGAGAAAGAAGTTCTACCCAAACAACGCAATTAAATATTTGCAACAAGCCGAGAAGGAAGTTCCACCCAGTTTTGCAATTAAATATTTGCAACAAGCAATCTCGAAATGGGATGGAGATGATCAAGATCTTGCACAGGTGCAGTACCATTTCCATTATATTCTCCTCCCTCTTAGTTTGCTTTCAAACTTATACAAGTTTGACCGTCACACTAGTACCTCTGAAGCCACTCATTTTACGTTTTTTTTCTTGTTTTAAATGCCCGCACTATACATGGATGTGTCTAAACCTTTATTATGCGGTTCACAATTCCCTTGGTGTTAGCTACATCCGTGATGCGTAGCTCGAGAAGGGAATCAATCAATTTGAAAGACTTGAAAGCTGCTCTCAAGGCTTTTGAAGAAGTTTTACTTTTCGATCCTAACAAAAAACTGGCACTGCGTAGGAGAGATGCTTTGAATAAACGAGTGCAAATGTACAAGGGAATTCCTATGAAATCATCTAAAGCCGAGAAATCTCTGCCGCCATGGAATGTAAATCTCTTCTTCAAAAGCAACTACATCAAGGCAAACGGACTCTGTCTTGTTGTGAATCGAAGATATGGTACTTATTGATTGGTTTCTCGATCTTACGTTCGACAATTGGTTTCTTTTCGGGTTAATTATGAAATGATACCAAGATACTTTCAGATTTTGGAGAAGATTTTGAGGATGATAGCAATATGGAAGTAGAAATCTGTTACTAGTAAATAGAATGGCTTCTCGGTTCAATGACAAAGCCGGCGGCAAGGTCGGGTTACTACAGTGCTTTAGCAGACTTCATACTGTCACCTTATGAGATGCATATTTTTTTTCGGTGAGTCAATGCCTGGAATGAACTTTGTTTTACCTGAATCATAGTATTGGATTATAACATGGTTCCAAATCAGTTCTCTAGGTATCCTATTCTTTAGTATAACACCATTCTGGCGCCACTCTTTACTATTCATATTTGGTTGTGATCTTGGTATACTAAATTAAGTTTGCACTTTTGTTTTACAGAGATTATGCCATTGGAGCTGAAGTTTGCTGTCATGCGTCTCACCCACGGTAGGATTCCAAGGGTTAAGAGATGATTTTTGAAGTTTGAGATAGAATAGCAGGAAGGGTTTCTAAAACACAAGTGTTATTAGATTTTTTTTTTGATGTCCAAGTTCTGTAAAAATAATCTTCTGTAGCGAGAAACAATAGTGATAATAATTGGAAATATGATCTTCTTTCATGGTTATTAAAGTAATGCATATTTAATTTTGTATTTAAATTCTCAAAATTTAATTTTTTTTCCAAATCGAATATATACAACAACTCAGAATTAGAGTTGTCAAAGAAATGACATGCAACTCTTCCCATAGCTGTCAAAGAAATGACATACAATTCAAACCAAAGTTGTCAAAGAAGTGACATACAACAAAAGCAGAAGTTGTCAATGAGATGACATACAACTCTAACCAAAGTTGTCTAAGAAGTGACATACAACAAAAGCAGAAGTTGTCAATGAGATGGCATACAACTCAAACCATAGTTGTTCAAAGAAATGACATACAACTCAAACCATAGTTGTCAAACAAATGACGTACAACTCTAACCATAATTGTCAAAGAAATTTCTACAACCCCAACAAGTGTAGTGTAGGAGTTATTATCACAACCCGTGTATGAGTTGTGTTAGGCATTAAGAGGAAATTTAGAAAAACATTCACAACCGAAAGAAGCGTAGTATACAATGGAACGACAACCATGTTTACAACTAGTATTGACGAGTTGCAAAGAATTGAGGACTTTCTACAACCCCCCTTGTGCAACCTATAGATATGAGTTGTCGTATATCGTATGACAACTGTTATCTGGTGTAGTTAATCACTAATTTTCCCGTAGTGACTACTTGGTCTATTGAAAGCTTTGAATTTATAGAATTTCTGAGTAGCATAGTTCACTTGCATTCTTAAATGGGCATCGCGTAGACCAAAACAAAATTCTCCAAGGTTGGGTCCATCGGCTACTTGCACTGGATTTATTGAGAAGTTGAGCTTGTTTTTATTTGGTTGCAGCTCGCAAGTGTTAGCTTTCAATTATTTTTGGTTAAATTTCATAAGGAGAGTTTGTAGATCCGGAAAATGTATGAATTGGGGTTTTGAATATATTGCAACTGTGTTTCGATTGTAATCAGATTGCGAGGCCTTTAAGCGGAAGCTTCGGTCCATCATAATGACTGGGATACCCATATTTTTTTATTTGTTATTAGAAAATTGTCACGGTTAATCGTGACTAGAAATTGTGACAAAAGAGAACACGTGTCACCATTACGTATTGTTATAAATGAGACTAACAGTTTAAATGTTACGTGTCGTGACAAAAAAAACACGCGTCCTGAAGTAGTTGTTGCTAAATTTTGGTAACACTTATGTGTGTTACTATAACCGTGACGAAAGGGACACGTGTCCCTGGCCGAACTTTTGCGGGTTTGGCGTAACGGTTAAAACTAGTTAAGATAAGCTGTAACAAATAGACACGTGTTGCAATCATAAAATTAGGTCAACGGTGGATCGTTAACTATTGTAACGCTTTTTTAAATGTGACTGTATACGGCAATTGTCACGAGATATGAACGTTACAAAACTCCATCACAATTATTAATAACGGCCTATTTGTTACAGGCTATACCCGTTACAAATTTAATAAGTAACAGGTATAGCCTGTGACAAAATTCCTGATTTGGTGTAGTGGTAACACTGTAACCCCTTTGAAATATGGCGACTCCTCAGTAGCAGGCATGTGAAAACTTGGGCTTAGAAAAGATTTTCTGTAGGAAAATCAAATAGATTTTCTGTTGTAACCTTTCTTATGAAACCCTTGGAAAGAAAACGACTCCATAAAGCATCACAATGAATCAATCAGAAAACTAGTATTCATTCTATTTTATTCACTAGAGATTAAGTTTTGTCAATGAAGAGAATTCATCACTAAATTTTTGGTTCGTCGTTTCTCGAAGTTTGGAGTGCTACTACATCGAGAAGAAAGTCGTTGTATACCATAAGCACCAGTGAGGGGTGAATCTGTCTTAAGGCTAGAGGATATAATCATTGCCTCGACTTCGTTTGGTCGACCAATAAATGGTTTTGTTGCTTATATGGTTTATATTACGGTTGTGTACTTCCTTTAAGAGTGATGGTTATAGACGATATAAATTGTTTGATACATGTTAGACATCTTGCCGAGTATGTAAACATTAAGCCTAAATTCAGAAATACAAGTGCACTTTGTTGAACATGAAAGGTCAGTTTTTTCTCCAGAGGCTTGAGTAATATTTGGTTGACATGTTGACCCTGAAATGATAATTAGTTAGATAGCGTTCATATGAAAACCTGCTTTTACTTTTTAGGTATCTTCAGTAAAAAGCTTTCGGAGTTATTAGATGTTTGGCTATTTGCCAATTAGTATCAAATTTGTTCTTAGATGTCAGAAGTACCACATTCTAACTTATTATACGGAGTTAAAATGTGCACTTGTGTTTTGCTCACCAGGGGTCTAAAATAGTTAGGTAACTGGGTTCATGGTTATGTTTTTAGTTCTACAGAGTAAAGATTATAACACAATCTGAACGAAAATTTGAATGCTAGGTTCTATTAGAACTTGGATCGGTGTAAAGATCCCGCTTCCTGCTGATGGAATGGACCAACAGCTCTTCCCTTGTCCCAGGATAGATCATGTGGCTAAGAATAAATCCTGGGTTGGTGAGCTCACCAGTCACCACTTCCACTTCTCAATCCTCTTCCAATGTTCTCAATCTTAATAGCTGCAATATCAGTCTTGCTTATAGGCTCTGAAATAGTTCTAATAAAACACATAATCAAATTCACAAACTTGATTCAGAATCCCAGGCATATTACACAAGTGCAACTAAAAAGGTGCCTGGGGCAGTAAAAATGGCAGACAGACTGATATTTCCCTTTATGTTTAGTTGTTTGTTGGTCATATAATAATGTTGTTTGCCTTCAGATGGATTTGTAGTTATCCGGTACTGTACTTGTTTGGCAAGAAGCGTGTATCTGATTCAGTTTACAATCAATCAGCCAAGTTTCTTCATCTGTTCCAGATTTAATACACAAGTTTGTTGATTTTTTATTGGTCCTCAAACAGTTCGTAACGCTGGAACTAATTAAGCATTTAAAGCCTAATTGCCACAGAAACGGTGGTACCACTAGTGACGGAGCTCGACAAGAGGAACTAATGAGGTAAATGTTCTTTTCTATCTCTTAAATTGTATTTAGGATTCTCTTCTTGCTCCATTGGTATATTGTCCTCTTTGTAATACTGCAAATGAAAGCATGCAAGATTTATTTGTGAATTGCACTGTCACTCACAAATTCTGGGTTGCAATGAACCATTCTATTACAACCAAGTGGTTCAGGACATAAAACTTAATTTTGATGTCAGTTTCATACATAAAATTCCAACCTGTTGGAATTGGACAAATATTGAGGAACGCTGCAGAGAAATTCATTGGAGCAAAAGGACTGCAAACTATATGAGCAGATGAAGAACATGGAGAAGCATTAGCTGCACTGGAGGCAGTCAATTGGAAAACTTGGCCACTTTGGACGGCTTTTCTGAGAGCTGTGTGCGCAATGGGCCTTTTGTTCTACAATCTGACTATACATGTCCCATAATAACCAGGCCGGCACACTGGGCTGTGGGAAATCTTCAAGGATATTTTAGTAAATCACATAACATTTGCCTCATATAAATCTATCAAACCCTAACATTTTTCACACAGAGTGAAGAGTAGAGAGGCTACCAGTGAGGGTGAGGGGGTGTTCGAGGGAAAACCATTAACCAGAGATCTCTGCTGTGAGAATTTGCTGCTGTTACCAGAATCAGATGATGGGTTCTTATGATCGGAGTTTTGGTTTCATGTTGGAACCTTTACACATATCTTGGAAATCACAGATCTTTTAAAATTATCATAACGACTTCTCCTCTCAAAATTAATTTGTAAATCTTATATAACGCCGGACCCTAACAGTAATTCCAGGTAAATTCGGTAAAAATAACGGTGTTTGATACTCTGATTTTCTTGCCTACAACATTGATACTCATGTTTTGGTTTTCGTATGCAGGTTATGAGACCTGGAGGGAACAGAAGGCCGAAAAGGAGGATGAATATTAAGTTTGGGTTCATCATATTTTGTAGTGCACAAAATCGGGTACCATTTGTTGCACAACTTAGCCGAAATTATGGTTTGCAGAAAATTTCAAGGTCTTACATGTCGGTAATCATCGTATTTGAGTTGTTTAAGTTTCTGAAATATCAGATTTGGTTTTAGTTGGAGAAATTTCAGGGTGATTTCATATCTGATTTGGGTTGTGTTGAACATCTAGAAATATCAATTGCTAGAGAAAAAGTTCTGGACCATTTTTTTTACTCTTAAAGGATGTAATTAGAATTGCTTCATCTAATATAATTGTTGTTAATTACTGTAAGACGAAATTAAGCAGTGATACAGTTAGAGTTTTTTATTGTTCATGTATGTGCATTTAGGGGCAAGTATGTTAGCAAGAAATGCAATGGGTTCTTGACAGTGATCGAATGTTCAGGCCTTACCAGGATTACAATTCTCAAAGATACATTTCGCTCTACAAGTAAAATAGTTTTGACCAGTTTGGGGGTCATTCATTTGTTTTGTATTGACGTTTCTGTTAAGATTGGGCCTCACCAAAATCATATGTTGTTCTTATGATTTACACATGGAGATCAAAGAGAAGAGAGACACAAGTCTTTGATATGTCATAATGACTTTTCCTCTCAAAACGTATGTTAGGGTAGTACGGCTATGTATGTACGGCTAGATAGGTATGTGGTTAAGGTAGGGCAGTTAGGGTAGTTTGTATGGTTGCAGTAGATTACTATATATATATATATATATGTGTCTTTATCTATTATTCTTCTTATTTCACTAATGATCATTGATTGATGAGTTTGGGGCTCATCAGTTTCCTTAAATGTTGCAAGTGGGAGTTTGTTGAAATGATAGAGTTCCAGAAATTAGCAAATCGTATATAATGATTCTATCTGCTTCCAACTCGTTCCCCAAATGAGCTTGTAATTCCATTAGTATAGTGTATTTTGGATTCATTTTGTATTGATTTTACAGATTTGTTTTATACTTTAGTTTGCCAATGTAACACAGGGCTGATCAACAGGTATCCGAAAATATCCACACAAAATAATTGATCATGTATACTGCTTAATGTATACTGTCATTAAGCAGTATACTGTCACATTAACGCCGTTCATTAGCAATTGATCAACCTCATTGATTCCTGGCTTCATGAAGTCACCGGATGACGAACGTCTCCATCTGAAAGACAAAGAGTTACTCCATGAATCTATTGCATTTACATATTGTCTTGCTTCATCTATCGCAAACTCATTGAGTTTCATCAAATCAAATGTTATCTGAATCTTGGCGACCTACTGCGTATAACCCGATCTCACATCACATGATTGAACTCCTTTCTTGGACCTCTCGCATAATAACCGGGCCGGCACACTGGGCTGTGAGATTTCTTCAAGGATATTTTAGTAAATCACATATCACTTACCTCATATAAATCCATCAAACCCTAACATTTTGGTAGAAATTCACCCAGAGTGAAGACTAGAGAGGCTACCTGCGAGGGCGAGGCGGTGTTTGAGGGAGAAACTAGCTGGCGGTGCCGATGAGAATTCGCTGCTGTTACAAGAATCAGATGAGGGGTTATAATGGGAGTGTTGATTTCATGTGGGAACCTTTGGACATACCTTGGAGATCAAACAAAAGAGAGATTCAGATCTGTAAAATTGTCATAATGACTTCTCCTCTCAAAATAATTTGTTTCTCCAGCCCATAATCATACCCTAACATTAAAACCAAGTCTAAATACCTTCTTCCAGGTATATTTTCCGCAAAATAATGGTGTTTGATACTTTGATTTTCTTGCCAACAACATCGAGGCTTGCAAAAAGCAGGAGGGAGGATTAATATTGCATTTGGGTCTATCATTTTTTTAAAGGAAGCAAGCAAAACCGGGTACCATTTGTTGCACAACTCGAGTTTGTGGAAATTATGGTTAGCAGAAAATTTAAGGTCTTACATCTCGGTAATCATTGAATTAGAGGTGTTTTAAGTTTCTCGAATTCAATTGGTTTTAGTTGGAGAAATTTCAGGGTGATTTCATATTTGATTCTGGTAGTGTTGAGCATCTAGAAATATCAGCCGGGAGCTTAACATTTCGATTGTTAGAGAAAAATTTCTGGACCATTTTTTACTTTTAGAAGTATGTAATTTTGATTTACTCCAGCTATAATTGAAGACAATGCTTGTCAATGTACACGTATAATGAAGTTGTAACAGTCGCATATTTCATTGTAAATATGAATCTCATTGAGCCGATCTTAAGCATTGTTCTTATTAAACTTGGAAGACAGTTAGAAATTTTTATTGTTCGTGTATGTATTTAGGGCGAAGTATGTTAGCAGGAAATGTAATGGGTTATTGATATTGAAGGAGAAGTAACTGGGGTTTTGACCAGTTTGGGGTCATTTGTTTTGTATTGAAGTTTCTGTTAAGGTAGGGCCTCTACTAGCTATTAAGCTAACCTTCTAGCCTTTGGTGCCTCTCAATCCCAATCTACTCGAAGAAGAATGAAATTCTGTGTTGCTCTAAAAATTTCATACTAGGATGGTGAAGGAATTTAAACTGTTGGTATTTGAATACTGATACTGTCAATATTGCTGCCACTATTTTCTCCTGTGCTTGATCAAATTTACTGACTCCAACAAAAATCTAAGGAGCTTCTAATACTTCAGCCCCCTTAGCATCATTTTACCAGATTCACACCTACTTAGCAATTCGGGGTAGGGAAAACGTTCGGAATAGAATGTGTACAGTATTCTCATTAAAGTCAAATTCGGTCGAAAATTCGGTTAACGCTTCGTGACTCAAAGCTAGTAATGTCGGAACGGCTTCGTGACTCGCTAGTAATACGGAACGTACGATACTTTTAGAGATATGAATTCCGCATATAAAATTTGGCAAATATTAACTGATAAGAAAATTAAATTTAACATTAACTCTCCTTAAATATTATGATTTAATAATTTATGTGAATTATACATATGATATGCACAAAATAAAATGTTTGGGGGTGGTATTGTAATTAGATTTATGTACATAAGAATTTAAAAATCAAGATATAATAAAGAAGGCTAATTTAGTGATAAAAGAATTTTACGAACCGTGTGATCCGGTAATTTGTCAAATGCCCATATAATTCGTTTTGGGCTGAAAATTCCCAAAATTAAGTCGAGATTGCAAATGTACGGATAATACATACTGTTGCGGTCGATATGGATGGATTTGGTCAACGGTACTTTAGAAATACAAGTATAGAACTACAGGGACCTCTCATGCATAACACAAGTATTTAGCTGCAACAAAATGAGATTTGGTCAAGGGTATTTTAGTAAATCATATAAAATTTCCTCATATAAATCTATAAAACCCTAACATTTCGGTAGAGACGAGTGAACAGAGTGGCCACCACAGAGGGTTAGGTGGCGTTGACGGCAAAACCAGTGACCGGAGATCTCTGTTGATGAGAAGAGAATTACCTGCTGCTGTTAATTAACAAAATTAGATGAGGGGCTATGATCCGAGTTTTGGTCTTATTTGGGAAGCTTTACACATACCTTGGAGAGACACGACTCTTTAAAATCTTCCTATAATAAAGAAAAGGGGTCCTTTCTCCCGTCATTTGGTTTTCTACCGTTTCCAGTGAAAGGACGTTTTTGCCCCTTCGTTATTTTTTCCGCCTGCCTACCTTTTCGTTATTGTAGGAAGATATGAAGGGTAAATATAAAATTCGTTTATCCTCTTTCTTACTTTCTCTTCTTATCGAGCACAGAAACCCAACCCCAACACCTTTCTTCTTCATCCCCGAAGTCGAACCACACAGAAAATTCGACATGGAAATCAAATCAGTTCCCAGGATTTCAATTGCTATCAAATCAAACCCATTTCAATTCTATAGAATTTCAATTCGAAACTCGGTTTCACCTCTAACCTAAACTACATCAACATCAACTCAGTTATTAGGATTTCCTCTTCCTCTCTGATTATCAACTCAACGTTGTACTTATTTGGTAAGAATTTGTCGGAATTTATAGTTATTTGAGTACCCATTTTCTTTTTTTGTGGTTTTTCGAAGAAGCTTTTTTTTTTTGTATCAGTCAGAAAGTTGGGTTTAGGGGAAAAATTAGGGCATTATCCTAATTTGTTTGATTAGGATTCGATATGCTCTTTTGATGTCATTAGGCCTTCGAATTGGGTACTCATTGATAATCTAAGGTTTTTTGTCGGATTAAGTTTGTGAACACTATCTGTTTGTCTAAAGGCTGTGGAGAATCCATTTTAGTTTACGCACAATTTTCCATTCAAAATCTTATGTTAACTTTTCAGAAGGATTTCAAATGTAAAAGTCTAGGCTAGGGTTTTAAATGAATTGGGTAATTTGTGATTTTGTTTTCCTCTGAATTTTAATCTAAATATTTTGTATCTACATGTTTTGATTTACTCATTTGGTAATCACAATTACTTATTGCTCAATTGTTTCAGTCTTTCACGGTTAAGACAACATTAGCACTAGCAATCTTACTATTGCAGGTAACTTAATGCTTAGTCATTTTGTGAACCTTAATTGTTAGACAATTTCCTGTAAGCAAAACACTTTGAGGTATTTGTGTAAGATTAACTTTGCTTTGAGTTAGGTTCGTAAGCTCTATATCACACACTGATGACATAGAACAATTAGTCTTTGGTGTGATTGAACCAGGCAAATACAAGTTAGTTTAGTCTTTTAGACATAGTTAGGGAAGGAAGCCTGTATGCAGTGGAGATAATAATTAACTTTAGATTTTAGCTTAATAATAGATGCAATTATCTACTTCATTTTCTAATAAGCTTATGGAATCTGCAATGAGAAAACTTAGCTATCTACAGAGGGTTAAACATTGAGAACATTAGTTTGGAGCAAAGAAATTTCATGAGAATGGGAATACTGCCCAATGTCAAAGTGGAATGCAACAGTAATAATCTAAAATTTCATTACATTTTTTGTAATAATCTAAAATTTCATTACATTTTGTCTACATGGAATGCAACAGTAATAATCTAAACAAATGCCATGCCACCACCATCGCCTGTGAAATGCGATAGAAATGGCTGCACACCTTACAATGCATACAACGTTTGGGATAATAAGGTCAGTGTGTTTATGAAAATAATCAATGTGTTCATTTCATGGGTTCCAAACTCTGGCCAAATGTGCCTACTAGGTATTGTAAATTATTGATGACCATCAGCCCATGAACAAGAGAGAAAGTAAATTATCGAAGTAAATGGAATTTCACCATCCAACATGTTCTCTATAATTGCATAGTAAGCCTGTCTTAGAGATCCATCTTAGTAATTGAAGTACTTGACTTGAACATGTTGAATGGGTTTTGCCTTACTATACAACATGTTCTCTATAATTGCATAGTAAGCCTGTCTTAGAGATCCATCTTCAAAGTGCTTCACTTTACTACTGCCCATTGTCAAAGTGCTTTATCATTTTTATATAAATGTGGGATTTAATTTGCACACAGAGTACAAATGGATGCTTCTAGCTCCATACCCGTAGGGCCAAGGCTCATCGAGCAGGCTAAACGTCAAGAGCTTGAAGATTCAGAAAACAAGAGAAAAAGACAAGAAATGGAGCATAGTGTTTACAAAAAAATACGACAGACTTTTATGTCAGAAAATGATAAGGCATTATTGTTGGAACAACGCCGTATCCGTGAAAGAGACAAGAGAAGTGCATTGACTGCGGAGGAAGTAAAAAGAAGTCTTGAACTTCGTCGTAATGCTTACCGTGAGCGACAGCAAAAAGCGATTGGAGCTGCCACTAAAGATACAAACCAGGAAACAAATCTTTGCCGGTCTTTGCGATATCTTCAACATCTACTTCGCAAACTTGTGGAGGTATCATTTTATTGACATATTATCTAATTTTTTTTTCCCAGATGTTGATTACCAAACATATATAATGAGTACAAAGTATATACATATAAATCTCAAAGCATACTCCCGTTTAAGTATTTTTGATTAATTTAGTGGTGAATCTCAATGTTTACGAAATCTTGGACACTTCCAGTCAAAGTTCAGGCTCAAACAATCGAAGACCTTAATTGATTTGACAATTCCTTTCTACCACATTGTGGTGTGGAAATATGTAAGGAAATATTTTTACATATATATTTAATTAGCTAATCTGCGGAATTTCATTACAGTTCCTTCGTTGGAACCCATCCCGGTGAAGAGATCCGTGACTTTAGAAAATATATGATGCTTGGTGGCGTGCCACCAGGACCACTAGCTACTGAGCCGAAGTCCAAGATTTGCGACCAGGCTCAACATCAGGAAATGATGAAAACAGAAAATAAAAAAGGTCAGTCGTTTGCCTTTTGATTTCATATTATCTTTTTGCATATTTATATATATATACATATCTACGAACAGCAGAAAATAAGAACGCCATACAAATGAATACAGTACAACACACTTTTATTTCAGAAGATGATAGGGCATCAAAGTTGGAACAACGTCGCATTCGTGATAGAGCCAAGAGAAGTGCATTGACTGAAGAAGAAATAGAAAGAGATCGTGAACGTCGTCGTAATGTTTATCGTGAGCGGAAGAAAAAGATAGTTGAAGGTAACATTTTTTATCATTTAATATATATAACTATACTATATATATATGGATCCGATGTTAGTGTCCTTAACAAATTTACACCAGTACCAATGATTGTATGATAATGATAATAGTGAACAATGGTATTGTGTTTTATTATAGATCAATCTCGGAAAATTGAAAGCATCGGCAAAGACGGTGAAATAAGTAACAAACATCCACTTCAAATGGATCACTTACTCGAGCATCATGCTAAAGACAGGGAAAGGAGAATAACAATTGGAAGCAACGATGACCAAGGAACAACCAGTAGTGGTGAGCTGAAACAAGTAGATTTTAGTTTTTCTATAATTTTCTAATTTTTGCTTGCTCCAATTATTGGAGCAATGAAATAGTTCTTTTGCTTCAATTGTTTTCTAAACAAACTTTTAAAAACCAATTTTTATTACTGCATCAGTATGCTAATAGTTCTTTTGTTTCAATTATTTGTAGCAATTGTGGGGGACCTACCCAATGGGATCAACAATCTTCGTCGAAGCCCCAGGTTCCTTAATCAAGATATAATGTACAAACCACGACTAAGTATTACTGGTTCTTCTACGTCGACAACTTCTACTCCCCAAGGTATAATCTTTAACTCATACTGAATCGAAACTTCATTTCTTTTTCTTTTATGTGATTAACTCTTTTATTATAGTAAGATTGGCTCTTTTATTATAGTAAGATATACCATCTGTATATATAATTTATATCTTTCAAGTTATATATACTATGGTTCTTATAGTAATTAACAAGGTAACAAGGTAATGCAGTAGGATTTATTCCCCGCCGGAGTCCTAGATTTACCGGCCAACTTCGAGATGAGGACGCCGCAAAGGCATCGCAAAAAAGAAAGGGAAAGTCAGTGGCGATGTACCAGGTTTGTACTTTTCCCCAAACAATATTCTGAAATATAACCTGAACAATAACCAATCCCGGCTGGACCCCCGCCAATCCCTATAACAAGATGTTACGAATAGGGTATACATTCCAAAGTCTTTGAATTTCTATATTAAGCAAAACAAAATCACCGATTTCCATTGTGATTCGTGGAAAATTTAAAAATATTTGTGAGAAATTGAAGGCTTTATGACTGCGTGATTGGTGTTGTATAAGCATTTGTGAGAAACGAGAATGTTGTCCTTACATGGGTTTTGGTGTACACATGTTTGTAATTTCCTCATTTGGGTTTGTTTTGTCTTTAGAAACGGCACCGATCAAACAATTACGTTCTGGCATAAAGGCGGGAGGCATAGTCATTTCTCCAGGAGAGAATAAGAGTCATCATTTGTGAGATGAGAGCAACTACGAAAATGGGGAACTACAATTAGTTGATTCGAGTTTTACTATGGTCACTTTGTTTACTATGGTTACTTTGAATTTCACGATGACTTTGCTTTTATACTAAGGTATAAGCGATGCAGGTGTACCACATCGAGTGGCAAAGAAAACATTAACTCCCAAGACTTAGAGGATTCGGATAACGGAATGAGCAAGAGAAAACGTTACGAGATTAACTGCAACAAAGAAATCTTCGATTACATATGCGTAAATCTTTGCGAGATAGGGCAAGGCGAAGTTCAAATGTGAACCAAGAAACAAGTCATCTTGGTGCTTTTACATATTCTTCCCAAAGCGACAGAGTTATCTTTTTATGGCATCCGTTTTAATTTTGTCATCGGTTCTTAAATTTAAACCCATTATACTAAGATTTTTAGTTTAGAAATTAAAATCAACTTTTTCCGACCATGGAGGGTGGTCTTCCACCTCCTATAACACGTCCGACAACCCCTGCACTATCCGAACCAGATCAAGAACGTGTACATACTCAAAATGCAATGCGTAAGATCTGTTTTCATAATCATATGTCTTTGAATTCCTTAATAGTTCTGATTTTGCTGCCTTTAATGGTTTTGACATTTTCTTGGTTTTGGTTTCGACATCATGATTCTGTAGGGATGGAGAGTGATCAGGTCCCAGTTTTGAAGCCCACAACTCAAGCTTACAGAGATATTAATCCAACTGTTAAGTCTATATTTTCAACTCTAAGGTCCGCTTTTTCTCAGATTACGACAGTCGTATTCCGAATCCAGGATGGTCGCGTAGATTTCTTTGTAAGTCAACTTTAACTATACTAACTCAAATTTAAACTATAATGTAAAAGTCATAATAAAGTGTTCCTCTCTGTTTTATTAAATGATGATGCCTTTAATATTGGCTGGACTTACTCATGTCGTTGATGGGGCGAGAAAGAAATGGCAACACAAATTACAACCAACATGGAGACTAGCAAGGCATTATGCGATTCCGGTGGACGAGATTTCGTGAGAAAAGGTACGTAAACACACCTTTTTATGTGGCATATACTGAGATCTTATATTGCATATACAACTCGCATCTGCAAACACACCCTCTGAGTTTGATTTTAACATGTGGTGTTAAGACTACACCTTGCATATATATATTGATGAAGTTAAGTGACTGTAAATGAAAAACAGGGGATCCTTGAACCGGGCCGTAAATCAACTCAAATGGGAAGAACAAGAGTAGATAATGCTAACATAATCACTACGCACCGCAGTCCCAGATTTATTGAGCAAGTTCAGCACCAAGAAGAGGACATCACAGATGTATCCCGAAAAAGAAAGGGAAAATCAATTGCTCAGTACCAGGTATGTGTAAAGTATGTTACGTCATTTAGATATTTTTAGAAAAAACATCCTAGACATAAGTTGTCATCATTAAAACAGAGACATTCATGTGATCTATGCATTCTCTATTGCCTTCATCATCATTAGTTATGGGGACAAATCCATAGGGATACGATTTTTCGTTGTTAACCATTCGAAACAACTGTTGGTGGTAACTAATAGCAATAGATGCGACTTAGTGTATTACATGTTTATGTACAAATTCTTCTTTTGAGATACCAAAATAGGTTTTTTTCTCTTTGAATTGAGACTTATGTTTAACAACAAAAATTTGGTAAACGAAGCTAAATGTGAGCCAACAACTATTTTTCTGGAAGAGAAAAAGGGGAGCCGTAGTTATCGGTCTTCTTTGGAAAGAAAACCAATCATGATTCAGCGAGATGATAGCAGCTCCGATGATGGGGAAGCGCCGTATCAAGTAAGTGTACCACATCGCGGAGAAAGCGGTCATGCTGCCGATTACCCTTGCGCGAAGTCAAGGTTCAGTCAACATCCTCAACATAGAGAACCACCACATATACGAGGATATAATCGGTATAGTCGTATCTTTTACATCGCTATCTACATATATTTGAAACTTATAATATATCCATCGCCATCGGTCATTCATAGGTTTTTTGATGACCTAATGGTTATTTCACCGGTTTAATTTATGCAGCAACAGATGCCAGTCTTGCATTGAATCTACGTAGAAGTCCTCGACTTATGGCGCATGCTCAATCTCAAGAATCTCAACATACACAAAATGCGGCATGTAAGATTTTTACTTCTCGAAGTGCAATAGTTAAATTATTTGAAAGGTATTTGGTTTTTTTGGACGCTAAATACATATAGATGTTAAGCTCTCTCGGTTTATTTTCAGCAAATCCACAAGGAAGTCGGATCGGAAGACATGTAGGTCGTCCACGTCGAAGTGTTGTGGGAAGATCTTCTTTCCATAATTGTGCAAGAGGATTTACTTACCAAGTTGGATTTGTAAAGTACCGTTTGCCACCATCAGAAACATGTCCAAAATGTCATGCAGAGATTTTCTATCGTGAATCGAGTATTTTTGTTGTGGTAAGGGAAAAATATCTTTACCATTTATTGAGCCACCTATAGAACTTAAGAGTTGTTTGATGACCGGGGACCAAGAGGAAAAGAGTTTAGGATCAACATTAGATCTTATAACCGTTGTTTTTCGCTTACTTCGATGGGGGTCTACTTTGATAGGGATCTTGCCGATAGTGATTTGAAGGAGTTTATACATTCGCATTCAAGGCCGGCTTTACCATAGGATAGGTAGCCTTTTACCTCTAGATAGAGCAGCTCGACCGCGATATATACAAATATATTTTTATGACACAGACCATGAGATTAAGTGGAGGATGAAGGAAGGTAATGATGTGTTGGATAGGAATGTATTGAAGCTGTTAAGGGAAATATTGAATAGACACAATAGCTTTGTCCATGTTTTTCGTCAAGGTTCAGAACGAGAAGATCTATTGGATTGCCCAGTTGATTATTAAAGAGCAACCTAAAGATCGGTTGCGATACACTCTTCCATCTGCTTCCCAGGTTGCGGCTATTGTGCCGATAGGTGATGAAAGTTACACACATACTGAACGTGAAATAGTAGTGCAGACAAAGGGTGGGAATCTCTTGCAAGTCTTTGAGACAGGTGGTAATTACGATCCTATGCAGTATCCACTTTTACTCCCTTATGGAAGCTACGGGTGGGACATAAGCAAAGCAAAGATGCAAACGGAAGAAAGATGTCAATCAGTGGATATTATTCATACATTACTGCAGGTATTAATACGGTCTTTAATTAAGAAAACTTTTGGATTCATGTTTTTCCTGAATTATGACAAATCGTCCACTATAACCTGCATCATATCTATATATCCAAATACCTGAACTCACATTTTAATTAATTTTTTTGGGTGTTTTTATATATCTTTTAATTATTGGACAGATCCGAAACAATCATGATTCACTTCTTCTTCGAGGTGGGCGATTGTTGCAACAGTACGTTGTGGATAATTGGGTTAAAATTGACTCCGCCAGACTCAGATGGGTTACAGGTCATCAGAAGGAAATAAGGGCGGAGATCTACGAAGGACTACAAGATGCACAAAGAGCGCCATGCGAAACCGGCGTAGGTAAGTTACAAATAAAATACATACGTGCATTATGTTTTTTTCCTAACTCAAAGCTCTAGAATCCACTTTAGTTTTAAAAGAAAGCAAAACACTTGGTATGGTTCTATTTTTATATCCTAAGTACATCAAACATGCATGAATTCTTGATACGTTTTTGTGTCAATAGACGAACTAGCAAGAAGATAGTACTACCTTCATCATACATTGGTGGGCCACGTGATATGTACCAGCGATACCAAGATGCGATGGCATTAGTACGAAATATGGGAAGCTGATATATTTCTTACAATGACTTGCAATCCTCTCGGCCCGAGATTGTAGCTAATTTACGTCCCGGTCAATCTGCATCGGATAGACCACGATTTAACAACTAGAGTATTTCGTGCTAAATTTGAAGAGTTGAAAGAGGATATATTTAACAAGAATGTACTAGGAAGAGTAATTGCTCATGTTCACGTGATTGAGTTTGAGAAAAGAGGTCTACCTCATGTCCATATGTTGATCATATTGGAAAAAGAAGACAAGTTACAAGGTCGATGATTATGATCGTATAGTTAGAGCAGAAATCCCTGATAAGAAGAAAGAGCCCGAATTATATAAGTGTGTGAAAAAATGGATGATTCATGGTCCATGTGGCAGTAAGTGCATGAGGGAAGGGAAGTGCAAGAGAGGGTTTCCGAAACAATTTTACGAATGTACAGGTGCAAGGCAAAGATGCTTACCCAGTCTACCGAGAGGAGAGATGATGGACATACTATACAGAGGAGTAAGAGCTTCATAGCGGACAATAGATTTGTGGTGCCTTATAATCCTTGGCTTCTTCAGAAATATGATTGCCACATCAATGTAGAAGTTTGTTCTTGTCCAAAGTGTGAAGTATCTTTACAAGTACGTCTACAAGGGCCCCATTGTATTTCCTTCCGAGTGCAACCGGTGCGCCGAATCCGAGAATAACGAGGTAACACGCTATATCAATGCAAGATGGGTGTGTGCTCAGAGGCAATGTGGAGGATATACGGGTTTGCGATGAATAAGATGTGTCCAGAGTTCAACGATTGCACTTGCATCTTCCCAAACAAAATAGTGTCCTGTTATATGAGCATCAAACAGTCGATGAGGTCTTAGCAAATGAAAATAATTCCAAAACGATGTTGACGGAGTATTTTGTTACAAATGCATGTGATCCTATGGCTAGGCGATGGTTGTATCGAGAGTTTCCTGAACACTACACATGGGACAAAGCAATTAAGAAATGGCATAGAAGAAGAACAAAACAGAGGGTGATTGGTAGAGTATATTCTGTGCCCCCTATTGCGGCTGAAAGGTTTTTTCTGAGGCACATACTTATGCATGTTAGGGGTGCTACTTCATACGAAGATTTGTTGACAGTGGACGGCAGAACATATCATACATTTAAAAGTGCAGCCGAGGCACGAGGATTGTTGGAGAACGATAATAGTTTGAGGGCATGTATGGCCGAAGCAGCAACAAACAAGATGCCTTCTGCTTTGAGAACTCTTTTTGGTAGCATATTGGTTTTCTGCAACTCGGTGGACGTTAGAAAGTTATGGGACGAGTTCTTCAACGACATGGTTGAAGATTATGCAAGTTCAAGTGATATAAGCTCTGTATACTTATCAGACCGTCTTCTCAGAGAGCTGGGTCAAATGCTTCATCAACATGGAAAGCGTTTAAAAGATTATGATCTTAGAAAATTGTCGGCATATTAGACGATAATTTACAGTGTAATACGATTTGATCGAAGAGGAGGTATCCATTAGGTTTAGAAGAAGATATGATGAATGTGGACAAGTTGAATGAAGATCGGTCAAGGCTTATGATACAATTATGGGTGCCGTCCAGAAGAAAAGAAAGCGAGAGTCTTCTTTATTGATGGTCCGGGAGGTCCGGGAAGACTTTTCTCTACCGTGCTATTTTGTCGACCGTCAGAAGAAGTGGTGGTATTGCCATAGCAACAGCTACGTCCGGAGTTGCAGCTACTATGCTACCTGGTGGAAGAACTGCACACTCGAGATTCAAGCTTCCATTCACCCCGGCTGCAACTTCTACATGTGACATCGCTAAAAATGACAAGTTGGCCGATCTACTCCGTCAAGCTACCGTGATTATGTGGGATGAAGCTACCATGGCACATCGGTATTCTGTCGAGGCATTCGATACGACTATGAGAGATATAACGGGTAACAAGAAGCCGTTTGGTGGTAAGATTGTTATTATGGGAGGTGATTTCCGCCAGGTTCTTCCAGTTGTACCAAAAGCTTCAAGGGGGCAAATGGTTGATTCGTGTCTTACCCGGTCGGCTCTGTGGAGACATGTAGAGATTCTTCGTCTGAAGAAGAATATGCGTGCAGTGGGCGATACCTCTTATTCTGATTTCTTGATGCGAGTTGGTGATGGAAATGAACCTTCTTTGGCAAATGACATGATAAAGATGCCAGATGATATGGTGATACCCTGGACTGGTGAAGATTCAGTGTCCCAACTGATAGATGCTACCTTTCCCGACTTGCGAGATAACCCGAGGATCAAGATTACTTGCTTAATCGGGCACTTATCACACCACTTTGAATGAGCATGTCGACAAGTTAAATGATCGAGTGGTTAGCATGTTTCCGGGCAAGAGCATACGTATTATTCATTTGATTCGTGGAAGATGATTTCCAAAATCTCTATCTTCAAGAACGGTTGAACGGAATAGCCCACAGTGGTTTACCTCCTCATGAGTTGAAATTGAAGCTAGGAGCACCCATTATGTTACTGAGGAATGTTAGTGCCAAGAACGGCTTATGCAATGGTACTAGGCTTATCATAAAGAAGTTCTTTCCAAATTGTATCGATGCAGTGATCCTCAGTGGAAATTCAGCGGGTAAAAGAGTATTTCTTCATAGGATGCCAATGAGCCCGCCAGAGAATCTTGAGATGCCGTTCAAGATGATTCGCAAGCAATTCCCAGTACGTATGTGCTTTGCATTCACAATCAACAAAGCACAAGGACAAACAATTGAAAACACCGGTATTTATCTTCCCGAGCATGTCTTCAGTCATGGGCAATTGTATGTTGGGCTTTCACGAGGTGTTTCTAGCAACAACACTAAAGTGTTAATCAAGAAAGGACGCGTTCTTTGATAAAGTTGGAACATTCACCAAGAACGTTGTGTACAAGGAAGTTCTTACGTCATCTTAGCTTAAGTAAACATCTTACGAATTAATGTCGTCTGCAAAGTTCTTAATCGTTGTATTTGTTTTTTACTTAATGTTTTTTCTCTTTACCTTTATTATTTTAGTTTTGGTTTCATCTTACATTTTGGTGTCTATTGTATATGAAATTTTTGACTCGCTGAAATGTAAGTCCCATCTAATTGACTACAAGAGATAAAATTTTGAAACATTAATTTTTATTTTGAAGGTGGGTTTTCCGCCTTAGTATTATAGTTTGTTATCCCGTAAATTTTGTAACGAAAGGACAGCTCGGCAGGTGCATCGCACGTGCGTATTTACTAGTTATCATAACGACTTTTCCTCTCAAGATTATTTTGTTTCTCCGACCCAAAGTCATACGGAAATGGTGGATACAGGTCAGTTCTGTAAAATAATTGTGTTTCATACTTTCGTTATCTTGCCCACATTATTGATACTCATGTTTTTGGTTTTTCTATGCAGATATTCGAAAAAGACTATCGTCTTCTACATAAACCATAATAGGGTATTGTTTGTTGGAATTGAAGTTTGCAGAAATTAGTATCTGCTTTGTAATCATTTCTTCCGCTTCGTTGGTATTTAAGTTTCTCAAATATCCTATTTGGTTTAAGTAGTAGATATTTCAGGGTGATACAATTATCAAATATTCAATTGGTTTTAGTTAATGTTGCAATTGAGAGTTTGTTGAAATGGTGGAGCTCCAGAAATAAGAATTTATCTGCTGCCAAGTCTTGTCAATCAAATGAGTTTGTAACTGGAAATGTAATTCCATCAGTATATTGTATTTTGGTTTCCTTTTGAATTGTTTTTACATATCTGTTTTATACTTCAGTTGTCATAGTAAATTTGACAGATCTCTTTTAATATCAATTTTACCAAAAGTTTGATGCTACACAAAAAGTAAATCTGAATCCAGATGGAAGAAATGGAGAAACCAGCTGAGGTGATTTACTTGATTTGTCTCAAATGTATTCGAGTATGGTCGTGCAATGTACAAGTCAGTATACTAACAAAATGGCCAGCACCCAAAATCCTGTAGAAATGTATATTATTGTATGATCTGACAAAACCTTGGGTAGTATCATTATTTTGACAATACAAAGGTTTTGTTTCCAAACTCGAGAAACTTCTACTCCTTCCCACCTAATAAAATCAACCAGGAAAAGAAAATGCTTAGATCAAGGTTTGGCACATACTTGATCGACCTAATAGATTCTTGGCTTCATGAAGTCACCAGATAGGGCAGTAAAAACATTTCTTGACGAGTGCCAAAAACTCACTTTTATTACCTTGCAGTACTCACGCATGCAACGTTCATTGGAATAATTTTGAGTTCGGCAAATATTGTTGCTTTTGAAATGAGAATGATTGAAGACAATGTACCCGTTCATTTGCAAAGTCCAACATATAAATGTAGAAATCCTGCAATACCATAATTTGGTTAATGCAAAATGGTTACTCCACGAATATGTAGCATTTACATATTGTCCGGCTTCATCTATCGCAAACTCATTGAGTTTCATCCAACCAAATGTTAGTTTTAGACAAAATGTTGAGTGTGTTATCTGAATCTTGGTGATACCTACTGCGAGTAACCCAGTCTCACATCACATGACAAAACTCCTCGGACCTCTAGCATAATAACCGGGCCGGCACACTAGGCTGTGGGATTTCTTCAAGGATAATTTAGTAAATCACATAACATTTGCCTCATATAAATCTATCAAACCCTAACATTTTGGTAGAGATTCACACAGAAAGAAGATTAAAGAAGCTACCAGTTAGGGTGAGGCGGTGTCTCAGGGACAAACCATTAACCAGAGATCTCTGCTGATATGAATTTGCTGCTGTTACCAGAATCAAATGATGGGTTCTTATGATCGGAGTTTTGGTTTCATGTGGGCACCTTTACACATACCTTGGAGAGACACAGACCGTTAAAATTGTGATAATGACTTCTCCTCTCAAAATTGTTTCGTTTGTTGCATTTATAAGTCATACACCGACCAAGGTGGTATACACAGAAAGTATATAGAAGTAAGTTCTGTAAAACAATGATGTTTGATACTTTCGTTATCTTGCCCACAACACTGAGCAGAAGGGAGGACGGGATTTGCATTTGGGTCCGTCATGATCATCTATAGAAACCAAAACCAGGTACTGGAAGTTTGCTGAAATTTAGATCTACAGAAAATTTAAGATCTTATAATTAGAGATGTTTTAAGTTTCTGTATATCATAATCTTCATCTGTATTGTAATTCTATTTTTGTTTCATTTTGAGTTGATTTTACAAATCTATTTATATTTCAGATATCATAATAAATTTTGTATGCCACTCATGAGTTGATTTTATAGATCTATTTTATACCTCAGTTGTCGTAATAAGTTTCACCAAGTAATTAAGGTTGCTAGTACCAAGCCAAAATCACTTGCCGAGGTGAAATTGCTGTTTCAAGTGGACATAGAATTAACAGTTCTAGCTTTCAACTAAAAATTTAGATCGACGGAAAAGAAAATTATACTTTAAACATTTACTTTCACGAAATGATGAGTTAATTCGGAGATTGTGTAATCTCCTCTATCATCTTCAATGTCACACAAGGCTGATTAACAGGTACCTGAAGAAAAAAAATCCACATAAAATTTGGTTCATCAATCATGAATTCATTATCTTCTGACAAGTTTGCTAGCAGTGCTAGTGTTTTGGTTCTGTAAACGAAACAACCTTATTATGCAAATGTGGGCTGGAAACAATTTACTTGATTTGTCCCAAATGTATTCGAGTATGGTCGTGTAATGTACAAGTATACTTACAAAATGGCCGGCACCGAAAATCCAGTAGAAATGTAGATCTGACAAATCCTTGAGTAGCATGATTTTCACAATGCAGAGGTTTTATTTCCAAACTCAAGAAACTTCTAAGCTCGTCCAACCTAATAAAATCAACCAAGAGCAAAAAAAAAATAATTAAAATTTATATACTGAAATTGTCTTTATGGAAAGGAAAAAAATGAAGCTAGCTAGTTGTATGAAACTATGAATAAAACCATTCAGAAAATTATCAATCTTACTTGATTTTTTCGACCCATGCTTCAGTTCGCTTGGTTGCACAAATGAGATCAACCTAACAAGATAGGATGGTTTGCCAGAGCATATAATGATTAACGAGTGAGTTTCAGTGGTTGGGGTGGCAAAGGCTTTGTACAGTGGTATGTTATCCCATCGCCTGCCCTGTGGAAGGTTGAGAGAGTTGGACTAAATGAAATAATATTTTTTGAAAACTACTTACGTAACATTCTTTCGGATAATTTTGAGTTTGGCTCTAATAGCACCATTCTAAATCCCTATCCCTACCAGGAGTAAACCTATGGGTGGTATCAAGATTTGTTGAATACTTCTGAATGAAATGACGATGATTGAAGATATGTACCCGTTGCTTCTACCGGATCATTTGCGAAGTCCAACATATAATTGTAGAAATCCTGAAATTCCATAATTTAGTTAATGCAAAATGGTTGGGCGACTCAAACACGTCTATTAAATTTTAGAAAGAGTTAATCAAGAGAAATGGAGGTATGTACCACTGAATTGCTGCCCGTTCTAATCACATCCTCAAGGTTCCTCCATGAATCTGTTGCATTTGTACTGCTTCATCTATCGCAAACTCATTGAGTTTCATCAGTTTTAGACAAAATGTTAGAGTGTTGTTGAACTTATCTGAATCTTTGTTATACCTACTGCGTGTAACCTAGTCTCACATCAGATAATAGAACTCATCGCTCGTACGTCTCGCATAATGACCGGGCCGGCACACTGGGTTGTGGGATTTTCTCAAGGATATTTTAGTAAATCACATATCACTTACCTCATATAAATCTATCAAACCCTAACATTTTGGTAGAAATTCACACAGAGTGAAGAGTAGAGAGGCGGTGTTAGAGGTACAAACCAGTACCCGGAGAACTCTGCTGATACGAATTTGCTGCTTTTACGAAGAATCAGATGATGGGTTCTTATGATCAGAGTTTTGGCTTCATTTGGGAACCTTTACACATACCTTGGAGAGACACAGATCTTAAAAATTTATTATAATGACTTCTCCTCTCAAAATTAAGTTGTATTTATCAGTCATATTTGTATCCTAACAACGAATTCAAGTGTACACTAGCTTCTTTAGGTAAGTGCGGTAAAATAATGGTGTTTGATACTTCGATTTTCTTGCCTACAACATTGATACTCATGTTTTGGTTTTCCTGTGCAGATTATGTAATTTCATGAAAGATGAAAGGAGGAAAGAAAGATGAATATAGCATTTGGATCTGTCATTTTTTATGAGGAGCAAAACTGGGTACCATTTGTTGCTCATCTTTGCGGGAAGAAAATTTCAAGGTCTTACATATCGGTAATCATCGTATTAGAGGTGTTTAAGTTTCTGAAATATCAGATTTGGTTTTAGTTGGAGAAATTTCAGGGTGAATTCATATCTGATTTCGGTAGTGTTGAATCTGGAAATGTCAGCTGGGAGCTTAGCATTTCAATTGTTAGAGAAAAATTTCTGGACACTTTTTTACTCTTAGAAGTATGTAATTTTGATTTAATTCATCTATAATTGTTGCTACTGTTTGACAACAGTGCTTGTCTATTTACACATATAAAGAAGTTGCCTGTTCTTTCCTTGATAGGGTAAGGTTGTGATGTGATGGAGAATACTATTAGTTGCATCTTTTCCGTATTGTTTTGATATGCGTATCAGTAGAAGATTTTGTGGATTTTGGTGAAAAATTGTAAACATGAATCTCATGGAGCAAATCTTAAGCAATGTTATTAAACTTTAAGAGAGCCTTGGGAAAACATTTTGTTGCAATGTAGAAAACTGTCGCTAAATTTGATCACATTGGCTTGTTCCCAGATGCTCGTGATCTGTTCACGAGCTTCTTCAGCTCAATGTTCTGAGAACCGGACCGGACATCGACCCAGAAAAATCACTGGGTCAGGGTCAACTGGGTCAACCAGTGGTTCAAACCTGGGTCACCGGGTCAACTTTATAAGAAGTTAATTACCTTTCTACACTCCAGATTTGAGTGACTGGAACCGTGTCGAGGTTTTTAGTTTATTAGGTACACATGTCAAATGTGACACAGCATTAGGTTAGTAGCACAAACGAAATGCTGGGACGTGTCAAAGGCTAGTTGCGTCATGTGTGGTATTAAACAATTTTACCTAATCTTATTCTATTATCCGTCTCTCTTCCTCCTTCGCTCATTCACTTTCTAAATACTTTGGTTACTTTTAACTAACACCAACAGCACCGTTTTGTGATTTTTTCTCTTCTCAGTTCAATTGAACGTTTCTTCTTTGTTGTTTGTTTTGTAGTAGCTGAACAAGAAAAGTCAAAATTACATCTAAGTTCCATGTGTGGATCTGATCATCAAAGTTACTATCTTAATAAATCTAATTTTGTGCGAAAGTACTGGTTTCTAATTGATAAGATTAGATTCAGTGATACCAATATTTTTTTTGATCTCTTCAGTGATTCTCAAAGCTTTTGAGAAGATTCAGAAGATAAATAAATGGGGTTTTAGACTGGGCCAAACCGGTTGGATCGTACTGGATCCTCAGGTTCACCTATCGGATCGGCCGGGTCATCCGGTTTTTGCTTTAGAGAGCGGTTTTTAAACAATTTACTGGGTCAATAACGAACCAGCCCGGAATAGTGACCGGGTCGCCGGTTCACCGGTCCGACAGCCCGGTCCGGTCCGGGTTTCAGAACACTGCTTCAGCTGACGGCCATGATGCCAATCGAAGATTTGGATCATAAGAAAGAATTGCTCCAGCATCCTAAGCTAATTTCATTGCTAGTAAATGAGCTGATCTGCATGGCTCTGTAATCAAACTAATCCATCCGTAGTGAAAGATCTTAGCCTGTTAGTGAGATCCATAGAAGGAATTAAAACAGTGAACTTAATAATTTTTGAACATTTGTTTGAGAAAATAAATAAAATTAAGAACTTCATGTGACAAACAACCTGAGATTTCTAGTATGCTTTAAATACATGCATGAGCACCCTCAATTGGAGATTTTGTTAGCAGACTTCAAATATCTTTCAACATATGACCAAATTCATCATCACCAAGTTTACCAACAAAAGCAGATTTACCACCAAGTCTTGAAACAGCAATCGCAACATTAGCTGGTGCACCTGCTGGTGCTTTCAAAAAACTTGGTGCTTCTGCTTATGAGACTCTTGATTCTGTTGGTACAAAATCTATAAGCATCTCGCCGAAAGATACTTCTGTAATATTCCAAGTGAACATCCTCCGAGTTTAAGTGGAAAATCGGTCTACCCATTTCAGTGCAAGCTTCTGTGTAAAAGCTGTTCTAGTTATTTTTGAGTTGGAAAATCTGATTAGCTGAATGCATATCAAAATGTCCAATAAAGGGTTGGAATTTTGAAACTCGAATCGTTGGTTGGCAAATAAACTCGTGTGGAGTTTCTGATATATACTACTATCATTGTCACCAATGTGGGACCCGTAGTTAAGCCACATGTGACCACCTTTGGATTTTCCGGAACAAAAGTCGATTTGAAACGCCAACAAAAAAATTATGGCAAAACCACTCCACAAAACTTTCGCCCCACCATAAATGGCACTGTGCTAATTTATGGTGGGCGGAGCCCACCGCCATGTGAATGGGCAGTTTTTACCTAGTCTCGGTTCGGGCCACTACAAGTAAGGCTAGCTATTGCTACACTATATATTGCCACACCTTTAATATAGGTGTTGCGAAAGTAAATTTCTAGCCAGTGCTAGTTTTTAGGTGCAGCTAAAAGTATAATTTACTGCTGTAAAATGAATCATTTGCCACACAACTGTAGCAACAATATGAAAAGAGTGGGAAAAAAGTATAATCTCTTGCTACAGCAATAAAGATTGGGTGCAGCAATAGACTTCTTGCGCATAGGCAGGGACGATATTAGGGGGGTGGCTTACCCAGGCTGAAGCCCACCCCAAAATTTCTAAAAATATGTTTTGTTAGTGTAATTTTTAACATTTGTAAAATTTAGCCCAGGTGTAAATTTTAATTAGCCCATTAATTGTTAAGATATGATTCTGCGTGGAAGAAATCAGAAGATTTTGGAATCCTGTCCCGCATGGATTAATTTTTGAATAGCATCTCAACCGTTCAAAGTCTATAGGGAAAAACAAGTATTCGTGATGTTTCTTAAAATCAGGTATTGAATGGGCTCACTTGTTACATGTCAGTTTGATAAAATAAAACTGTGTGTCAAATGGCGGTGTCTTGTCCTTAACTAAGCAAGCGTTTGTCCACCTTTAAAAAAAGAAAAAAAGCAAGTGTTTGTCCAAAAATTCATTTTTCTTCTATGAAGTGACTACAATTTTATGTATATCTATGTATACTTTTTAAGCACGGTACTTTCTAGCCACAAATTCAGCAAAAGTAAATTTCTAGCCACAGTACTTTTTAGGTGCAGCTAAAAGTATAATTTACTGCTGTAAAATGAAACTTTTGCCACACAACTGTAGCAACAATATGAAAAGAGTGGGAAAAAGTATAATCTCTTGCTGCAACAATAAAGATTGGGTGCAGCAATAGACTTCTTGCACATAGGTTATCATGACACTAGTAGTGGTTTATGCCATGACCATTGGGTGTTGCAATATATTAAGTTTCTTGTAGTGTGCAGAACCACTGTTTCCAGGAACAGTGACTATCATCATGTATCATTTGACATGTGTTGTTGAGATTTAAAGAACTTGCACTTGTCAAACTTGGCCACTTCGGTTTTACCCAAAGATGTGTGCAATGGGCCTTCTGTTTGACAGTCTGGTTGTGCATGTTAAAGCCGACAACCACCAACTGAATTTTGTTATTTTTGATGTGGATCAATCGTTTTACATATACCAGGAAAAATTTCCATAATTTTCTCTTTGTTCTGACTTTGAATGCCATGATCGCTGAGTTTCACATTCCGAAGCACGAGATTTTTCAACGGGCCTCGGTTAGTTAGGAGTAACTTTTTGTTCTTCAGAAAAAAGCCCATTGGAAAACTTTGTGCTTAGGAATACCTCTTCTTTGGGGCAGAATTCTTCTTGATAATCTAGGGGAATTAGAGCTGGAAGAAAGGAGACTCCTTTTCAATAACAAGGGGGTTGGATGACTATGGAATGTGCATCCAAACCATCACTGATCGGCAAGAAATAGAGACTCTGCTCAGGGTGGTTCATGGTTGCTACACTTTACTAAATTTCACAAAAAGTTACCCGTACCAAGCAAAACTCATCCGGCAATCATTTTGAGTTGGTAACTCCTCGTAGTACTTGGCAACCCCTTGTATCAAAGATAAAAATCTTTGTAACGAAACAAGTAACTATTTTAGTTGAATTTCAGATTATAAGAATCATCTGATTTCTGGAATGCATTTTTATGGTTGAGAGTAAAACTACAATTTAGAACAATTTCATATTTACATTTTCAAAAATTTATTGACATGTCCGCTCAATTATAAAAAGATGAGTTAACTTGGACTGTGTAATTTCCCCGATCATCTTCAAGGTCACATAAGGCTGATCATCAGCTACCTGAAAAAATCCAACAAATTTGGTTCATCTATCATTTGCTTAAAAACAGAAAATCACAATCTCAATGCCCAAAAGTGTTTTCTACGGAAAGCTATTTACTAAGAATGTCTAGTTTTTTAAAAATTCCCAAAAAGGTATAATGTGTGTACATTATAGGTGTGGATTCTTCATATTGTGTACACAATATCAAGTAATGGGTACACATTCAAACATTTTTGGTAATTTATAACATTTTTGGGAATGACTCAAGAAAAGTAGACACCTTTGGAAATTTCCTCTCTGACAACTCTTTATATCAAAAAATAATACTGATTTTAGTAACAATTCGTAGTTGGGATCGGTGATGACCAACTATTTAATGTCTTTTGCCTTTGTGTTTATTAGGGTATAAGTATACTTCAAAAATGATGGCCAACACCCAAAATCCAGTAGAAATGTAAATTCTTTTATGATCTGCAAATTATTCAGTACTTGTAGTAGTTTCTTCGTAATACAAGGGTATTCTATCAAAACTCAGAGCTTGAAAATGGGATAACATATCCTAGTTGACCTGCATTTTTGGCATTCGAAAATCGCGGGATCCAGAGTTAAAATAAATATGAAACAAACACAAAACAACCGTTTTTATATGGATAACCCAACGTAGATTGTGAAATCCGGGTTCTAAACACGCTCGTAAGACGTTATCACCTAGTAAAATAAATCAAGAAAATAGATGGAAATTTACTAGTGAATTGTATTTCTTAAACCAATCAAATTCTTTGTGCAAAGAATGGTTGAGACTACCGTATAGAAATCTTGAATAACACAATGACTCTTTTTCTATTTTTAATAATTGAATCGTATGTTGAATTTTGAATCAAAGATTAGTGGTAAATGTTGAAAATCTTTATTAAAACTTGTATATGTTGTAAATTTTAGTATTAACATTCATTAAAACTTACATAAAATTTTCAATGCAACTTAAACTCAGCACAACTTTCATATATAAGTAAGGGGATGAAGTGTTATATTACTAAGAAAAGGTGAGTTGGAACAGTGGTTTAGTAATGGACGTAAGACGGCGGACCTTTGTAAATTTCGTGCTTAAGTGATAAATTTATATTACTTTTACCCCTGAAGATATAATTATATTTTGGTGATCAAGATACTAAAAATTGATATACTTAGGTTAAACTCGTTTTAAAAACACAAAATTGGTTAAAAAGATCAAAATCAAAAAATTTTCTCAGGTGAAAAGGATTTTTAGATTTAGATATTGTTTAAATGGACAAAAATTTAAAAATAGGCAGGATGTAACTAGTTTCATCCTGTTTTTCATTTTCAAATATTTTTTCTCATTTTTATTTTACACAGGATGCATCCAGTTTCATCCTTGCTATTTTTTACGTTTAAGCCAGGATGAATCAAGTTTCATCCTTGCTATTTTTCTTTTGTCCATTTCACCCATAAAATTTTTTACTCGTCCATTTGAACCGTGTTTTAGTTTTATTTGGACAAATGACCCATTTTCCGTTTTAAAAATTGTTGACTCGTGATTTGTACGAGATATGAGTCTAAAAACCAGGGTTAGAGATCACAAGAGACGTTTGGGACAAATGTTCCTAGAAAAATCATGTCTGGCTTGCGGGGCAGTGTTGATAAATGTATAAAACGAGTATAACCGTTGAGAACATTTATCTATCTGCTTGGTTTCTTAAAACATGCTTCAGCTTCCTTGGTTGCTTATATGACATCAAATAACAAGATAAAATAGTTTGTAAGGGGATATAATTATGTGAGTTTTCAACATTTTACTTGGAATTGCTATTGGTATTTGTATTTGGACACGGATTATCTTTTATTTTTGTGTTTCTAATAGATTATCTTTTATTTTGCTATTTCTCAAATTCTTTTAAACTATCCTGTAATCATTATTTTTATTTTAATAAATTGAAATCTGATTCCATCAAAAAACGGAAAAAAAAAGTAACAATGTTTATAAGGAAAAACAATTGAAGTTTACTTTAGTTTTGACTCCTAAACACGATCCTTCATGACTCCTTTATTAAAATTTTGAGAGCTAACAGAAGTATATGTAGCCAAGGGCGGGTATGTTGAGAAAAAAATTGGGGGTGCCAAAAACTCTTAGATTAAGGACTTCACACTGGACAAGGTCTAAACATAAGTGACGTATCTAGTTCTGAAGCCCAAGGACTAGAGCTTTAACTTATTCGAGAATGACTTGTGCGAACACAAATATTGAAAGAAAAAGGAAGTGGCAAACTTATAGAACAAATTTAAGAAATTCTTGAGAGGAAAAAAAGTTCGAGAGAGATGAACAAGTGTGAAAGTATTTGAAGTGACTACCTTATGTGTTGTCGATGTTTAATTAGAAAGGTCAAATAATAACGTAGAATCTTCCAGGGGTATCCTTATTTGGTTGTTAAGAGCAACTGCGGTCATGAGACTAAAACCAAAGACCAAAGACTAAAAAAAACCCAAAAATTTGGTTTACTCCGTGCTGTGACACTACGGTGCAGGAGCAAAAGTTTGTCGAGCCATCGGGCGCGAGTTTCAAACTACGCCTCATTTTTTTTTTTTTTTGTTATGGGGCTTAACTCAAAGTTACGCCCCATCATCGCGCAATCCCCACACCTCAGCTCCATCAGGGCGCAATCCCGGACTCACGCCCCATTTTTTTTTTTTTTTTGTTATGGGCGTAACTTTGAGTTATGCCCCATCATCGGCGCAATCCCAACACCCCGCTCCATCAAGCGTAACTTTAAATTACGCCCGACTAAAGACCAGACTAAAGACTAAATATGGTCTGGGTTTTGGTTATAGTCTGGTATTTGGTCTTTAGTCCTTCTCCACTGCGTCTGCTTTTTACTAAAAATTTGGTTATACTCTGCGACTGTGGATGCTCTAAGGGGCCCGGTTTCCTATTTTTACCTAATTTAAGAGTTTCCTGACTGTTGATATGTTCAATTTCCTAGTAAAATTATTATATTGGAAGCCAATTTTGTGGCCTATATAAATAGGTGCAGATGAGAGTTCTCAAAATTAGTTTTAATTGCTTCAAAAAAAAAAAAAATAGTTTTAATAGAGCGTTTTGGGGATAAAACGTTTTGTTCATAGAGATTTATTTGAGAGATTATAAATAACACCTTATTGGTTATAAGTTTGTGATTGATTCATCAATCCTTGAGGGTTAGTGGTTCTATATAATAAGAGTTGATCGCATTCGTTTATGGACGTAGGCATATTGCTGAACCACGTTAAAACTCGTGCCTTTATTTTTTGTATCTTTTAGTGTGCAATTTGTTTCCTGTTTTATTTAGTTCTACATTGATCCAAAGAATTCATGTGTCTACTGTGGAATTATTTGCACAATACTTAATTCAGCACTTAGTGTAACCAAATTTCAATTTAGGATTTACAAATACTAGATTGTATATATTTATGTATTTACCTTTTTATAATTAGAATATTTGCGAATTTGTCACTTTTGATAAATGCACTATAATGATTTTTATGCATGCGAATTTTATGGTATTTTTTTTTCTTTTTTTTTTGCATCTATAGTTTTTACAAATTAACTAGCATGTTTGTTTACGATATGAAGTTCTTTTGACTATTTAATAGTAGTTTATGCGTTAGGATTATTTAAGCATTATATTTTAAAAATAAACATGACAAAATTCTGATAACGCATCTGTAATCTTGCAGTGTTTGTTCTTTATGCATAAATGCTACTTAATTAGAAAAATGTGCCACGTGTTAAACACGCAAAAGATAATGTTGAATATAGATAAATATTAATAGGGAGGCACATATGAAATATAAAATGTGCCACGTCTAATTTATCTGAATTAGATCAAGTTATTTCTGGCTCGATCTAGCTGTAGATGGTGATTTTCTGTTTGTTGATGGTTACAATGGTGTTATAGGAGGAGATGTAGTCGTAGGTGCCACTAAATGTGCTACTAGTGTTGTAAAAATTGCTAACGGATGTCAATATGCTCTACCTAGTATCCCAAATTGATCTGTTATAAAGGCTAATATCCAATCATTGGGTGAAGGTCTTAGTTCAGCTTTGTAAGAGCCTATTTAATCAGGGATAACACGAAGAAGGTTTTCAGTGAGTTTTACAAAAACTATGTAAAGCGCGATGAAACTAGTTGTATATGACTTAGATGGTTGCACTAGGTGTGTGACTTCTCGATGAATCACCATTTAAGCAAGTACCTTTTCGTGGTGTTTATGCTGTAGATAACTCATGAATGTTGTAGTAGTTCGAACATATTCTTACTTTACCGTCCTATAAACACTGTTGACGAAAAAAATGCAGGTGTTGAATCATTGTTGATTCAGTGAAGCATATCGAAACAGTCACGTTGCAAGCATATAATCAAGCATTTTCTCATCTTTTCTTTATTCACCGCATTTCCAGTAACTACAGTAGTCTAGCAACGAAAAACCATCTAATAATTAAGCTCCAAACCTTTCCATTCGTTTCAATAACTATTGAAGTTACTTCCTATTCAACTCCGACAATTTTAACTAATACCCAAACCCCTAGATCTAAAAATAAAGTAGAAAACAAGATCAATTGTCATCTGCAAAAGCCCAACATATTCCATGTAAATTTCTTATGCTCAAAGCCTTGATGAAGAGGGTTGGGTTGGTAATTTTTTGTAATGTCATTCACAACAAACCAATTTTTGTAGATTAGATTCATCCAGAAAATAAATTCAACAAGACCTAGAAACAATTTTTTTTTTTTTACAAAAAACCTTTACCTGTGTAAATCTGCTAACCTTGATGAAAACAGTCTACTAACCTTGATGAAAAAAGTACTAAATTTGTAGGTATGATTCCTGAGCAGCAAGAACTGGCTGCTGAGCTTGTTTGATTAAGATCTTTAGTTTGAAAGGAAGAGAAAGTAGAACTGTGTCAATGGGTAGAGGTGTAAATTTGTGCCAAGACGAAGACGCCTTGACCAAAGACAAAGACGCTAAAATTTGAGCATATTCAGCCTCAAAGACGTGACTTAGCTTCCAAAGACGCAAGACAAAGACGTTAGTTAAATGGACGTCTTTGGTTTGACTAATTGGCACAAAGAGCACAAAGACAACACGCTGCAGACGGATAAAGCACGTGGGCCCAAATTCAAAGACAAAGACGTTAAGAGAGCACGTCATAACATGTACAAATACACCATATAACAAGGCATAATACATCACATTTTTTTGTATATTTCACAAAAGAGTCACTATCCTAGCTAGTTTTTAACATTTTATATAGGCTTATTTATAACAACACATATAATACCTTAATATTTGGAAAATATATTTCAATATCGTTGTTATAATGTCGTCACCTTTATTTAACTAGAACATTAATTTACATGACAATAATCCAATTTTATATTTGATGAGTTATTTCTTTTTATTGAATAAACTTGTTAATTTTACTTGAAATAATTTCAAATGATATGTTGTCTAATAAAATTCTTGTGATAATGTCTCGATTTAATGTATACATTAAGTGATTTCAAATTGTTTATAGCACGTGTGCCAAAAGACGGCACAAGACGGCACGTTTATTCGTGTGTCGCGTTCGGTAATGTGTTGTGCCTAGCTTTTGACTAGTAAAGCACAAAGACTAAGACAACACGTTTAAATCGTTGGCACAGCACAACACGGCACATGGCACGTGAAGCACGCGACTTCGTGTGCCGGGCTGTGCCGGGACGGCACGTTTTACACCTCTATCAATGGGTATTTATTTATCGAACCGGAACAAAACAAGAACCGGAATAGAAACAAGAAAATTTCTGTCCATGGGTACCCATTGGGTAGACCCGGAAAAGGACCCGATTTAAAGTCAAATGGAATAAGAAAACTTGGCACCCATTGGGTAGACCGAAAAAGGACCCGATTTAAAATCAAATGGGATGCTTAGGATCAAGTTCGAGATGGAAAGAAGAGGACAGTTAAAGTTGTTCTCCTTTTGGTTTCAAGGGTTTGGTGCTTATCAATGGTTCTGAAAGATATCGATGAACATAGAGAACACCTATCAACAAAAGATGGAAGATGTGGCTAAAAACTTAAGTGAGGTTGAATGTGGAGGAAAAGTTTATACAATCACCTTGCGGTCTCCAGCTTTTTAGAGTACGTAAAGAGCTTGTAAATACAATAAAGTTTTTTTTTCTTTTTTATCTTTTTTTTTTTTTTTTTTGATCAATTAAATAAAATAAAGATGGCTATTCTGAAATATCGACTTTCTTGTGGTATGCCTTTTGTTTTTTTCTTAATGATTAGGTTCCAAATGAGATGGACATCCTCTTAACCAATTTGCATGCATTTAACAATTTGATCGATCGGGAAGCTAGGTCAGAATTTCATTGCACGAGATGGTTCAGACCTGTTAACGAATTGTGTGTGTATTTGTTTGATGCCAGTCAAATCCACTCCTGGAAGCATTTGGTAATGCAAGGACGGGTAGGAAATGATAACTCGACATGAGTTTTTTTTGTGAATTTTTGGTGTTTGCATCTCACATGGTTCCAAATTCATCTGTTTTTGTGTTTGTACATGCATCTGTCGGAAGGCCATTTTCATGTAATGTGTATAATAAACTATTTGAGAAAGTTGATGATAAAGAAATTACCAGCTTAATACATAACGTTCTTAGCCTTAACCATATGCACTATAGATTTAGGAGCGGAGCCAAGAGAAATGTGTAAAGGCGGTCGGGGAAAATATACAGTCTTATATATATGACGGTAATAAAATCCAAGAGAACAGCTCTACAGCAGTTAATTGGTAATAAAAACCTTAATTGGCTGGGCAACTGCAAACACCTTTTATCCACAACTGGGGCTTATCAGAAGCCAATGGTTTTGACGTGCTCGATCACAAAGGAGCATATATATATATCTTGCTGGAAGCTCGATCTTTCGATGTTGAGTTCTTTATTTCGTCAGCTCTTAAATTTATCTCTTGCTTTTTTCGTTCCATGGGTGACTTGTACCATAAATTATTGCGAGACCTATTCAAGCTTGCACATCTTTCCTTATATCTCCCCCGTTCGATATATGCGAAACTTGGTTGACTCGAAAAGTTCTTCTTGAGTTTCAATCTCTTCAACCATTCGACTGATTATGTATCCATGGAATGGGACTTATCTATTCGTTTAGGATTTGTATAAGCTGATAGGCAGCAGTCCCCTTGAACAATGGTGCACTTGAAGTTTTCTCTTCTAGCAAGTTGTATTTCCGATTAAGGCTACTCGAGTTTCAGCAACCGATGGTCAGACGACTGTTCTAAGATGTGGTTACTTTGTCCTCCTTATAGAAGCAAAACCTACGTACATACTGGGTCTGCCTCATTGATGATGCATCTATACATCCCATATCATGGTGTACCACTAAGCTTTTCACATCTTATTATCAAAATGTAACTAATTAATTAATCATTGAGTTGAATATTTGTAATTTTGGTTGCTGGTCCTATTAATTACTCTCAGTGGTAATTACTAGTTAGGTAGATGGATGGATAAATATTTAGAGAGCCTAATGTAGTGATAAATGTGTTGGTTGGAATCCATAGCAATTGCCCATTTCTTTGATTCATGTTTGTGGCATCAAATTAATGGTTTTCACAAATAATTTGCCATACGGTTGTAGATCTCAGGAGATACTAGTGTACATGTGCAACTCTTCACCAAAGTCCAAAAATGCATCTCTCAAGCCTCAACTGCCACCACTATCACAACCTATAACTTATAGCATCTTAATGTTCTCCACTAATACTATTCCATTTCTGCACATATCTAACACCAACTCTAGGCAAGACTTTAGCATGTAATGTACCCTATTAAGGCAATTCAACTTTAAGTTGTTGAAGGATGCAGGAAGCTTCCTATTTCTTCAAATGAACCCATCCATCCACTGTATTCAAATTCTCTATATTCTCTCTCACTATAGAACCAGACAAACCAAGAGCTGATCCTCAGAAGACCTGAGATCCTTGAACGAAGAAAAATTTGTAATGGCAGAAACAACTAAAATTTCCACCAGTTGTTGGACTATTCTTCGAGTTCTTGTCTTCTTTCTTTTGTGTCTCGTTTGTCAATTGAATGGTGTATGTGGAGATGGAGATCAAGATCTGCTCAATCGCGACAGATTCATTACGTGGAAAGATTGCAACCTGGAGAGTGGTAGTGACATGCTGGTAATCACGGTGGCCCAGAATGGTAGTGGGGATTCGACAACTTTACAAGAAGCAATTGATATGATACCAGAGAACAATGAGCAAAGAGTTAAAATCATCATCAATCCGGGAACCTACAGGTAAATGTGTTATTATTTGATGATGACGACGAATCTGTTATTATTACATTGTAAATTTACAAGTAGGGTGTGGTTCATTCTGATAACTTGATGCATGTTTTGTAGAGTTAGAGGCAGAGGCCTAGAGTCCTAACAATCTGAAAAAAAATTGTCTAAATCTAAATGAAACACCGTAATTCTGCTTAGTTTACGACCAATAAATTTACTTTTTTGGCTCAGCAATTTTGCCACGGGATCGCTCGATTAAAATTAAAAATATATATCAAATTCAATGTTAGCAAATTATTTCAATAAATCTTGGAATTGATAAGGTAGAGTTATGCGAAAATGTAGAGGTCTTGTTGTTATTTTGGACTAAAGAGTGAAAAATGTTTTGGCACTACGAGATTTAAAATTCTGTAGGAAGAGGATACCAGCAATACCTAGAGTTTTTCATGCACAAGAAGAACCTTTCGCAAGCTGATGCCATCTTCGGTGCTGTGAACATTGACGATACATATGCTTTACACGCCATGCTCTTCTTGTGTTGTGCATCTCAGAGGGGCCATCTACTATCGCTCTCATAGAGGCTTTGGTTGATTTCTTGCATGTGTTTTGAGACTCTCAATGATTTGATATGTCGATGTTGCATAAACTTTGTCTTGTAGTTTCCTTAGCAGTAGCCGTTCTTCTCCCATTATTCTGTTTATCCTTGGCTTCTCTTGCTCGCAGTGACTTCATTTTTGACTTGACGGATGAGGATGTTATCTCGTATTAGTTTCTTCTCCTAGCTGATACATGTCCGCTGACTTTATCATGTATGGACTCATTTCACGTTTTGGCCTTTGCGGAGTATTGCCGTCTTCGGTGCGGATACTCCCGTCCAAACAGTTTATCTTCTCTTGCGACAACATAGCTTTCTTGTCATTTTATTTATTTTTTTTCAAAATTGAGTAGGTCGTCTTCAATGACGCTCTCTTCCCACAACATGAGGAGGCGATTGTATTGACCCTCTCTTCCCTCAATATAAGGAGGCAATCTTAGTTGACATTTTATCGATATCGACTTCTAAAAACTCTTCAATGATTGAGGAGGAAATCTTGGTGCTCTATTCCCTCAACTTAATCTTTGTTGTTTGATTATTGAGGAGGCAAACAAACCTTGCTGCTATCTTCCCTCAATATCAGTTTTGAAAATGCAATCTCGTGTGCACTTCCAAACATAATTTCTCTTTAGAAAAGTATGTGGGTAAGACCTTAGTATGTACAAACTCACAAACTTAAAACTCAAAACCTAATCTCTGATAACTTTACTAGAAAGTGATTTTTCTTCTCATTTTTTTGATTTTCTTCTTCATCTTTGTGGAGACGTTTTGTATCTGCAATACTACGTTTTGTAGCAATCTTTTCCTTCTTTTTTTCTCTTTTCATTTTGTTTTTTTCTTCATGCAGACCATTACAACTTCAGTAGCATTTTTTTTTTGTTCTTCTACTTCTTTTGTTTTTGTTTTCTTCTTCTGTTATATTCTTTTTCCATATTCTTCTTTGACACTTGCATTGGCTGATGTCTTCTATTAGGGTTTGCATCTTCCCATTTTCCTTGTGCCCTTAAATGTACCGTTTTTGCCAGGTCCCAGTAAAGATATGGCCTTTGTTATTCTTTGCTATTTGTTGGTCTGTCTTGGTAGAAAGAAACAGGAGGATAAAATGGAGCGTAAGAAAGGGAGAGAGGCTATAATGTATTGATCAATGAAGTGAAGAGTGCAATTTTTATTTGGGCTGCCAATAAAAAGTGGTTTAAGACAATCATGTTTACGGATTTAGTAATTACTCATTGGAATACAATTATGACTGGAAAATGTAGTTAGTGTCTATCTAAGCTCTATATTGCTGGATCGTGCGCGTTGTATTGTTCTTTACATCTTTAATAAAATTATAACCTTTGCTCCTTCATGTTGTCCAGGGAAAAGGTGTCTATACCTGCGAATAAGAAGTACGTTTCATTGATAGGAAATGAACCCAATGAAACAGTCATTGTGTGGAATTCCAAATCTTCTGACAAAGATGAGCGGTCAAGAATTAGAACTTTCAGAACTGCAACAGTCACTGTAGATTCTGACTACTTCTGTGCTAATGGAGTAACATTCGAGGTATTGCACATCATCAAGATCTTATTTTTGCTTAATCACATATCATTGACATCAATATTTCAGCCTGAATGAATTTCTTATGATGTGGCGGTTTCATTGCTCTTTGTACTATAGTTACTAATAGTTGATTAATTTTATCAATTTGGATGTATGATGCCAAACATTAAAAAAGATAGAACTCATAGCTACTTGGTTCTAAAAAGGAGAATTAACGTTCATCTCAATGTGGATAAGTTTTATCCTTGCATTGGTTCTTAATTAGTTTTGAAAATAATTTTCCTGATGCCATAAAAATGTTTTTTCATAGTGCCAATATACATGGATTTTTTGCATGCATCCCACTGTTGATTCAGATTTATTATGCGGCAAAAGTTTTGCACCAAAACGTTGCTCCAGATTTGCTGCATAGAAGAAAGAAAAAAATTGTTGCATCACTTGATTGTTTTAGACTTTTAGGTAATGAGTGCTAAACCTAAGTCTCCTTGAGTTTTTTTTTGAGTTGGAAAGAACACCATAGTACTTCGATAGAGATATGATCAAACATCCAACAAGAAAGATATTGGTTTCCTCATTATTCTTTGCTGTCACTGCATGGTTATGTTTTACCAAACTGAATAGCCACAAATATGGAGTGCATTGATGGGATTTTAGGTGACCATAATGATTTGTTATTTCCATACTTGGATGTGATGACAGAATGCCAATTATGGATTCGATCCGGTTCAATTCTCTCCATCCCAACTTAGCAAGTAGAGCATGACTCATGAGCCTTAGTGATGACATTGATTGCTCGAACTTGTATACCTTCTCAATAAATATTGGCAACTTTTGGTACTTATTGGATTTCCTGAAATTCATATTGTATAATGTTTTTCAGCTGCCTTAAATATGTCAATGCTAATTTCTTTGTTTCGCAGAACACTGTGGGTTGCGATTCCAGGATCCGTAGGAATGCAAGCGGTAGCCCTAAGAATATCAGGTGACCGGGCCTTTTTCTACAATGTGAGATTCCTTGGTGGCGGGACACCCTGTATGATCATAAGGGTGTCCATTATTACCTCGGATGTTTCATTCAAGGTTCTGTGGACTTCATATGTGGAAATGGAAGGTCCCTCTTCAATAATTGCACTATAAACTCTTTGGCTCAAGGAACTGGGTACATAGCTGCATCGCAAAGGAAATCAGCACAAGAAAACACGGGATTCTCTTTTGTCAACTCAACAATAAGTGGCAGCGGCAAGATATATTTGGGAAGAGCTTGGGGAGATTATTCTCGTACAATCTATATAAGAAGTAACATTAGCAGTATAGTAGTCCCAGAAGGATGGGATGATTGGGGTATTCCTTCCAAGAGAAAGTGAGTATCTCAAGATGAATCTAATTGAAAAAGAAATTTGAAATAGGAATTTTATTAAGCCATTTTTCTTTCTAAACTAACAATAAAACCGGCAGGACGGTGACTTTTGGAGAATTTGGCTGTAGGGGGAAGGTGCCTACACAAAAGCAAGAGTGGATTGGTCAAAGAATTTTACGCGGGAAGAAGTATATCAATTTCAAGATCGCATTACATTGATGCAAATGAATGGTTAAGACTGTAGGTTCCTCTTTCTCGTCGACAAAACTACACTAATAAACAGTCTTGTGTTTCTATAATATTGATGCATAAAATGGTTGTATGTTTTCTATATATATAAAAGGAACAGTCCTGTTTCCAACTCTTGGATAAATTATTGAAACTCAACTTCAATATCGAAATAATGTTGTTTTGATCTTTTGGTATGATCGCAAAATTATTATGTTGCCTGATCAAGACCCAATGGCTTTCCTTGTTTTTAAGATGCGTACTTAACACCACAAGGGGTATACCATAACATTGTTTTGCTTTACGTACCTATTCGGATGATGTAGGAGCAGAATCTCGCAACAGTTATGTCTCAACGAAGTTTTAAATAAAAGGTGTTTGCGAAGGCCATCGCAGAGTGTTAGAGAAGTGATGTAGCGAATGACGTCAGCCTAATCTTGAGGAAAGTGTGAGGATTTTGCGAGATTGAAGTTAACTTGCGAGAAATCCCTTGTAAGCTTGCGAGAATGACGCAGACCAGATCCGAAAATAAAGGTTGGCTTAGCTGTCATCTATTATGTAATATCCTATATAAAGGTGTTGATGGTGGTTTTTAGACAAGGGGTAAAATCGTAAAACCCCATGACCTAGTGTTACCCGCAACACATTAACTAAGAGCATTTAACTCAGGTGTAAATAATTAATAGGGGTATTTTTTCAAAATACCAGATTAGGGTTTTCAACACAAAACCCTAATTCCAAACCAAGCCGCAGATTGCGCACCATGGCAACAATGCCAAACCAAGCCGCATACTACGCACCATGGCAACAATGCCAAACCAAGCCGCATACTGCGCACCATGGAAAAAAATGCCAAACCAAGCCGCACCCTGCGCACCATGGCAACAATGCCAAACCAAAGCCGCACTCGCGCACCATGGCAACAATGCTAAAACCAAGCCGCATATCGCGCACCATGGCAACAATGCTAAACCAAGCCGCATATCACGCACCATGGCAACAATGCCAAACCAAGCCGCACCCTGCGCGCACCATGGCAACAATGCCAAACCAAGCCGCACCCTCGCGCACCGTGGCAACAATGCCAAATTTCCAAGCCGCTATGCCTTTGGCCCACGCCAAATATAGCGCCCTAGGCTTGCAAGACTTGCAACTAGGTCAACATGGCCGTACGTGCCATTGGCACATGCCAACACGTGCCGCAAGCCATATTTCCAAGCCGCTATACCTTTGGCCCACGCCAAATATAGCGCCCTAGGCTTGCAAGACTTGCAACTAGGTCAACATGGCCGCACGTGCCATTGGCACATGCCAACACGCGCCGCAAGCCATATTTCCAAGCCGATATACCTTTGGCCCACGCTAAATATAGCGCCTAGGCTTGCAAGACTTGCAACTAGGTCAACATGGCCGCACGTGTCATTGGCACATGCCAACACGTGCCGCAAGCCATATTTCCAAGCCGCTATACCTTTGGCCCACGCCAAATATAGTGCCCTAGGCTTGCAAGACTTGCAACTAGGTCAACATGGCCGCACGTGCCATTGGCACATGCCAACACGTGTCGCAAGCCATATTTCCAAGCTGCTATGCCTTTGGCCCCACGCCAAATATAGCGCCCTAGGCTTGCAAGACTTGCAACTAGGTCAACATGGCCGCACATGCCATTGGCACATGCCAACACGTGTCGCAAGCCATATTTCCAAGCCGCTATGCTTTGGCCCACGCCAAATATAGCGCCCTTGGCTTGCAAGACTTGCAACTAGGTCAACATGGCCGCATGTGCCATTGGCACATGCCAACACGTGTCGCAAGCCATATTTCCAAGCCGCTATGCCTTTGGCCCACGCCAAATATAGCGCCCTAGTCTTGCAAGACTTGCAACTAGGTCAACATGGCCGCACGTGCCATTGGCACATGCCAACACGTGTCGCAAGCCATATTTCCAAGCCGCTATGCCTTTGGCCCACGGCAAATATAGCGCCCTAGGCTTGCAAGACTTGCAACTAGGTCAACATGGCCGCATGTGCCATTGGCACATGCCAACACGTGTCGCAAGCCATATTTCCAAGCCGCTATGCCTTTGGCCCACGCCAAATATAGCGCCCTAGGCTTGCAAGACTTGCAACTAGGTCAACATGGCCGCACGTGCCATTGGCACATGCCAACATGTGTCGCAAGCCATATTTCCAAGCCACTATGCCTTTGGCCCACGCCAAATATGGCGCCCTAGGCTCGCAAGACTTGCAACTAGGTCAACATTCCGCACATGCCATTGGCACATGCCAAACACACACGCTGGTAGCCTAACTTGCAAACCGTGCGACCTACCACCAAGGCATTCCGCACATGCCATTGGCACATGCCAAACACACACGCTGGTAGCCTAACTTGCAAACCGTGCGACCTACCACCAAGGCATTCCACACATGCCATTGGCACATGCCAAACACACACGCTGGTAACCTAAACTTGCAAACCGTGCAACCTACCACCAAGGAATTCCGCACATGCCATTGGCACATGCCAAACACACACGCTGGTAGCCTAACTTGCAAACCGTGCAACCTACCACCAAGGCATTTCGCACATGCCATTGGCACATGCCACACGCGCCACTAGCAGCGCCACTTGCACTCAAGATGCAACCAACACTCGAGACATCAACACAAACTGGGGGATGCTTCTTTAGGGTTTTGGTTTGGCGGTCACAAAGATGCAGCGTACACTACGCTCCACATTAAGAAAGCGTGAAAAGGAATAAAGCGGTCAAATAAAAGAGGAAATAATGGTGAAAAACGTTTTCACCCATTAAACCATGCGGTTACCACCTCCTCCCATTATTTCACCCTTTACTCTCTTCCTTCATGAGGCTGAGGTACGTTTCAATCTCGATTTGTATAAATAGGTCTTACCTATTTCCACCTCGACAACAAGTCTCGGTCAGAGAAAATACTACACTCTCGGAAAGGCAACTTTGCAAGCTCTCCCAAAAGCTTCCACCTCTTGCAAGCTTCCTAAGCTTTCACTTTCTGATACAAGTCGAGATACAACTCTCCTCAACACCTTTCTTTGCTTCCCTCCCCAAATCAACCCTTCTCCTCCACTTTGTGACCGAAGCAAGTCTGGAACGGCCATTTCTTGGTTTAGGCCGGACTTGCACAGATTGATCTCTCGAATCTATAAAGTGCTCACGTGCAAAGACATTTGTTTAGGGTTTGAACCAGATTTCTCACTCACCTACCGAAATTACCAAAATCAGCAGAAACGATTTTTACCCATAAACAATTGGCGACCACAGCGGGAGGATTGATCTATCGGCTACAATGTCGGACTGTCGATCTCGTTCTTCGACCCAGATATCGAGATGGTAGGGGACTTGCCGAAGATGCTACCACTCTATCGACTCAACTACCGTGACGACCCGGTTACCAGTTGCAAAAACTACACGAGAAAACCTGGGACTCGCCAAGATGCTACTGGGCGATTGGGGACTTGCTGGCGATGCTACCAGCAAAACTGCCTTTTTTTACATAGAGAGGGGCATGTTCGCAAAAACCTATGAAGTGAGTAAATTGATCGCGCAAGATATACAATTTGTTTTTAGGTTCTTAGTAAAACCATTATACTACTGAGTATTGTGCCTATTGCTAGCACACACTTTCATAAAAGAAATATTCCTTTCCCAAAACATAATCAGAGTTATATTATCAAAACCATTCATCCCAGAAATAATCCAATATCCTCAAAAGCTAACATTTATCTATCAACCCAAGAAATCCAGGAAGACAAAAACCATAAACCAGGCGCTTTGTTTGCTTTTCAAATAAAAAAAAAAAATTCACCTACCCGTACATACCTACTTTGCACAATAATAATTACTTGTCACTATTAGCTTACGTTACTACAGTAATATTTGAAGAATTATTTATGATGAAGTATTTCCACAAGTTTATGAAAGGCATACCTATGGCTACGGTTTACACCAGCACAAGAAAACAATAAAACAAATTGAAAGAGAAACACGGAGTACATAGCTGGGATATGCTTGCCCACTTTGTCACTACCGCGCTACCGCTAACACCATGACGTGATAACAAAGATACGAGGTAAAAAAGGGGAGCCAACCCATTTCATAAGCATAACACTTTTTGAATTTGAATAAGGAAATGATTTCTCGTTTGAGCTACGTATGGGAAAGAGGTAACCGGGCCCGCAGAACAAGTCCAAGCCACGCCAAGCCAGCACCGTGCCAAGCCAGCACCGTGCCAAGCCAATGGTCCACACCATACCGAAATCCAAGCCAGCGTCCACACCAAGTCAGCGCCCATTCCAAGACGATCCAACGCCTACCAGACGCGTTCCCCAGATGCGCTTACCTGATGCGCTTGCCAGAAGCGCATGCCCAGCGCTTGCCAGATGCGCTTTCCAGAAGCGCTTGCCAAACGCGCTTGCCAGACGCGCTTACCAGGCACACATGCCGCACGCGCATGCCGCCTTGAGTACCACACTTTGTGCTAACAGCTTGCATCCTTCCGGGCGCTAACATCTTGTGCCCTTCCAAAGACCATCCTCGCCCTTCGAAATGCGCCATGGCTCCAAAGACTTCGTGATCAAAACCATGTCATCTCTGCACGATACACTTACGATCACGCAACCAGAGCCACTTCCGCCACCCCAACGGTTCTTCAAGCATGAAAGCTCCAACCGTCACTAGAGACGCTACTCCACCATCGGGGGCAAGATCTTTGGAAGATCCGGAAGAAGCCGACCTCCTTTTAGCACTGTTGATTCGATGAAAATTCGAAAGATACTTCAGTAGGACGCGCGTTATAGATGAAGAGGCTCGCGTTGCTTTTGAACGCCCAGTAGAAGGGGATAAGAAATCCAATTTCGTCACACGTGAAGATCAGGAAGGACTTCTCCAAAATCGAAAGCAATGGAAATCAACAACTCTCCCCGAGTTCACTGGAGACCCTTCTTCCGTCGGGACCCTCATAATTGGAACTTCTCCCACAAAGTCGTCTGATCTATGATGAAACAGTTATGTGAGATTTTATATTTCTCCAAGGCATAACATCAAGACATATTTGCATCTCTCAACCGCACTGCATCAGGAAAGAAGGCGTTTCCAGCCAGGGAAGCCGTTCCCAAACCCCAACCTCTCCTAGAAAGCACGATCGACAGATGCAACTGGGGACTCCTAACCTCTTTTTTCTTGAGGGATGTCGAGTTTGACAGAACGTGACGCGGCCTCCGACTTCAAAATGGTAGCCGTCAAGGCTCTGAGAGTTGCAAGATGTCGTTTCAACGTTATCTCCGTAAGTAGCTCCGCATCAACGTTTTCTCTCCAGTAGCTACGCATCAACGTTCTCCGAGCGGCTTCGCTTCAATGTTCGCTTCAATGCCACTCCTTCCCCGCAAAGGGTCGTGCCACCACACTCCCATATCAAGGAACATAGTCACAGCCAGCCAATCTTCGTAGTCATGGACACCTTTTAATCCATCTCTCCAAAACTCGTGATCATGAACAGTTTGCTCGCTTACGCATCCAGCCAATCCTTTTACGTCCACGGAAGCCCATGGAATATCAGCCAACCTACTTTGTTACCACGACAATGTAGTTTCTCCTGATTACATCTCCTACCGAGAACTGTTGCCCCTCATTTGGAAGTTAACAAAAATGCAAGACCATTCAAGCATAGAATAAGAAAAATAGCAACAACATACCATCCTCAAATAGAAGAACAATTGCAGAAGATGCTGGTGTTGATGGTGGTTTTTAGCTTGGGTTAAAATCGTAAAACCCTATCCAGACAGTGACGTCACAGGGCTTAAACGCATTTATTGAACCCTTTAATATGTCTGCGAGAAAATTACCAGGGTAACTTTTTTTTAAATTAATTACTAATTAGGGTTTCGATAGGCCAAAACCCTTATTCTCACGCCACATGTGCCAATGGCAAACCATGCCAGCCACTCCCACCTCGCCAAGGCATGCCAAACATGCTAGCCGCACCCCTGTCCCAATGGCAAACCGTGCCAGCCACACCTACCGCGCCAAGGCATGCCAACCATGCTAGCCGCACCCTTGTTCCAATGGCAAACCGTGCCATCCACGCCTACCGCGTCAAGGCATGCCAACCATGCTAGCCGCACCACCGTGCCAGCCACACCTTCCACGCCAAGGCATGCCCAACATGTTGGCTGCACCACTGTGTCGATGGCAAACCATGTCGGCCACATCTTCTCGCTAACATTCCAACCATGCGTGCCGTTCCAACACGCCATGCACAACGCTGGTTGCCAAAACAAAGGCCTGCAATAATTTACGACCATCTTTCCATCTAAGACGCAAATCTTAGCCATCCAAGGTTACCAGACAATGCATGGTAACATTTAACCCAAAAACCCTAGCTTGGTCACGCCAAACCCTTGGCCCCACCATGTCAAGCCAAACCGCACCTTGTCTTGGCCCTAGCCATGCTAGTCGCACCATGTGCCAACGGCATGCCAAACCCTTGGCCCGACCATCCCAAGCCAAACCGCACCTTGCCTTGGCCCTAGCCATGCTAGCCGCACCATGTGCCAACGGCATGCCAAACCCTTGGCCCCACCATGCAAAGCCAAACACCTTACCTTGACCCTAGCCATGCTAGCCGCACCATGTTCCAACGGCATGCCAAACCCTTGGCCCCACCATGCCAAGCCAAACCGCACCTTGCCTTGGCCCTAGCCATGATAGCCGCATCTTGTGCCAACGGCATGCCAAACCCTTGGCCCCACCATGCCAAGCCAAACCGCACCTTGCCTTGGCCCTAGCCACGCTAGCCGCACCATGTGCCAACGGCATGCCAAACCCTAGGCCCCACCATGCCAAGCCAAACCGCACCTTGCCTTGGCCCTAGCCATGATAGCGCACCATGTGCGAACGCCATGCCAAACCCTTGGCCCCAACATGTCAAGCCAAACCGCACCTTGCCTTGGCCCTAGCCATGCTAGCCGCACCATGTGCGACCAACATGTTAAACCCTTGGCCCCACCATGCCAAGCCAAACCGCACCTTGCCTTGCCCTATCCACGCTAGCCGCACCATGTCCCAACGGCATGCTAAGCCCTTGGCCCCATCATTCCAAACGCACCTAGTCGCGCCACCATGTTGGCCTTCCCTACGCGGCTACCAAAACGAAGGCGTGCGACAATCAACGGTCCCCTTTCAATCCCAGGAGCAGATCCTAACCATCCAAGGTTACCAGACGACGCATGGTAACCTTTGGCCCGAAAACCTAAGTTTGGCCACGCCAAACCATTCCATGCCAATGGCATGCCAACCTAGCTGCGCCACCATGCTGGCCTTCCCTACGCGTCTACCAAAACGGAGGCGTGCGAAAATCAACGGTCCCCCTTCAATCCTATGAGCAAATCCTAGCTATCCAAGGTTACCAGACGACGCATGGTAACCTTTGGCCCGAAAACCTAAGTTTAACTACGCCAAACCATGCCATGCTAACGGCATGCCAACCTAGCCGCGCCACCTTGCTGGCCTTCCCTACGCGGCTACCAAAACGAAGGCGTGCGACAATCAATGGTCGTCCTTCAATCCCAGGAGCAAATCCTAGACGTCCAAGGTTACCATACAACGCATGGTAACCTTTGGCCCGAAAACTTAAGTTTGGTCGCGCCAAACCATGCCATGCCAACGGCATGCCAACCCAGCCGCGCCACCATGCTGGCTTTCCATACGCGACTTCCAAAACGAAGGCGTGCGACAATCAACAGTCGCCCTTCAATCCCAGGAGAAAATCCTAGACGTCCAAGGTTACCAGACAACGCATGGTAACCTTTGGCCCGAAAACCTAAGTTTGGCCACGCCAAACCATGCCATGTTAACGGCATGCCAACCTAGCCGCTCCACCATGCTGGCCTTCCCTACGCGGCTACCAAAATGAAGGCGTGCGACAATGTCGCCCTTTAATCCCAGGACCAAATCCTAGCCATCCAAGGTTACCAGACAACACATGGTAACCTTTGACCCAAAACCCTAGTTTGGTCACGCCAACCTAGCCGCGCCACCATGGCATGCTAACCTAGCCGCGCCACCATGCTGGCCTTCCTTATGCGGCCACCAATAAACGAAATCATGCGACGATCAACGACTACCTTTCCTCTTAAGATGCAAAATCTCGATCGTCGAAGGTCACCAAGCTTGCAAGTCTCCCAAGCTCGACTTGCCAAGCAACAACAATATATTACATATTTTCCACAAAAAAAATATTCGAGACATCAACACATATCACAAACTGGGGGATCCTCTTTGGGTATTGGTTTGGCGATTTACAACGTGTGGCGTACACTACGCCCGTCATAAGGAAGTGTCATAAGGATGAGGCGGTTAGTAAATACAGGGAATTAATGGTGAAACGCTCTTTTATGGGACATCAATTCCATGAGTTAACGGTTTTATGGGACATTAATTTCATGCGTTAACGGTTTTATGGAACATCGATTCCATGCGTTAACGGTTTTATGGAACATCAATTCCATGCGTTAACTTTTACCACCTCCTCCCATTTACTCACCCATTTTTCCATTCCTTAATGAGACCAGAGTACGTTTCACTTAGACTTGTATAAATAGGTTTTACCTATTTCCACCGAATAACAAGTTCAGTCAGGAGGATACACCACTCAGAAAATGTTTGCTAGCTTTTCATACGTTGGATTCCCACTTTCTGATACAAGTCATAACACTACTACTCTTCCAGAATCAAATATTCTGGTCTCATCACTTTCCTTGCTTCCCTCCCCAAAACCAACCCATTCTCCTCCACTTTGTGACCGAAGCAAGTATGGAACGGCCATTTCTTGGTTTAGGACGGACTTGTACAGATTGGATTCTCGAATCTAAAGTACTCCCTTGCAGTACATTGTTTAGGGTTTAAATTCGTTTCTGAACCACACACCTAAAATTACCGAAATCAGCAGAAACCATTTTCACCCACAAACAATTGGCGACCACAGTCTTACTACACTGAGGTCTCTCAGCACACCAAGGCGCTTCGTTACTCTCCCATTCCTCCTCCATGTTCACTGAATCCAAGAAGGTCTGAACACGCACCCGCACTTCACCTAGATGGGTGGAAGGTAGGCCCTGAATAATTATGCAAGCTTCATGGAACAGAGATTCAATTCTATCTAACGCCTCCTCATAAGAAGAAAACTGGCTTTCGCCGATCCCAAAGATTCTCTCCGAAGGGTTAGAGGTACGGCTGCCTCCGGAAGATCCCATTGTGCACTACAAAACTAGAGAAAGTAGGCAAGTTTTTACCCTATTTTACACCGGAAGCATACATAAAGAAGAAGACAAAACGGAAACTAGAAAACACGAGACGATACCTGCAAGGAGGGCGAGCACGATTTCAAGACAAACTATGCGAATGAAGGATCCAAGATCATCTCTTACCGGCAGAATAACGCAATCTCAAAAAGGAAAGCTTTCTACTAATTGAGAATTAAGGTGTGATGTCCGGTCTTAATTAAAACCTATTCTACCAAGAAAATAAAAAGGGAAAGTCTCGTGCCTGGATATGCGATATAATAAGGGTTTGGTGAGAAAATGCGGAAGTATGTGTTTGAGACGTGCTTGCTCGCGTTTTGCTTTTGTGACCACCAGCATAGAGATTCGGGAACAAAACCGACAACGTAACCTGAGAAGAAGGAGTAACGCCCCTTTTATGGACATAGTGGTAGGCTCAGAAACCTACAATAATAATACTGCAAGTGCACAGTGTCTAACTAGTAGAACAATGGCAAGTACAGGTCGTTCCCACGAGGAGTGTGAAATAATCTACCAACTAATATCAAAAATTAAATAACCAACGAGATGATGTTTGAACGATTTTCAGAAATTTGAAACAAAACGAGATAAAAATAATTCTAACAATAAACAAAATGAGAATGGGTTGCTAGAGTCTTCGGTTTCCACCAATTAACTATGCAAACTCTACTAATCTTTAAAAATATATTCCATGTATTATCAAATATTGTTTCTCCGCTATAGTTTCCTTCGCTTCATGGGTAGTGATTCTAAAGCATTACCTATCAATCCTTGCATACCACGTCTAGGGATTTAATCGAAGCACGAAATATCAATTCAAAAGCATAAATAATCAAGAAAATCACATAAACGATTAAATACCAAGCTATATGAAGAAGAACTATTAATCAATCAAATCATTATTAAGCATATCAATGTAGAGTTTACACAATAAAATTGGTTTCTACCTAAACCCTAACATGGCTCTAGCTAGACATGGCTTTCTCAAAAGCCATAAACATATTAAAATTAAACTCTAGCTAATGAAAAATGAATAATCAAAAACAAAACTTCAAAACCCTTCTCTCCTTTACGGCTGTGCAGCCGCCCGTCGGCCCCTTTCCTGAATGCCTCAACACCTTTTCGTAGGTCACAAGAAATATTTCCTTTTTTCTAATTCATAAACCACATCACCTATCAATGGAAAAGCGCCACCTGTTTAGGCTACCCAGTAAGAGTATGCCTCATCATCTTTGCCACACATTCCCGTTTGAAACGTTTTATTCCAGACCATATTCGGCTAGCCGTCACCGAGGTCTAGCTACTGCCAAATTTTGTCCATCTAGACCAACTCCACTGTCCGCAACTCATTACTGCAGCATCGTATTCCACCGAGGCCTGGTTATATGAATTCATCATTCGCCTAAATTGCTGACCATATTAAATCCCAGACTCCATTATTTCCGAGCATCAACGCCTCACATTCGATCAGAAACACCATTAAAAACACCAACAATCACCCGCTATCTTCAGATTTCTCCTGAAGTTCTCGTACCACTGGATGCAGCTCTCATCTCGTCATCACTTCCATTCACTGGCAAAACCAATCATTTCTATTCTTCTCAAGCTCAGGCCACTGCACCAATTCGTTTTCTGATCCTTTCCCGTTCAAATCACTCCCAAGTTCAATCACAACAAACCCTTAAACAACCAATTAAGCTAGCACCCATTTCAGCCTTTGATTCTGGGTCGCCGAAACACCATTCATGCCTTTCTTTCTTCACTTCGAACTCTTCTTCTAACTGAGCTACAACACCACTCTTTAATATTTGTCCATTGGCGACACTCGTAGTAAGAATCCATTCCAGTTCGTCTCCATTCTTCTAATTCTCGTCACCCGCTTGTTATACAAGCTCTGGCAAATCCACCCTAGAAATTGAATGGCTCTACTCGGACTCCAACTTTCCTATCCACGCCCTGCCCGGCTTAGCACCTTCCTCCATTCTCTAAGTTCACAGACTGGTGTCTCTTCTTCTTACGGCTCTTTGTGTCAGTCACGATTATCCGGCCAATATACTCCACAGATATTCAAGCTTTCCGAAGTCCGATCACAACACAGCCTCTATTTCCGTATCCCTGACCAACTGAACATCACCTTACTTTCTCCATTTGTTTCTTGCCCATTCTCGATCCTCGCCGAACCACCCGCAGATTCAACTCATTCTCCGACCACGGCAAACCAGCTCATCACCCAGCAGCTCGATTATTCGTTCAAGTATCAACCTCCTTCGCAACAACCAACACCATTGCTCGACATCTCGCATCACCGTTCTATTGTATGGTTGCGCTTTTCTTCTTGATACCAAAGACAGATGCAACTCATCTCCTTGTGTTGTCGCTGCCATCCCTGCCTACAACACATGCAGTCTCTAGCCATCACCGAGCATCATCAGTTCACTTGTTCACTTGGTATACAACCCATTACCATCTCCTGCATTGCTCTTTCGACATCATTCCAGCCACAACTCGAGCTCATTTTCTCATTTTTTTGTTGCCGTGAACACCATTGCAACCAATTCATACAAACCTCGACCATCTCATACTCATTCTTCTTGGTCTTATTGCTGCTGTGATTACTTCTTGCATGCAACCATGAATACTTCATTTTGAATTCTCTAACTCGAGCACATCATCATCACTTCCCATGAGACTTGTAATGTAACATGTAACACCATCCAGAAAATCCTTTATTTCCACTCTAGAATCGACTAAGCCAACACACGAACGTTTATTGACCCCATTGATTCAATCTGCCAACAAACAGAACCTTTTCCTTTCCTCTATCAGGCCTTTTCACAAACAACTTGTGTGCGGCTAGCAAACTGGCCAAGGTTGTGCATCGGCTGCATAATTGAGATTGCACAAACTCCTTCCCTGCAATTTTGTTTCACAAGTAAAACAAGCCCATTGATTTCAAAGCTCTAAAACATTCATCGAAAGCACAAACCCAACTTAATCTTCTGTCATTCATCAACAGAAGCACGTCTTCTTCTACTGCTGTTCTTGCGGATGGAGATGCAGTCCAACTTAAATTCCAACCCCTAACTGAACTCAATTTCAATCCACATTCGAAATCACCACTTTGCGAACAGAAAATCCAAGATTCATCTCAACTGAGTTTCACAGCAAACTCAAATCCGCAACCACCACGATAGCCAACTCTTCTCCTCTTACTTCCAACACTGTTCAATACATCTCAGCCAACTGCTATTACTCCGACTGGTTGTAAGCCTCTTCTCCTTCGAAAACCCAGCTTAGCTTTCTCGTTGATGTAAACTTGAACTCCAAACCACTATTGACTAGAGAATAACACCATTGCCATGACTGCCTCCGTTCACATCACAAAGAATGGCCACGTCCACTAGTGGGTGCACGTGCTGGCAAAGAAGAACAACTATTTGCTCCCTTGAATCACACTTCTGGGCCTTTGAATCACACTTCTGGGTCTCTGGCAGTGATATGACTTCCATGCTGCTGGTATATAGAAATACCAGGCTAGCTATAATTTGGGGGTTTCTTCGCAAATGCCAATTCATCTTCCAATTTAACCATTTACTTTTGAATGATCAAATTCGCTGGTACTTTCTACAAAAGCACTAAAATAATGTCATTAGCCAAAATTTAGAGTCCTAGCTAATATAAATATGGGCATAAAATGTAACACTGACGTGCTTATCACATAGCACTCTCGGGTTTTGAAAAAAAAGAAAAGTTCCCAGTTCAAGCTACACAAGAAGAGAGGCAACCGGGCCCGCAAAGACAAATCACCACCACGCCGAGTCGTCCATGCACACCTCACCGAACCGCACCATACCATGACCACACCGCGCCGAGTTTTCCGTTCAGTTTCTGTGGCCTCATCATGCCAAAACCGTTCGCATGTGCTTTGCCTCTCCAAACCGTTCGCATGTGCTTTGCCTCTCCAAGACGTCCGCGCCATGACTTTCCAATACCAACAGATCCGCCAAGTCAGCGTCATGATGTTCCCTAGCCTAGTCAAGGTGATGTACGGCCAGACCAAGCCAGCAATTTTCGTCTCACCACTCCACGATCTGCATCCCCAGTACAATTTATGCAGGGCCGCCAACACGGGAATCACAAACTCTCTTCACCTATGGAAAAGGTTAGGCGGATCTTCCTGATCATCTTGCATGATTTTCGTTTCGATTCTGTCCTTGTCTGTCACCATCTTATGCTTACCTCGCAACAACGCCCCTATTCCGAGCTAAGCAGGGGACTTAATGTTGATGGTGTTTTTAGCTTGGGGCTAAAATCGTAAAACCCTAGCCAGACAGTGACGTCACAGGGCTTAAACGCATTTATTGAACCCTTTAATATGTCTCATGAAAATTACTGTGGTACCTTTTTCTAATTAATTACTAATTAGGGTTTCGATAGGCCAAAACCTTAATTCCCATGCCACATGTGCCAATGGCAAACCATGCCAGCCACGCCCACCACGCCACGGCATGCCAACCATGCTAGCCGCACCTCTGTGCCAATGGCAAACCGTGCCAGCCACACCTATCGCGCCAAGGCATGCCAACCATGCTAGCCGTACCACCGTGCCAATGGAAAACCGTTCCAGCCACACCTACCACGCCAAGGCATGCCAACCATGCTAGCCGCACCCCTGTGCCAATGGAAAACCGTGCCAGCCATGCCTACCGTGTCAAGGCATGCCAACCATGCTAGTCGCACCACCATGCCAACGGCAAACCGTGCCAGCCACACCTACTACGCCAAGGAATTCCCACTATGCTGGACGCACCACTGTGCCGATGGAAAACCATGTCGGACACATCTTCTCACCAAAGCATGCCAACCATGCTTTCTGTTCCAACACGCCATGCAGAACGCTGGTTGCCAAAACAAAGGTCTGCAACAATCTATGACCATCTTTCGATCTAAGACACAAATCTTAGATGTCCAAGGTTACCAGACAACGCATGTTAACCTTTAACCCAAAAACCCTAAATTGGTCACGGTCCTAGATTGGTCACGCCAAACCCTTCGCCCCACCATGTCAAGCCAAACCGCACCTTGCCTTGGCCCTAGCCATGCTAGCCGCACCATGTGCCAACGGCATGCCAATCCCTTGGCCCCACCATGCCAAGCCAAACCGCACCTTGCCTTAGCCTAGCCATGCTATTCGCACCATGTGTCAATGGCATGCCAAATCCTTGGCCCGACCATGCCAAGCCAAACCGCACCTTGCTTTGGCCCTAGCCATGCTAGCCGCACCATGTGCCAACGGCATGCCAAACCCTTGGCCCCACCATGCCAAGGCAAACCGCACCTTGCCTTGTCCCTAACCCTGTTAGCCGCACCATGTGCCAACGGCATGCCAAACCCTTGGCCCCACCATGCCAATCCAAACCGCACCTTGCCTTGGCCCTAGCCATGCTAGCCGCACCATGTGCCAACGGCATGCCAAACCCTTGGCCCCGCCATACCAAGCCAAACCGCACCTTGCCTTGGCCCTAGCCACGCTAGCCACACCATGTGCCAACGTCATGCCAAACCCTTGGCCCCACCATGTCAAGCCAAACCGCACCTTGCCTTGGCCCTAGCCATGCTAGCCGCACCATGTGCCAACAGCATGCCAAACCCTTGGCCCCACCATGCCAAGCCAAACCACACCTTGCCTTGGCCCTAGCCATGCTAGCTGCACCATGTGCCAACGGCATGCTAAGCCCTTGTCCCCACCATGCCAAACGCACCTAGATGCGCCACCATGCTGGCCTTCCCTACGCAGCTACCAAAACGAAGGTGTGCGACAATCAACGGTCCCCCTGCAATCCCAGGAGCAAATCCTAGCTATCCAAGGTTACCAGACGACGCATGGTAACTTTTGGCCCGAAAACCTAAGTTAGGGCACGCCAAACCATGCCATGCCAACGGCATGCCAACCTAGCCGCGCCACCATGTTGGCCTTTCCTATGCGGCTACCAAAATGAAGGCGTGCGACAATCAACGGTCCCCCTTCAATCCCAGGAGCAAATCCTAGCCATACAAGGTTACCATACGACGCATGGTAACCTTTGGCCCGAAAACCTAAGTTTTTCCACGCCAAACCATGCCATGCCAACGGCATGCCAGCCTAGCCGCGCCACCATGCTGGCATTCCTTACGCGACTACCAAAACGGAGGCGTGTGAAAATCAACGGTCCCCCTTTAATCCTAGGAGCAAATACTAGTTATCCAAGGTTACCAGATGACGCATGGTAGGTAACCTTTGGCCCGAATACCTAAGTTTAACCATGCCATGCCAACCTAGTCATGCCACCATGCTGGCCTTCCCTACGTGGCTACCAAAACGAAGGTGTGCGAAAATCAACGGTCCCCCTTCTATCCCAGGAGAAAATCCTAGCCATCCAAGGTTACCAGACGACGCATGGTAACCTTTGGCCCTAAAACCTAAGTTTGGCCATGCCAAACCATGCCATGCCAACGGAATGCCAACCTAGCCGCGCCACCATGCTGGCCTTCCCTACGCGGCTACCAAAACGAAGGCGTGCGACAATCAAAGTTCGCCCTTCAATCCCAGGAGGAAATCCTAGTTTTCCAAGGTTACCAGACAACACATGGTAACCTTTGGCCCTAAAACCTAAGTTTGGACACGCCAAACCATGCCATGCCAACGACATGCCAACCTAGCCGCGCCACCATGCTAGCCTTCCCTACGCGGCTACCAAAACGAAGGTGTGCGATAATCAATGGTCGCCCTTCAATCCTATGAGCAAATCCTAGCCGTCCAAGGTTACTAGACAAAGCATGATAACCTTTGGCCCGAAAACCTAAGTTTGGCCACGCCAAACCATGCCATGCCAACCTAGTCGCGCCACCATGCTGACCTTCCCTACGCGGCAACCAAAACGAAGGCGTGCGACAATCAACGGTCCCCCTTCAATCCCAAGAGAAAATCCTAGCCATCCAAGGTTACCAGACGACGCATGGTAACCTTTGGCCCAAAAACCTAAGTTTGGCCACGCCAAACCATGCCATGCAAACGGCATGCCTACCTAGCCGCGCCACCATGTTGGCCTTCCCTACGCAGCTACCAAAACGAAGTCGTGCGACAATCAACGCTCTCCCTTTAATCCCAGGAGCAAATCCTAGTCGTCCAAGGTTACCAGACAATGCATGGTAACCTTTGGCCCGAAAACCTAAGTTTGGCCACGTCAAACCATGCCATGCTAACGGCATGCCAACCTAGCCACGCCACCATGCTGGCCTTTCCTATCCGGCTACCAAAACGAAGGCGTGCGATAATTAACGGTCGCCCTTCAATCCCTGGAGCAAATCCTAGCCGTCAAGGTTACCGGACAACACACGGTAACCTTTGACCCAAAACCCTAGTTTAGTCACGCCAACCTAGACGCGCCACCATTCCATGCCAATGGCATGCTAACCTAGCTGCGCCACCATGTTAGCCTTCCCTATGCGGCCACCAACAAACAAAAGCGTGCGACGATCAACGACTACCTTTCCTCTTAAGATGCAAAATATCGACCGTTGAAGGTCACCAAGCTAGCAAGTCTCCCAAGATCGACTTGCCAGGCAACAACAATATACTACATGTTTTCCAAAAAAAAAACATTCGAGACATCAACACATATCACAAACTAGGGGATCCTCTTTGGGTATTGGTTTGGCGGTTTACCGACACAATGGCATACACTACGCCCGTCATAATGAAGTGTCATAAGGATGAGGCGGTTAGTAAATACAGGGAGTTAAGGGTGAAACGCTCTTTTATGGGACATCAATTCCATGCATTAACGGTTTTATGGGACATCAATTCCATACGTTGACGGTGTTATGGAACATCATTTCCATGCGTTAACGGTTTTATGGAACATCAATTCCATACGTTAACTGTTACCACCTCTGTGACGGACCGGAAAATTACGCCTTTGGCGCGTTGCCCATGGTAGTAATCTCCCGGTGCGCCATGATGAAGCTACGATCCGGGCCTTTAAATCTAGGAAAATGCACGTTCAATTGCCCTTGCAAGCATGCTCGTGGAGCATGATGCATCTAATTTAGCTTCCACCCCATTCCAACTTACCCTTGTTCCGCAAAGGGTTTATTAAGGAAAGCAAAAACTTGCTTAATACGGCGAAAACGGCCTTTTGAGGCTCTAAACGATGGAATTTGGCTAAATTGTGGTGACCGTGTGGATCTATCTACGAGATCAACATGTCTTGATCTTTGGGCCGTTTCCCATCAAAATGGACTCCTCTTGAGCTAAATTACGACATTCGGGTTTTCGCCTCCGAGATAGGCTATAGCTTGCTCTTTGTAGCTTGATAAGAAGTATGAGCATCCACTTGCTGGCATGCAACTAAGCCTCATCAAGTATGGCCACAATCATCTGCGGCGTCGAGCTACCGAGCTTAGATGATATGAGGGGCCGAATGTGTAATCATCTCCGATTAGATGATATGAGCGACAAAGTCTGGGCCAAGCAATGCTTGCAACTCATTGCGGCTGCCTACGTACCCTTCCCTACTCTAAAGGGATCAAGCACGGACCGTAGTTCATCCCGAAGGGACAAGCAACTTATTCCAACTCGTTTGTTAGGCGGTGGCCAAGCAATAATGGAAATGGCCTAGTCCGTATAGGCCATTCCGTCGGAATGCATCCAAGTGATGCATGTTTGGTCCATAATATGGAATAATGATGCCTAAGCATCAAATGCCCTCTTCGCGAGGCTACGCAACTATAAATGAGCCTTAGGCATCATTTATACTCTTAAACTAAGCTATGAAGCTTACTTGGTGCATAGTCCGCATATGCACCATCAACCAACTACCCCTCCCTATATATGTTAATTTGACATTTTTAGAACTCAATTTGGGGGACCAAAAATATTTCATCAACTACCCGTTTACTATTCATGGCCGTTGCCATATATTTTCCCGATATCCGGCCATGTTGGCCGTACTCTGCCAACCCAATGTCCGGCCATGTTGGCCGTCCTCTTCCAACCCGATATCCGGCCATGTTGGCCGTCCTCTGCCAACCCGATGTCCGGCCATGTTGGCCGTCCTCTGCTAACCCGATGTCGGCCATGTTGGCCGTCTCTTTCCAACCAGATGTCCGGCCATGTTGGCCGCATCCACTGCCAACCGATGTCCGGCCATGTTGGCCGTCCACTTCAAGGTCATCTACCCAAGCCCGACCTAATGCATCATTTGATGCAAGATTGGCTCTTGGCCAATGTAGCTTCCAACCAATGCCATATTGGCCTTAGCCAATATGCATATGCGATGTGCTTTACTTGGCACCATATATGGCCCAGGTCCAAATGCATCTCACCATACAAAGGAAGCTTTGGATGAAGCTTCATCACAAGCAAATGGCGCATCTTTTAGCATGCGCCATGCTAAAACACGGGTGTTACATTATCACACCCTTCAAAGAATTTCGTCCCGAAATTCAAAACCAAAGCTATTGTGGACAATCTCTTCGAGTTGGGTTTCTGGGCAAAAGTCCCATACCGAAGCTCGGAAATCACGGGTTTCTTCAAGTTGTCATGAACAACAATTTAGACCTTCCGAGCACATGTCCCATACCACCGCCCAGGAATCCAAAAAGTGCCCACAACAAAAAAGAATCGCAATTGGCAAAGTGCCAAGAGGATTTTGTCGACAAGGTATCCTAGATAGCATCTCATACTACCACCTAGGAATCCCTAAGGTTCACAAGTTGAAAGATGTCATCGAAATGACAAGGCAAAACTCAACACAACACCGTGAGGACCAATCTCTAATGCCGGTGCGGTTGGATGCAAGACACCGTCCACGCCCAGTTCTGACGGGTTGCCACTCGTAAGTGGGATGCTAGCCGGGCCTCGACAACGCACACCCTTGGCCAGTGCCAACGTGTGGGGATGATCAGTCCCATTGTCTACCCACCGTCCCAGGACGGTCTTAGGATGCTCGTAAAGCGGGGTGCCACGGAGGCACGGGCAAACTCATAGTACTTATACAAGCTCAACTCTATTTGCAAAGTAACCCGACTCATCGGTTACAAACTCTTTCCCACGCAGAAGTTGGCCTACTCTCCAACTTTAAGTTTCCATCAAGGAAAATACTCGCCAATGAGTCCACTCCGCACAAGTCCCTAGAGTTTTCTCGGAACTTGCTCTGATACCATCTATGACGGATAGGAAAATTACGCCTTTGGCGCGTTGCCCCCGCAGTGTAATCTCCCGATGCGCCATGATGAAGCTACGATCCGGGCCTTTAAATTTAGGCAAATGCACGTTCAATTGCCCTTGCAAGCATGCTCGTGGAGCATGATGAATCTAATTTAGCTTCCACCCCATTCCAACTTACCCTTGTTCCGCAAAGGGTTTATTAAGGAAAGCAAAAACTTGCTTAATACGGCGAAAACGGCCTTTTGAGGCTCTAAACGATGGAATTTGGCTAAATTGTGGTGACCGTGTGGATCTATTTATAGATCAACATGTCTTGATCTGTGGGCCGTTTCCCATCAAAATGGACTCCTCTTGAGCAAAATTACGACATTCGGGTTTTTCGCCTCCAGATAGGCTATAGCTTGCTCTTTGTAGCTTGATAAGAAGTATGAGCATCCACTTGCTGGCATGCAACTAAGCCTCATCAAGTATGGCCACAATCATCTCGGCGTCGAGCTACAGAGCTTAGATGATATGAGGGGCCGAATGTCGCAATCATCTCCGATTAGATGATATGAGCGACAAAGTGGCTGGACCGGCAATGCTTTGCAACTCATTGCGGCTGCCTACGCACCCTTCCCTACTCTAAAGGGATCAAGCATGCATCAGAAGTTCATCCCGAAGGGACAAGCAACTTATTCCAACTCGTTTGTTAGGCGGTGGCCAAGCAATAATGGAAATGGCCTAGTCCAGTATAGGCCATTCCGTCGGAATGCATCCAAGTGATGCATGTTTGTCCGCAATATGGCATAATGATGCCTAAGCATCAAATGCCCTCTTCGCGAGGCTAACAACTATAAATGAGCCTTAGGCATCATTTATACTCTTCCCTAAGCTATGAAGCTTACTTGGTGCATAGTCCGCATATGCACCATCAACCAACTACCCTCCCTATATATGTTAATTTGACATTTTTAGAACTCAATTTGGGGACCAAAAATATTTCATCAACTACCCGTTTACTATTCATGGCCGTTGCCATATATTTTCCCGATATCCGGCCATGTTGGCCGTACTCTGCCAACCCAATGTCCGGCCATGTTGGCCGTCCTCTTCCAACCCGATATCCGGCCATGTTGGCCGTCCTCTGCCAACCCGATGTCCGGCCATGTTGGCCGTCCTCTTCCAACCAGATGTCCGGCCATGTTGGCGTCCTTTTCCAACCAGATGTCCGGCCATGTTGGACGTCCTCTGCCAACCCGATATCCGGCCATGTTGGTCCGTCCACTTCCAAGGTCATCTACCCAATCGACCTAATGCATCATTTGATGCAAGATTGGCTCTTGGCCAATGTAGCTTCAACCAATGCCATATTGGCCTTAGCCAATATGCATATGCGATGTGCCTTACTTGGCACCATATATGGCCCAGGTCCAAATGCATCTCACCATGCAAAGGAAGCTTTGGATGAAGCTTCATCACAAGCAAATGGCGCATCTTTTAGCATGCGCCATGCTAAAAACACGGGGTGTTACAACCTCCTCTCATTTACTCACCCATTTTTCCATTCCTTAATGAGACCAGAGTACGTTTTACTTCGACTTGTATAAATAGGTCTTACCTATTTCCACCGAACAACAAGTTCAGTCAGCAGGATACAGCACTCAGAAAATGTTTGCTAGCTTTTCATACGTTAGCTTCCTACTTTCTGATACAAGTCGTAACACAACTACTCTTCCAGAATCAACTATTCTGGTCTCATCACTTTCCTTGTTTCCCTCCCCAAAACCAACCCATTCTCCTCCACTTTGTGACCGAAGCAAGTCTGGAACGGCCATTTCTTGGTTTAGGCAGGACTTGTACAGATTGATCTCTCGAATATAAAGTACTCCCTTGCAGTACATTCTTTAGGGTTTAAATTCGTTTCTCAACCACACACTCGAAATTACCGAAATCAGCTGAAACCATTTTCACCCACAAACAGCTGGATGCAGGAATTATACGGCAAGCAAAATACCCAGAGTGGATTGCAAATTTGGTAGTGGTTCCTAAGAAAAATAATGGGATAAGAATTTGCATAGATTTCAGTGATCTAAATAAAGCTTGTCCAAAGGACAGTTTTCCTTTACCAGATATCCCACAAATGGTCGAATCAGCGGCAGGGAATGATAGAATGTCTTCTTTAGATGGATATAAAGGTTACATTCAAATTCCTCTCGCTGAAGAAGATCAGGAGCATACTTCCTTTTTCGCACCAAGAGGATTATATTGTTACACGAAAATGCCGTTTGGCTTGCGAAATGCTGGAACGACATATTAGATAATGGTAGAGAAGGTGTTTGCGAAATGGATTCATAAGACATTAGAGGTGTACGTGGATGACATGTTGGTGAAAAGTAAAGAAGCTAAAGACCATGTGCAAGATTTGAAGGAAATTTTTGTACAGATGCGGCAGTTCAACATCAAAATAAATCCTGAAAAATGTATTTTCGGTGTTGCGTCAGGAAAATTTATAGGATACATTGTGTCAAAAGAAGGAATACAAGTTGATCCAGAGAAGGTACGAGCAGTTAGTGACATGCCAACACCAGCGACGGTGATGGATGTACAGAAATTAAATGGGCTCTTGGCTTCGCTGGGAAGGTTTATTTCGCGATCATCAGACAAATGCAAGAATTTCTTCAATATACTCAAGAAGGATACGAAGTTTAGATGGACAGATGAATGCGAGAAAGCACCACAAGGGATAAAAGACTACTTGATGAATGTTTCCATCTTACAAAAAGTAGATCCATGGGAAGAATTTCTAATTTATCTTGCGACCACTTCGCATGATTTAAGTGTCGTTTTGTTGCGAATAGACGCAGGAGTAGAAAAGCCGATCTATTACATTAGCAAGACATTCAATGAAACAGAGAAAAACTATTCGAAGATTGAAAAACTAATACTGGCATTAGTTTATGCAGCCTTTAAGCTTCGCATATATTTTCAATCCCATAAAATAAGGGTATTAACAGAGGTACCAATCGAGTCAATAATGAAAAATTCAAAAAGATCAGGCAGGGTTGAGAGATGGAATGCACAAGTGGGGCATTTTAAGATTAAGTATGAAGTATTATCTTCGCCGAAGTCACAAGTTGTTGCGAATTTTTTAGCAGAATTTCCATTAGAAAATGATGAAGCAGTGGAAGAGATGATGGATGTAGAAGAAGAACATGGGAATCCAAGAGACTTGTGACGTGAGCACGATAGATGGGAAATATTGGTGGATGGATCATCAAATGGGGAAGGTAAGGGAATTGGAATTATCTTAATTTTGCCAGAAGGAACAAAGATGGATTTTTCCTTTAGATTGGAGTTCGCATCTACTAATAATGAAACGGAGTATGAAGCAGTGGTGCATGCTTTAAGACTCGCAATAGAAATGAAATTAGAAAACGCAAGAGTCACTAGCGATTTGAAGCTAGTCATTCGCCAAATAAAAGGAGAATACACTACAAATGAACCCTCATTGAAGAAATACAAAAGGCTTGTTGAGGAATTATCAGCGAAAATCCCAAAAATAAAGTGGAGGCATATATCAAGGAAGGATAACAGACTATCAGATGCCTTTGCTTTTATACCAAGCATGATGGTAGATGCGACTGCGAGATGCATAAAGATACAGACGCTTCTTTCGCCATCAATCAACCAAGAAGAGGAGGAAGAAGCAGATGTGATGATAATAGAAGGTGTGGAAGATGAAGAGGCGAATAAGGTCGCAGATTGGAAAACTGAACTTCATGCATACCTGGGGAGAGGAGATGTACCAAGGAATAGATTGGAGGCACATATGTTAAAGAGTCGTGCGACGAATTACGAACTCATAGATGGGGTATTGTATCGAAGATCATTTAACGGACCATCGCTTAGATGCTTGACACGAAAAGAATGAGAGGAAATACTGAAAGCGTTACATTATGGGGATGCTGGTAACCATAGTGGAGGAACATCTTTGGCATACAAAGCGAAAACGCAAGGATATTATTGGCCGTACATGCATGAAGATGCGAAAGAAGTATCAAAACGTTGCGAAGAGTGGCAGCGGAACGGTAAGAGAATACATGCACCAGGAGCACCTTTATCATCTTCAACAAGTGTGTGGCCCTTTGGAAAGTGGGGTTTAGACATTATGGGAACATTTTTACCAGGATCCGGGCAAAGAAGATATTTGATTTTCGCGACAGATTACTTCACAAAGTGGGCAGAAGTAAAGGCAATACAGCATATCCGCGATAAAGACGTTTTCACTTTCATATTCGAAAATATTATTTGTAGATTTGGAATTCTGCCTGTGGTTGGTGTCTGATAATGGAAAACAATTCGAAGGGCAGAATATAGAAATGTTGCTTAATATATTTAAGATAAAGTGTGGGAAATCCACACCTTTATATCCGCAAAGTAATGGACAAGCAGAGGCAACAAATAAGACAATTGCAGATACGTTAAAGAATAAGTTGGAGCGGCATAATAAAGCATGGTGTGAACAGGTGCCTAATGCAGTCTGGGCTTATAATACAATTAGGCGAGAAGATACATGAATGTCACATTTCTGTTTAACATATGGAGTTGAAGCAGTGCTACCAATTGAAGTCATTATTCCCACTACAAAGAGAGAAGCATGGGAGAAAAATATAAGTGCGGATATGATTTTATCAAAGCTTGATGAATTATAAGAAAAGATGGAGAAGGCTCTATATCATATGGAGAACTATCAGTGAAGATTAGCTCGAGAATATAATAAGCGAGTTAAGATAAGAGAGTTTTAGCCAGGTGATTTGGTGCTGCGAGAAATACCAGTCTATCAGAGAGGAAATGATGGAAAATTAGAAAAGAAATGGGACGTACCTTACATCATTAAAGAAATAGTTGGAACGGTGGTATATAAATTGATGGATCCTTAGGGAAAAGACACTGGTCATAAGCTTGATAGGCCATGGAATAGATTTTATCTAAAGAAGTATTATCCCTAACAGATTTATCAAAAGTCACTAGGGAGCAGAAAGATAGAATAAGATATTTACAGTTGCAAAGTTATATTTATTATAACAGAATGAAAAATACGATAATTTTGCAGAAACATAATGCAAATATGCGATAATTTCGCATAAAATGTATCAGACAGAACAGATGGAAGATATGCGATAATTTCGCAGAATTTATGACTTTTACAAAAGAAAATAAAAGAAAATACAAGAATGAATAAAAAATACAGAGGCTCCCAACTTTTGTGTACACCCTAGTTCGCGAATAAAATTTCGCAAGAGGCAAATGTAAGACCTAAAGGGCGTCATTGAAGGGGAGAACCTATTACATGGCTCAGGGAAAGGTTACACCACCCCGGAACCTGGGTCATGGAGACTTGGGGTTAATAAAACCCATCCAGGAGAGGCGCCTTGGATTTTAAACTTAAGCTTATGACTTAGGTTGGACGACTAAGGTGAGAAGGTCTCTCCTAAGGAGTGCAGAACTCGATCAAGGCGCCGAGGTACACGGTTGATCCAAGAGTGCTTGAGGCGTCTGGAGCGTACCTGGGCATTCTTGGCAAGTCTTGGCTATGATGCACTCGGCCCGAAGAAAACCCCACTTAGGGTGTGGTCTCGTAACCATGAGCCATATCAGCAAAGGGATAAGAGGCCGCGAAAACAACTGGTTGTTGTTAAAACCGAATGGGAGGAGCCAACCTTGTATGGTAGAGGTACGCCTCCTTGAAGGGGATGATAAGGGCGGCACTCTCCATTAGGGAGCTGATAAGTGTCAAAGACGCAAATGTCATGAGGCTTTTTACTCACGGGAGTATTAAGACTTGTCATATTTGTGCAATGATCCTGCAGAGGCAATAATACTAGAGAAAGATAAGAAAAGATCAATGGGTCTGTGCACGAAAGTGCAAAGACGCCCATGGGACTTTATTTCGCAAGAATATTTAGGCCTGTCATATTGTCGCATGAAAAATATCCTGCTGAGGCAATAATACAAGAAAGTGATAAGACAAGATCAATGGGTCATTACATGAAAATGTAAAGATGTCCTGCAATTTTGTCGCCAATACAAAGAGTGGAAAAATAAGACATTTACTTAGGAAGGCAAACTAAGACCACATAAGAGAATAATATTGAATGGAATCTTGGAAAATTCCAAGATATATCTGATAGCGAATTCACAATAGCGAAATTTTGCAGAAAAATACGAACACGACTGCGAAATTGACGCACATGAAATAAAAATGAACTTATACAAACTAACTATTTAAGTATTGTGCAGGAGACAGACTCAGTTTTCGCAAGAAAGATAATAAGAGGCAAGTATGGGAATTAGTAAAGAAGATGCATTATCTATCTCGCAAATAAGGAGATTTCCATATTTGATTCGCCAAGAGGGGTTGGTGGATGATTTTACCAAATCTTCTCGTATTCGCAATATTTCTCGCTTCCACAAGTTTTCTCTTTCTCTTGGTCCATCCCAGTTGTTTCTTCATCCTAATTATCGCCAGCATTAACTTCTTTGAGGGACTCATATTCTTCATCATTCTCAAGAGCAGCTTCATCATCACTTTCGAAGTCAAAATCACTATCAGGTTCACGAGGAACTTCATCAGCATCTAGAGGCATAACTTTTGTAGGAGGAAGTGCTCTATCTAGTATGATGCTATTTACAAGAACTTCAGATTTGAGATGAACTTGGCGAAGAAGTGCTTTCTGGTGATTCCTATTTTCGATATCTTTGAAATGCTGAAGGTAGTCAAATCTTCTTTCTGCACGATCGCGAGAATGAGCAAGAGTAGTAGCAAGCATCGCATTCTCCTTGTGAATCTTGGCCAATTTTGATTGCAAAGAAGAAATAGAAGAATGAAGACTTCTCTCAGACTCTGCGAACAGCAAAAACAAAAAAGACTGTTGTAGCGAAATTCACGTAAGAAAAATATTGCGAAAACAATTAAGTATGAAAAGGTGGATGAGGCAGTCAGATTCTTATGACTACCTTCCTTCTGCAAAATAAGATATTGAGTTAAAGCCAAACTATTATTCTCCAAGTGGTTCATTGCATCATCAAAATTATCCCCGATCAAACCTTTCAAGCGAGATCGAAAATTCTTCTCATTATAGATAAGTAAAGCATTTTCCTTCGCTAAGGAAGCATAGGAGTCTTCTAATTGAGTATGCTTCTCTTTAAGTTGGTTTGCCTTTATGCTCAAAGCTATTCTACCTTGGATGAGTTTATTCTTCTCATCAATAGATGATTCGGTTACTTCCTTAAGTTCACTCCTTAACGAGCGAAGAGATCGCTCTTGTTCATCACATATTTTTTGACGTATATTAAGTTGTTGAGAAGATATCGCTACTTTGTTTAGGAGGATTCGTTTCTCTTGAGACAGGGTTCCATTTTCATCTGACAGAGTTCTAATCTTCAAGTTAGCTTTAGTTAATGAATAAGAGAGTTGGGATTGCTTGCTACTTAATACTTCTTGCTCTTGAACTAGTTGGGCATTCTCGTTAGAAATGTTGTTAATTTGATCAACAGAATATGAGTAAAGATTATCTAATTGGCTATGTTGGTTCAACAAAGCTTCTTTGTTAGCACGAGCTTCTTCAGCGGCATATTAAAAGTCGTATCTCTCCATTATTCGTTTCTGAATTAAAACTTAACGTGCGAACAAGAAAAGTGAATACAAAAGAGGTAAAATTAACAAAGAAGATAAGCTATAAGTGAAAAAAAGAAGATCATACCTTTAAGTTCATCATTTTTTCTGCGAAGATTCTCGCAATCCAACGAAACGTTCTCAAGCTTCTGATTTTTGAGGCGAAGATCATCACATTCCAAAGTCATAGCCCGGAGATTCTCCTTTAAAGATTCAATTTCTTTCTCTAAAGATTCTTGCAAAGCTGCTTTTCCAGAACTAAAATATTTACCCAGAATTTCGCAGACATTAAGCTTGAGAGGGTCAATAGAAGACCTTCGAGCATCATCAAGAACATCAGACAAAGCCTTAAAGGCGATGTCCACTCCTTCCAAAAACTCCTTCTTAACAGGAAGGATTTTAGATGAAGAAGTAGTGATTCAAGTTATGGGAAGTGAATCATCTTTCACAATGGATATATTCTTCCTAGGCGAAAATTGAAAAGGCTCAATAAGTGAGGTTGCGGTAGAATCAATCTTTGCGGCATTTGCAAGGGGAGAAGAAGGGGTTTCATTCGCAGAAGGGTTAGCTGAGGGGACGGCATCTGTAGAAGATGCTAGAGGTTTGAAATCAGGAAATGAAACGGAAGAAGTAACAGTCTATATTTTGCGAGATTTTTTGTTGGATTTATTAACATCTTCATCATCCTGCGAATATCAACTCAGATAAGAAACAGAGGCAACAATATTGTTATTAAAGAAGAGATGTTTCTTATTACCTTGATATTCGCAGACTTTATTTTGCCTACAACAACTTTGTGTTGCGAGCTTTTCGAAACCTTGATTTTACTTTTGCTGAAACAGAATCAGTATGGGAATTAGACAAGAATAATAAAATTAGTTAGGGAAGTCATCAAAATAAGATCAGTTCCAGCAAAATCAAAGAAGAAAAAGCAAAACTAACCTTGGTGACCCCATGAAAGCAGTAGCAGGTAGATAAACTTGTGAGAACCAAAGATGAAGAAAATTGCAGAAGATGAAGATTCACAGAGAGTTTGGAGATGAGGAAGACGAAGTAAAAGAAGAAAATTATATTTCCACTAGTCTTCTCCTTAAATAAACAAAAAGGGATGACCGGTTGAAATTGAATGTGCCGGTAAACAATGGGGACAATAAACACGTGTAGACGGTTACGCCTAATTCACGGGAGGTTGTCGGTGAAGAAGAACATGGAAAGATAAATAGGTGCGGCATTTTGAGGTATAGGTTCTCATATCATTCTCTTCTTCGCAGAGAAGACATGAGAAGAGGCAAGATGTAGGAGCAGAATCTCGCAACAGTTATGTCTCAGCGAAGTTTTAAATAAAAGGTGTTTGCGAAGGCCATCACAGAGTGTTAGAGAAGTGATGTAACGAATGACGTTAGCCTAATCATGAGGAAAGTGTGAAGATTTTGCGAGATTGAAGTTAACTTGCGAAGAAAGCCCTTATAAGCTTGCGAGAATGACGCAGACCAGACCCGAAAATAAAGGTTGGCTTAGTTGTCATCCACTATGTAATATCCTATATAAAGGACCAAACAGATTTGAGAAACCAGGAGAGATCTTTTTGAGAGAGGTTGAAGAGAACAAATAGGAGAGAGAAAGTCTAGAGCTATTCTGATTTCTTTGTACTCTTATTATTCTTGTAAGATTCTTCAGAAAAATAAATAAAACTTTGATAATTGATCGTGAAATTGGATTGGATCATTGTGTAATCTTGTAGGGGTATAGTTGTAGGAAATCCTGCAACTACAAGTGAAAAAAATGTTCTTTGGTCTAATACTACTACACCGACAATCTTCATTTGACAAATGTCGTAAAGTGTAAAGGGAAATCACACCTCGAACAATTGGGTTTTCCATGGAGTAATTAGAATCTTGCTCTCTTTGGGAAATCACACCTCGAATAAGTAAAGTTTTAAGTCTTTCCCATACATTGACATTCTCGTTCAACAAGGTCACAGAGAAGCAACAAATACTTTTCCCCCCTCAATATTTGAAAACAATGGGGAATTGACTCATGGGTACATCGTTACATATGTGTTTAAGCGATCAACTCGAGTAGCTATCGCCAAAGATTATTGGTGTGATCCCTGAAAACCCTACAAATCAATTTTTTACTGCATGTTTCGAATTAACATAGTTTTACTGCATGTTTCAATTTAACATACTATATCCAAGCAGGTTTAATGTATTTGTCCTTTTTGATTTGTGTCTTCCTTAAACTAAGCATGGTGGTGTGGTTGACATCATATCAAGGGTCTTCCATTTCCTCAGTTTTGGGTCTTGATGCATTCATCAATCCATATCCAACTGGGATTGCATATCTAACTGTCATTCGGATCATCCTATTATGAAAAATCTCAAAGCCCGCGCCAACGAAGGAAATTCAAATTCAAATTTAATATATATCATATATCTTATATGTGTGCTGCTTAGGACAAGGAAAATGTGAATCTGGTTCCAAACGAACTGTATTTTCCAATGGTTCCTTGCCTAACAGAAAACTGGTATCCTGTCTCACTGTCCCTCCCAATCTCCTCTATTTATTTATTTGGTAACTTGTATGTTTTGAATTCCAAGGGCTCCATCGACAATATTAGCTACGGACAAATTGGTCATTCACTCTATCAAAATCAATGCTTTTGCTCATCCGATTTTCTGATAATTAAGAAGCATTTTTTGCTACACCTCAAAATCCTCTCTAGTCATTAACCTTCGCAAGTTGAGCCCACGTGCGTTCCGCATCGAATGCTGAATTTCATACACGCTTTTATTCTGGTGACCATTTGTTAAGCGTGATGTTTGTATCCAGAAATATTTCCAGGCACTAAACATGATGATTTTGATGTTGTTGATGAAAATAGGGTTAATAACAAGAAATAGTCAACAATGACAAGACACACGGATTTAACGTGGTTCGGCATGGTTTTCCTACATCCACGGACGAATCCCCTTGGGGAGTCATATTTTATTGATATTAGAATTACAGTAGATTTTTTTTGTATTAGCTACCTCCCTTTTTATCTACCAGGGCATCCCTATTTATACCATTGAAAACCTAATTTCGAGATAAACTTAAATGGCATTAATCTGCCCTGCATGCCTCCTGGCATTAATCTCCCTGCATGCCTCCCGGCATCAATTCTGCATAAAACTGCCCGCATGCCTCCCTGAATCAACTTTTCATGAAACTGCCTGCATGCCTCCATAAATTAATTCGCTCTGCTGGTTGACTGGATTGGCTGGATGGCATTCATAATGGGTTGGCTGTATGGATGAAGGATTCCACCTGTGGACAGTGCTGAGCAACATAGCCGGGGGACACGGCCGGGGGACATGCCTAGGGGAGATGGTCGGGAGACATGGCCGGGAACTGGTTGGCACCATCGCTGGAAACATGGACGAAAACTGGCTAAAAGTGCGACTGGTAATTTGGCTCTGATCGTTGACCGACGGTCGACTTTGACCATTGACTTTGTTGGTTGACCTGTCGTTGACTTTGACTGACCGTTGACTTTGTCGGTTGACCCATCGTTGACCGATCATTGAATTTATGTAGTACTGGGCAGGCTGGTGGGAAGCGTCGGTTGACTGGTTAGAAAGCATGGATGACAGGTGAACAGTGGCCCAGGCAACATTCTGGCCCAATAGGAGGCAATTTTACTCATGGTACAAACACGTGACATGCAAGAACATGCCTATTCTGTAGTAGTTTCTAGCTTAAATTTTTGATTCTCTGCATAGCGGAGCTCCACGCGCTATGTACCTGCTGCATGGATCTAAGGATTTGAAAAACAGAAGCACCTGCCTAATATTACAAAAGCACAATAATGATGCGATATTGATTTATTTTTGTTGATGATCAATCTGAAAATGCCTTGACGGAGAATTCTGTGGAACTGATCCAGTGGATGCTTTTCATATATATCAATATAACACAACCAAAACCTTAAAGGGTTCCCTAATTCAATGACTTAGGCTTCATATATGGTCGGCTGAAAGAAATCTGAATTTACAAGGGAAGAATGTAACGAAAATACAAAGAAGATGTCGATATACCAACTGAGAAGAAGAAGTTATTTCCACCCAACAGTTATGCGCACCTCGCCGTTTTAACCCATTTCCTTCGGATCCGCTTTTGGCTTAGTTTGGTAATGCTGCGGCTTTTGTAAAAGCGCTTTTCTGCTGTGCTGTGCTGCGATGTGCTGTGTAAAAAAAGCAGTTAGGTGTTTGGTAAACTAGATACTAAAAGTTAAAGATGATTAAAAAATGATCAAATTGTGTTTGGTAAAATATAGGTTCACTTATTGTAGTTGTAACAAATGACAAAAACAGACATAATCTTTTAATATAGTTTTATTCTATTTTATGGGATTTAAATACATTAGATATTTATATATATTTTGAGTAGCTATTTTTATTATTGATATAACTTGGTGTTGATGGTGGTTTTTAAACAAAGGGTAAAATCGTAAAACCCCAAATAACCTAATGTCACCAGTGACACATTTATTAGGACATTTAATGCATGTAGTCAGTAATTAATAGGGGGTATTTTTCAAATTAGGGTTACAACGAACGAAACCCTAATTCCTCTCGTGCCAATGGAAAATCATGCCCGACCACACCTAGCCCAAGCTAGCCCCGCCATGCCAAATGCACTCTGCCTTGGCCCTAGCTACGCTAATCACACCACGCCAAGCCAAACACACTTACCTTGGCCCTAGCCGCACCTCTGTGCCAATGGAAAATCATGCCAGCCACACCAAACGCGCCGAAGCATGCCAACCATGCTAGCCGCACCTCCGTGCCAATGGCAAATCATGCCAGCCACACCTAGCCCAAGCTAGCCGCACCTCTGTGCCAATGGCAAATCATGCCAGCCACACCAAATGCGCCAAAGCATGCCAACCATGCTAGCCACACCTCCGTGCCAATGGCAAATCATGCCAGCCACACTTAGCCCGAGCTAGCCGCGCCATGCCAAACAAACTCTGCCTTGGCCCTAGCTACGTTGGTCACGCCACGCCAAGCCCAAACACCCTTACAGCCGCGCCATGCCAAAGTAGAGCCCGCACCTAGGCTTGCAAACCATGCAACCTAGGCCAAATTGGACACGCATGCCAACACGCTCACCGGTAGCTTTTTCTACTGTGGCACAACCCAAGTTGGCCACGCATGCCATTGGCACATGCCAACACGCTCGCTGGTAGCTTTTTCTACCAAGGCGCAACCCAAATTGGCCACGCATGCCATTGGCACATGCCAACACGCTCGCTGGTAGCTTTTTCTATCAGGGCGCGGCCCAAATTGGCCACGTATGCCATTGGCACATGCCAACACGCATCGCTGGTAGATTTTTCTACCAGAGCGCAACCCAAGTTGGCCACTCATGCCATTGGCACATGCCAACACGCCACTGGTAGCTTTTGCTACTGTGGCGCAACCCAAGTTGGCCACGCATGCCATTGGCACATGCCAACACGCATCGTCGGTAGCTTTTCCTACCGGGCGCGCAACCGAGCATGCCATTGGCACATGCCAACACGCTCGCTGGTAGCTTTTTCTACCAGGGCGCAACCCAAGTTGGCCACGCATGCCAACACGCTCGCTGGTAGCTTTTCTTACCAGGCCATGGCCCAAATGGCCGAACACGCCATTGGCACTTTCCACACACGTCACTAGCAGGCATTGCCACTTACACTCAACGTACAACCTACCACCAAGGCATTCCGCACATGCCACACACGCCACTAGCAGCTCTGGCATTGCCACTTGCACTCAAGATGCAACCCGCAACAAAGGCATTCCGCACATGCCACACGCGCCACTAGCAGCGCCACTTGCACTCAAGGTGCAACCAACACTCGAGATATCAATACAAACTGGGGGATGCTTTCCAGGGTTTTGGTTTGGCGGTCACATCTTGCAGCGTACACTACGCTCACATTAAGAAAGCGTGAAAAGGAATAAAGCGGTCAAATAAATGAGGAAATAATGGTGAAAACGCTTTCACCCATAAACACCATGCGGTTACCACCTCCTCCCATTATTTCACCCTTTACTCTCTTCCTTCATGAGGCCAGAGTACGTTTCAATCTCTACTTGTATAAATAGGTCGTACCTATTTCCACCAGACAACAAGTCTCGGTCAGAAGAAAAATACAATACTCTCAGAAAAGGAAACTTTGCAAGCTATCCAAAAAGCTTTCATCTCTTTCAAGCTTCCTAAGCTTTCACTTTTTGATACAAGTCGAGACACTACTCTCTCCTGCACTATTCCGGCCTCAACACCTTTCTTTGCTTCCCTCCCCAAATCAACCCTTCTCCTCCACTTTGTGACCGAAGCAAGTATGGAACGGCCATTTCTCGGTTTAGGCCGGACTTGTACAGATTGATCTCTCGAATCTATAAAGTGCTCACGTGCAGCACATTTGTTTAGGGTTTAAACCAGTTTCTCACTCACCTACCGAATTTACCAAAATCGGCAAAAACGATTTTCACCCATAAACAATTGGCGACCACGGCGGGAGGATTGATCTATCGGCTACAATGTCGATTTGTCGATCTCTTTCTTCGACCCGAAGTCAAGATGGTAGGGAAAGCGACTCAATCGACTCAACTGCCAGACAACCCGGTTACCCGGTTGTAAAAGCTACACCCAAAACTGGGGACTCGTTGAAGATGCTACCAAAGAATTGGGGAATTGCGACTCAATCCGACTCAACCGCGGACAACCCGGTTACTGAGTTGTTAAAAATACACTGAGAAAGCCGGGACTCGGCTGAAGGTGCTACCAGCGATTGGGGACTTGCTGGCGATGCTACCAGCAAAGCCGCCTTTTACTTGGAGAGAGGCATGTTTTCAAAAACCTATGAAGTGGGTAAATTTAGATTGGGCAAGATATATGATTTGTTTTTAGGTTCTTAATAAAACCGTCATACTACTGCGTCTTGTGCCTATTGCTAGCACACACTTTCATAAAAACAATACTCCTTTCTCAAAACATAATCAGATTTATATTATCAAAACCATTTATCCCAGAAATAATCCAATATCCTCAAAAGCTACTGTTGTCTATCAAAACCGGCCGAACTTTGAACCAGGACATCCATTATGTTTTTCAAAAAAAAAAAAGATGAAGAACTTAAATGAAAGTTTAACAGAGAAACATTCAAGGAAAATCATCCAGCAGAGGTCTGCTTTTCTTGGAGAAAGTCAACTTTGCGTCTTCAAGAGCCGCTCTCTTCATAGTTAACATCTTAGAAAGCTTTTCGAGTTCGGCCTCCTGTCGTGCAATCTCCTCGGCGGAAAGGCTTTCGATTGCTGCATCTTTCAACTTTTGGATCTCAGCAAGGCCTTCGACAAACCACGAAGTGTTGAACTCATTTTCTACGCACACGTCGCGATGGTGCTCCCAGTCGGCAATAACGTCTTCAGAAACGGTGTGACCAGTCACCTCACGCATATCCTCGATGGAAGATAAAGCCTCTTCCACACGCTTAACCAGCGCAAATCGACTAGTGACCTTCTTGGTTGTGGCCATATGTCCGTACTTCTCCCGTGATTCCGGTGTACAACGCCTCATACTTAGCCAAAGATTGAAGCCGCCAACCAAAGACATGACCTCGGATAAGGAACCAAGTACGGGGGATCAAAAATGGCGCCCGAATCGGCCTCACAACTCGCAAAGGGTCTTCTTCCATATCTATGGCAGCAACCATCAGAGAATTATCCACCGTTTGAACCACATCTGTGCCCGGCAATTGGCTAACTCCCATCTCCAAGTCACTGGCGGTGGTCACCAAAGGCAAGTTTTCGTGCGGCTCCACCCCAGAATCGTCCTCCGAACCGGATTCCTCCTGTGAACTTGAGTTAGACATTTTTCAAAAGAATAAACGGAAGAAGAAAGAAAATAAGCGCGAAACTCACTGAACCACTTCCCGAAAAAGAACCAGTGCTGCCAGAGGAATCACTCTCACTTGTCGAACTTTCTTCTTTTTCTGACTCATCACCGCTATGAGTAGGCTCAGCGCCGCCGGAATTCTTCTAAGAAATTGCCGTCTCCTAGCAACGTGCAAGGGCAGCGAAAGCATTAACACTACCGAAGCCATGGAAGAAACAAAACACATGTTTTCAGCCGAAATTCATGTGTTTTGAGACAAACCAACAAGGAGGCGACACATACCTGGTTATTGGAAGAACTGAAAGACACGAGAGCTGCGGGAGGATCTTTTGAAATCGCCCGGAGCCCGCCAGCACGATTCTTCTTTCTACGTTCCTTGGCTTGGGGACTTTCCGAGTTGCTAGGAAACTTTCGCTTGAGATCTCTCAACATTGGATACTTCTTCAAAACTGTTGGGGAAGGTTTACAACGAACATTCTCCACCACGTTGTTTACAAAATCTTGGATCATAATAAACTCATCGCACCAGAACTCATTATAGCCAAAGGTCGTCGAAGTTACTCTTCCCGTTTGAAAGAAGGGAAGGCGGATACCCGGCTCGAGGGCACTGGCATTGAGGGCGGCACGCAATGAATCCTTAGGAATCACCGGCTGGTAAGCAAGAGGCACCCCTTGATCGAAACCCATGTGACGAGCCGCACGGTCAATATTGTAAGTGACTATCCGGAAAGACCCCATGAAGAAAGACGACATATAACCTAGGACATGCGGCTTTGAATGAACAAGTTTTCACCAACGCTCAAATTGCCATCAGAAGACAAAGACATGACCGGAGCAGAAGCAAAGGTGTCAATTTGAGTCATCGACCTATGGACCGGCTCCCATGGGCGAAAACTGATTTCATACGACTTATCGAGAAGACTAACCAAGCTCATACCAACCCTTGGACGCCTATTCACCCATCGAAGAATTCGGGAACCCCCCAACTCGAGGGAATCGAAGACAACGGTTTCGGGGCATACTTCTCAAAGTGTTCCCATAACCAAGCTTGCAGGAAAGCAACGTGCACATATGAATCCACTTTCATAAAACCATTCGAAACTCGTATGTTCGCAACTAGGTGATCTAGATGCACATACAGGGAACTAAGAAATAGCTTGCCAATGGGAAGAACTTCGCCTTTTGCCAACTTCACAAAGAATCACTAGCAACTCGGTCTTATCTCCTTCTTACAGTAACCGTCGTCAAAAGTCTCTAGACAACCAGAGAGCCAAAAATGTTGCAACGTGAAGATCACCGCTTTTCGTTTAGGTTCCACTCGTCCGAAAACCATTGAGATATCCACCACTGCAAAAAGGCACCTTTCATCCTCTTTCCGGACAGAATCCTTCGACTTCGCAGTGGAGTCTTTCCGAGCGAAATTTCCCAACTTAGCGGCAAGGTCATCCCGCATCTTCCCCTCACTTTCAGATAATTGTATGTTAAGATTCCCGATTCTGGGAAGATTCAAAGAAGAGAGCCACACTCTCCAAGGAGAAAGTTATCTCACCCCATCTACATATGATCGTATGGGTGTCCGAACACCATCTGGAGATGAAAGCAACCAAGCCCGTGATATCCTTCATAACTGGAGATTTATCAAGCTCGACAAACATCAATAATCTGCGCTCGAGTCAGGTTAGTATTTATGTGCTCCTTACTCACCATGAACTCAAACCATCTATCAAAAGAACACAATGGGCTTTGACACATCCTGAAATCAATGTTGGAAGAGGAATATACCCCTTTATGAAGACAGAACCGTATGGTATTCTCTGGGCGAACCGAACGTGTCTTCTTTTCATCTTCACCACCGGTTAACAAAATTGGCACGAAACCAGGGTGATTTTTCCGAGCAGAGGCAAGTTTTTTGGAGAAGAATTCATCATCCGTGTTTGGTTTGGAACTATGGACATCCTTCGATGAGGCGAAATTTTGTTCAGGTAACATCTTGTCGGATTTCTTCATAACAACTTAGTGACAAGATATCTGCACACGGAGAAAAACAAAATTATCTCCCTGACACATAACCGCGCCTAACAAAAGGAAAACCTGAAATACAAAAAAAAAAGGGCGTATTCTTTACTAGCTCAAAACTGCACACGCAGTATTTTCTTCAGGGTTCAAAATTATATACGCAGTATTTTATACGGGCTCAAGTGCGTCTGAATTATCCTTCTTCGGGTTCAAGACTATATACGCAGTATTTTATACGGGATCAAGTGCGTTTGCAGTATCCTTCTTCGGGATCAAAATTATATATGGAGCATTTTTCTACAGGTTCAAAACTGCACGCACAGTATTTCTTTCAGGACAGAAATTCATATATGCAATATTTCCTACGGGTTCGAAGTCATATGAAGCACATATACAATATTCTTCTTCGGGATTCATATACAGTGTTCTCTACGGGTTTGAAACTGCACATACAATATTTTCTTCAGGGTTCAAAATTATATACGCAGTATTTTATACGGGCTCAAGTGCGTCTGCAGTATCCTTCTTCGGGTTCAAAATTATATATGGAACATTTTCCTACGGGTTAGAATAATATATGCAATATTTCCCTTGGGTGCATACATACAATATTTTCTACAAGAGGCACGCCAAGAAATTATGTGCGCAATATCATTGCAAGGATTATAAAGAAAAACGCCTACTCTTAGGGTTTGCACCTACATGAAAAGGGAAACAAGAGAAGAACTGGAAGACATACCTGGAAGCCGGTTTTTCTTTGTAACTCTGCCGCTAGTAGGAAAGGATGAAAGGAATAAGGTGCAAGATGAGAGAAAGGGATTTTATATATATGGGCGTGAAGATTCCGAAATAGGGAAGGATTTCCCTTTACCAAAAATCGTGCGGGCTCACGCCCAAATTCCCAATACCGCCCAAGTTGCACCGGTCCCACCAATTGCGCCAAACTTCCCTACAACCGCCTAAGTCACACCAGCTAGCACGCTCAGCTCCTCCATCTTGCGCCGGTCCCTCCAGCAAGCACGCTCAGCTTCCCTACCTTGCGCTGGTCCCACCAGCTAGCACGCTCAGTTTCCCAACTCGCAACAACTTCTCAATACCGCCCGGCTTCCTATCTCTCACGACGCTAACTTCCCAATTGTGCCAGCCTCCCGATTTGCGCAAAACCGCCAGAGGCAAGGATTCCAAATCCTATTTATAAAAAGGTCAGACAAGCCTCCTAAATTCTCTTTACGATTTGCTGTTGATAATTTGTCACCATCTTATGCTTACCTCACAACAAAGCTCATGTTCCGAGCTAAGCGGGGGGACTTAATGTTGATGGTGGTTTTTAAACAAAGGGTAAAATCGTAAAACCCCAAATAACCTAATGTCACCAAATGACACATTTATTAGGACATTTAATGCATGTAGTCAAGTAATTAATAGGGGTATTTTTTCAAATTAGGGTTACAACGAACGAAACCCTAATTCCCCTCCGTGCCAATGGCAAATCATGCCAGCCCACACCTAACCCAAGCTAGCCGCGCCATGCCAAATGCACTCGCCTTGGCCCTAGCTACGTTAATCACACCACGCCAAGCCAAACACACTTACCTTGGCCCTAGCCGCACCTCTCGTGCCAATGGAAAATCATGCCGCCCACACCAAACGCGCCAAAGCATGCCAACCATGCTAGCCGCACCTCCGTGCCAATGGAAAATGCCAGCCCACACCTAGCCCAAGCTAGCCGCACCTGGCAATGGTAAATCATGCCAGCCACACCAAACGCGCCAAAGCATGCCAACCATGCTAGCCGCACCTCCGTGCCAATGGCAAATCATGCCATCCACACCTAGCCCAAGCTAGCCGCACTCGCGTGCCAATGGAAAATCATTGCCACACCAAACAAAGCATGCATGCTAGCCGCACCTCCGTGCCAATAGCAAATCATGCCAGCCACGCTTAGCCCGAGCTAGCCGCGCCATGCCAAACACACTCTGCCTTGGACCTATCTACGCTGGTCACGCCACGCCAATCCCAAACACCCTTACAGCCGCGCCATGCCAAAGTAGAGCCCGCACCTAGGCTTGCAAACCATGCAACCTAGGCCAAATTGGCCACGCATGCCATTGGCACATGCCAACACGCTCGATGGTAGCTTTTTCTACTAGGGCGCAACCCAAGTAGGCCACGCATGCCATTGGCACATGCCAACACGCTCGCTGGTAAATTTTTCTACCAAGGCGCGATCCAAATTGGCCACGCATGCCATTGCGCTCGCTGGTAGCTTTTTTCTACCAGGGCGCGGCCCAAATTGGCCACGCATGCCATTGGCACATGCCAACACGCATCGCTGGTAGCTTTTCCTACCAGAGCGCAACCCAAGTTGGCCACGCATGCCATTGGCACATGCCAACACGCTCGCTGGTAGCTTTTTCTACCAAGGCGCAACCCAAGTTGGCCACACATGCCATATGCCAACACGCTCGGTGGTAGCTTTTTCTACCAAGGCGCGACCCAAATTGGCCACGCATGCCATTGGCACATGCCAACACGCTCGCCGGTAGCTTTTTCTACTAGGGCGCGCCCAAATTGGCCACGCATGCCATTGGCACATGCCAACACGCATCGCTTTGGTAGCTTTTTCTACCAGTGGCACAACCCAAGTTGGCCACGCATGCCATTGGCACATGCCAACACGCTCTTTGGTAGCTTTTTCTACCAAGGCACGACCCAAATTGGCCACGCATGCCATTGGCACATGCCAACACGCCGCTGGTAGCTTTTTTACTGTGGCGCGCCCAAATTGGCCACGCATGCCATTGGCACATGCCAACACGCATCGCTGGTAGCTTTTTCTACCAGAGCGCAACCCAAGTTGGCCACGCATGCCATTGGCACATGCCAACACGCTCGATGGTAGCTTTTTCTACCAGGGCGCAACCCAAGTTGGCCACGCATGCCATTGGCACATTCCAACACGCATCGCTGGTAGCTTTTCTTACCGGGGCGCAACCCAAGTTGGCCGAGCATGCCATTGGCACATGCCAAGATGCTCGCTGGTAGCTTTTTCTACCAGGGCGCAACCCAAGTTGGCCACGCATGCCATTGGCACATGCCAACACGCTCGTTGGTAGCTTTTATTACCAAGCCACGGCCCTAATGGCCGAACACGCCATTGGCACTTGCCACACACGTCACTAGCAGGCATTGCCACTTACACTCAACGTACAACCTACCACCAAGGCATTCCGCACATGCCATTGGCACATGCCATACACGCCACTAACAGCTCTGGCATTGCCACTTGCACTCAAGATGCAACCCGCAACAAAGGCATTCCGCACATGCCACACGCGCTAGTAGCAGCGCCACTTGCACTAAAGGTGCAACCAACCCTCGAGATATCAACACAAACTGGGGGATGCTTTCCGGGGTTTTGGTTTGGCGGTCCTGACACGGCAGTACACTACGCTCACATTAAGAAAGCGTGAAAAGGAATAAAGCGGTCAAATAAATGAGGAAATAATGGTGAAAACGTTTTCACCCATAAATACCATGCGGTTACCACCTCCTCCCATTATTTCACCCTTTACTCTCTTCCTTCATGAGGCCAGTACGTTTCAATCTCGACTTGTATAAATAGGTCTTACCTATTTCCACCGGACAACAAGTCTCGGTCGGGAGAAAAATACAATACTCTTAAAAGGCAACTTTGCAAGCTATCCAAAAATCTTTCATCTCTTGCAAGCTTCCTAAGCTTTCACTTTCGATACAAGTCGAGACACTACTCTCCTGCACTATTCTGGCCTCAACACCTTTCTTTGCTTCCCTCCCCAAATCAACCCTTCTCCTCCACTTTGTGGACCGAAGCAAGTCCTGAACGGCCATTTCTTGGTTTAGGCCGGACTTGTACAGATTGATCTCTCGAATCTATAAAGTGCTCACGTGCAGCACATTTGTTTAGGGTTTAAACCAGTTTCTCTCTCACCTACCGAATTTACCGAAATCGGCGAAAACGATTTTCACCCATAAAAACTTGGGATAAAAAAAAATTATACTAAAATCAAATATTTACTAAAATTATACTATTTTTTATTTTATAATTATATTGGTTCTTATTTATTTTATTTTTTAATTAAAATGGTATATAACCAAAAATTTGAAAGTGAAAATAATAATCTTTGAAGAATGTGACATAGTTTAAAATAACAACCTTTAAAGAATATTATGGAGAATAAGAAATTAATTATCAAATATTTAAGGGCATGTTTATGGGTAAAAATCGTTTCTGCCGATTTTGGTAAACTCGGTAGATGAGTTAGAAAATGGTTCAAACCCTAAACAAATGTGCTGCACGTGAGCACTTTATAGGTTCGAGAGATCAATCTGTACAAGTCCGGCCTAAACCAAGAAATGGCCGTTCCAGACTTGCTTCGGTCACAAAGTGGAGGAGAAGGGTTGATTTGGGGAGGGAAGCAAAGAAAGGTGTTGAGCAGAGTAGTATCTCGACTTGTATCGTAAAGTGAAAGCTTAGGAAGCTTGCAAGAGATGAAAGCTTTTGGGAGAGCTTGCAAAGTTGCCTTTTCCGAGAGTGTAGTATTTTTCTCCCGACCGAGACTTGTTGTCCGGTGGAAATAGGTAAGACCTATTTATACAAGTCGAGATTGAAACGCCACTGGCCTCATAAAGGAAGAGAGTAAAGGGTGAAATAATGGGAGGAGGTGGTAACCGATGGTTTAATGGGTGAAAACGTTTTTCACCATTATTTCCTCTTTATTTGACCGCTTTATTCCTTTTCACGCTTTCTTAATGTGAGCGTAGTGTACGCCGCATGTCAGTGGACCGCCAAACCAAAACCCTAAAAAAGCATCCCCCCAGTTTGTGTTGATGTTTCGAGTGTTGGTTGCATCTTGACTGCAAGTGGCGCTGCTAGTGGCGCATGTGGCATGTGCCAATGGCATGTGCAGAATGCCTTGGTGGGTAGGTTGCACGGTTTGCAAGTTAGGTTACCAGCGTGTGGGTTTGGCATGTGCCAATGGCATGTGCGGAATGCCTTGGTGGTAGGTTGCACGGTTTGCAAGTTAGGATACCAGCGTGTGTGTTTGGGATGTGCCAATGGCATGTGCGGAATGCCTTGGTGGTAGGGTGCACGGTTTGCAAGTTAGGCTACCAGCGTGTGTGTTTGGCATGTGCCAATGGCATGTGTGGCCATGTTGACCTAGTTGCAAGTCTTGCAAGCCTAGGGCGCTATATTTGGCGTGGGCCAAAGGCATAGCGGCTTGGAAATATGGCTTGCGACACATGTTGGCATGTGCCAATGGCACATACGACCATGTTGACCTAGTTGCAAGTCTTGCAAACCTAGGGCGCTATATTTGGCGTGGGCCAAAGGCATAGCGGCTTGGAAATATGGCTTGCGACACGTGTTGGCATGTGCCAATGGCACGTGCGGCCATGTTGACCTAGTTGCAAGTCTTGCAAGCCTAGGGCGCTATATTTGGCATGGGACAAAGGCATATCGGCTTGGAAATATGGCTTGCGACACGTGTTGGCATGTGCCAATGGCACGTGCGGCCATGTTGACCTAGTTGCAAGTCTTGCAAACCTAGGGCGCTATATTTGGCGTGGGCCAAAGGCATAGCGGCTTGGAAATATGGCTTGAGACACGTGTTGGCATGTGCCAATGGCACGTGCGGCCATGTTGACCTAGTTGCAAGTCTTGCAAGCCTAGGGCGCTATATTTGGCGTGGGCCAAAGGCATAGCGGCTTGGAAATATGGCTTGCGATACGTGTTGGCATGTGCCAATGGCACATACGGCCATGTTGACCTAGTTGCAAGTCTTGCAAGCCTAGGGCGCTATATTTGGCATGGGCCTAAGGCATAGCGGCTTGGAAATATGGCTTGCGACACGTGTTGGCATGTGCCAATGGCACGTGCGGCCATGTTGACCTAGTTGCAAGTCTTGCAAGCCTAGGGCGCTATATTTGGCGTGGGCCAAAGGCATAGCGGCTTGGAAATATGGCTTGCGACACGTGTTGGCATGTGCCAATGGCACGTGCGGCCATGTTGACCTAGTTGCAAGTCTTGCAAGCCTAGGGCACTATATTTGGCGTGGGCCAAAGGCATAGCGTCTTGGAAATTTGGCATTGTTGCCATGGTGCGCAGGGTGCGGCTTGGTTTGGCATTGTTGCCATGGTACGCAAGGTGCGGCTTGGTTTGGCATTGTTGCCATGGTGCGCGATATGCGGCTTGGTTTGGCATTGTTGCCATGGTGCGCTGAGATGCGGCTTGGTTTGGCATTGTTGCCATGGTGCGCGAAAAGATGCGGCTTGATTTGGCATTCTTTGCCATGGTGCGCGGTGGTGCGGCTTGGTTTGGCATTGTTGCCATGGTGCTTGTGATGATGCGGCTTGATTTGGCATTGTTTCCATGGTGCGCAAAGATATGCGGCTTGGTTTGGCATTGTTGCCATGGTGCGCAAAGATGCGGCTTGGTTTGGCATTGTTGCCATGGTGTGCGAGGGTGCGGCTTGGTTTGGCATTGTTGCCATGGTGCGCAGAGATGCGGCTTGGTTTGGCATTGTTGCCATGGTGCGCAGGTGCGGCTTGGTTTGGCATTGTTGCCATGGTGCGCGGAGGTGCGGCTTGGTTTGGCATTGTTGCCATGGTGCGCATTATGCGGCTTGGTTTGGCATTGTTGCCATGGTGCGCATGATATGCGGCTTGGTTTGGCATTGTTGCCATGGTGCGCTTGAAGATGCGGCTTGGTTTTGGAATTAGGGTTACGTGTTGAAAACCCTAACTGGGTATTTTGAAAAAATACCCTATTAATTATTTACACCGAGTTAAATGCTCTTAGTTAATGTGTTGCGGGTAACACTAGGTCATGGGGTTTTACGATTTTACCCCTTGTCTAAAAACCACCATCAACATTAAGCCCCTGTTTAGCTCGGACAGGGGCTTTGTTGCGAGGTAAGCATAAGATGGTGACAAACTATTAACAAGAAACCGTAAAGAAAATTGAAGGAGGCTTGTCTCGACCTTTTATAAATAGGATTTGGAATCCTTGCCTCCGGTAGTTTTGCACAAATCGGGAGGCTGGCACAACCAGTGGGCCGATGCGGCTTAGGCGACGTTGGGAAGTTGGCGTGAGTTGGGAAACTGAGTGGGCTAGCTGGTGGGACCGGCACAAAGTGTAGAAGCCGTGCGTGCCTGCAGGTTGGCGCAATTGGTGGGGCCGGTGCAGCTTGGGCGACGTTGGGGAGTTGGCATGAGTTGGGAAGCTGAGTGTGCTAGCTGGCGGGACCGGCGCAATGTGTAGAAGTCTTGCGTGCTTGCAGGCGTGAATTGGGCGGCCATTGGGAGGTCGGCGCAATTGGTGGGGCCGGTGCAACTTGGAAGCCGTGCTTGCAGGCGTGACTTATGTAAATAAAGAGGGGAGCAGACGTTTCTTGAATGACAAAGAAAGTTTCCTTATTTTGCTTTCCTTCACGTGCGGCTTCCATTAGGGCATCATCCATGCCAAAAATCTGGAAGCATTATGTCTTTCATTGCTCCCTTTCCTTTTTAAGGTTCCGTATTCATATCCAACGCGAATGTATCGTTTCCCTTGTTTGAGAAGGGGTTCTCCCTGTTGATTCCCCTTTTCCTTTGCTTTGCCGGTGCGTTTTCTTCTTCCTTTTTGTTCACGCCATCCTCTTTTATATGCGTATAGACAGGATGGAATTTGATCATCTTTCCATTTCTTGCAGTGTATGATGGGATCTTCCAGAGAAGGTCGTGCCTTTAACCTTTTGGAAAAGGACTTCAGAATCGGTGGAGATCGATCTTCTTCTCTTGAGGAGGTATTGGTTGGGGTTGAATCTTTGTTCCATGAAGCTAACGAAATTATTAAGGACCTCCCTTCCATCTACCCTCCCGAAGAACAGGTGCATGTTCGGACTCTCTTGGGTTCAGTGGACGCGGAGGAGAACGCCATGATTCTTGATTTTGATGTGAATGAATCAAAAAACTTCCTTTGAAGTGTCGATGAGAAAACTTTCTAAGGAGTATATGATAGAAGCGAGACAGCCTTTGAAGTTGATGTCAAAGGTGTTATTGATGATACTGAGGAGGGGTCATGGTGGCGTATCTTTGGAATAGTTGTCGGGAGGACACTGCTGCTGCTTGTGGCTGCTTCGGGATGGGATGTTGAGGTTGCCGCTGCTAAAACCGCTGAATGGAACCTTTGTTGCCCGAAGGATTGCTGGGGGAAATGCTTGAAGATAGCTTTGCCCGAAGGGATTTGCGCTCCATCCTTCGAGGGCTAGTTCCTCCTTTTGTTTTTCTGTTAACTGCTTAGTTCCCTGATGTTTTTCCCTTCTTTTTTTTTTTTTTTGTAAACACATCTTTCCCTTTTTCTTCATCAGTAAACCTTTTGCTTCATATATATATATTTTTGAAAGGGGTTGTGGTATGATGGCTCTGCAATGGTTTTCTGGGTTCTTCTGATGTATTTCTCCGATATCTGAAGGATTCGCTCGGGAAGAGATATATTTTTTTATTTTTTTTATTTTTTTTTGACAAAAGGGGAGATCTCCAGGGATAAATACAAATGGTGTATTCATCCGGGGAAGTACAAACTATTAAGAGGAATGATTCAATGGAAGTCTTTGAAAAGGAGAGTGATTGGGAAATACAAACATTTTAGGGATTGGATTCCTTGAGCCATCGCGAGTGAACTATCACGCCTTGGTGTGTCGGTATTGATGAGCTTGCAATATCCTCCCAAAGGGTATCCGCAATGACAGTACAACTCGCCTTCACCTTCCTCGGGCAAATCCATCTTTACTGTCATCCTCCCAACTTGAAACGAGCTTTCCTTAACCACTACATCTCCGATTGAAAACGGGTTCAGGCGTCGTGTAACCATTTGAGCCTTGGCTTCGTTGGTTTCGCTAGAAGCTTCCAAGCTTCTTGCAAAGTGTTCGAATGGTCCAGCTCCCCATTCACATTTTTTGACAGCGTTCGTTAGGTTGTTGCACCGAGTCCCCATGAGAATGGGGAAGAAAAGGCATTGCGAGAAAAAGGTTGCTCGGTCGGACTTACTTGCATATGAAAATCATGGGCTAGCGCCAACGGGTCCTCTTCGGACGCTTGGGTTCCTTTAATAGCTCGTTGATGTGATAACCTGTGGGACGATTTGTTGGGAATCCCTTCGGGCAGGGATGTCGGCAGAGGGTGTACGTCCAGTTTTGCTTTGTTGTCGAGCACCCATAAGCGTCCCAAAATCATGTCATGATCTAGTTCTTTGACAATGTGGAACTTGCTGTGCGTTATAGCGTCTCCCATCTCGATCTCTAGGTTGATTTAGCCATGCGCGTTCAAAGCCTCTCCTCTTAAGCTCTTAATCACATACGGAAATAGGTAGCGTCTTGTTTTGTAAATCCAGGCTGCCTTTAGTGTCTTGAAAGTGATGAGGTTGTGGTCAGAGGTCGTGTCGATGAGCGTGTCGTCAAATTCATTACCTCTTAAATGGGACGTGGTCAGCAGTCCCCAGTTCTCCACTTCGCTTGTTTGGGAAGCTTGAGCCCTTGGCGTGGATTCCGAGGAGAAAAAGCCGTTTCTTAGGATACAACACGATTGAGAGCTGCGAAAAATATCTTGGCGCTGAACCTTGGAAAGATAGAGAATTTCGCATACATGTCGCATCATGGATTGTACAGTCTCGTGCACGGAGTCCCCAGAGGAACCGCAGTTTCTTATTGGTTGTGGGTCTCGATGCACTCTTTCGTCTCCTAGTTGGAGTTCTCCCGCTTCTATCCTTTCTTTGAAAATATGCTTTAGTCCATTGCAATCGCTAGTCGGGTGGTGAACGAACTTGTGGTAATGGATGTATTTGGGGTTTGCCATCTCGGCCTCGGTTGGTGGACGCTTTGCGGTGGCAACCGATGACATCATCTTGAACCCGGGCTTCTAGGAGGTCAATCACCTCCTCGATGGGGAATGGGAAATCAAGGATATTTCCTTCGGCCTCACGATGCTGCACAGGAGTTTTAGTGGCGATCTTCCGTTGCGAGGGTTCCCATTGCGCCGGCGCTTCACGTTTCGGCTGGTGGCTCGTAGTTGCGGCTTTCCTTTTTCCTCTTTCGTTCACTATGTTCACGGAGGATGAGCCGGCATTAAATTGTTTCTTGATGAGGCGCCTACTCCCGCGAGTTTCACGTGCGTCTTGATTCGAGTTGGCCTAGTTCTTTCCAAAGAATGTCTTTGGTGCTTTGTTGTTGAAGATCGTCCCGCGGCCTCATGGAGTTCGGAGAACGTTTGGAAACTCAAGTTTTCTAGCAGGGCGCGGTAGATTGGGACCATACCGTTGATGCATGCGTTTACCAATTGTTGCTCGGTCACGTTTGGGTCGTGACAGTCGAGTGCTTGAACCCTGAACCTTTTGACGAAATCATTCGGATGTTCGTTATCCCACTAGTACATTCTCCCGAGGTCTGAAAAGGTAACTTGTTCGGACACGAAGAAATACTTCTGTAAAACGGTGACCATGCTACTCCAGTTGGGAATCTTTGTTCGGTGGGATCTTTGTTGTACCATGTATACGCCCTTAGGTAAGTGATTTTGAAAATTCGCTTAAACGAAGAACGTGATTATATTCATGTTCACCCAAGGATTCCAGAAAACGAGAAACTTGTTCGCGTGCATTCCCGGTACCATCATACATGGTAAATTGAGGGGAAGAGTACCCCCTTGGGAGAGGGATTCTCTGTATTTCGGATGGGTAAGGGGGTTGGTGATGATGTACATCGAACTCATCATGCTTGATTCGGTCGCGTAGGAGTTGTTCCAAATCTTCTCTCGTGACGAAGTTGGGTGGTTGATTTCTCTCCAACGGGACTCTAGTGCGAGTTTCTTCATCCGTGGAGGCGTGCCTGCCGAGGTGCCGGCGTCGGGGTTGTTGGAGATGCTTCTAGGCGTCTCGGAGGATGCGACTCACGGGGTAGTCGCTCTGTCGGGGTTTTGAGAAAGGTGAGCACCTCCTTTTTTGTGTTGAAACCATGTCCTGCCCGGGGCTCGCGAGCGTCTCTGTCGTTCCATCAAATCGGCGATGGTGACGTAAGGGCGACTTCCTCTGGTCCCTCCCGGTCTCTCGTCCCGTCGGCGGGGGTAATTGGAGCCTTGGTTGTCGGAGGCGCCATCTTGGAAGAAGCATTCGGGGTCGTGGTGGCGGCCCTAGCTCGTGACCGGGGGCGTGACACTGAAGAGATATTCTCGTTGCCGTGATTAGAGGGTTGTGCGAGAGACGCTAGAGGAGGCAGCGGCTCGGCCCCGGTGATAGGCGGTGTTACACTCAAGGGAGTGTATTCGATGTTGCTGTTGTCAGCTGGTGAAGTAACAACGTTATGGGGAGAGACGCCAACATCAGGGATGCGTTCTGCGCTGATGTTCTCGGCAGCCGCTCCAGATCTGAGTTCCACCATGTTGGGATTTGACGTTCGGAAAACGAAATCAGGAATTGGAGTTGGTATTGTAGCCGATAGATCAATCCTCCCACTGTGGTCGCCAATTGTTTATGGGTAAAAATCGTTTCTGCCGATTTTGGTAAATTCGGTAGATGAGTGAGAAACTGGTTCAAACCCTAAACAAATGTGCTGCACGTGAGCACTTTATAGGTTCGAGAGATCAATCTGTACAAGTCCCGGCCTAAACCAAGAAATGGCCGTTCCATACTTGCTTCGGTCACAAAGTGGAGGAGAAGGGTTGATTTGGGGAGAGAAGCAAAGAAAGGTGTTGAGGAGAGTAGTATCTCGACTTGTATCGAGAAAGTGAAAGCTTAGGAAGCTTGCAAGAGATGAAAGCTTTTTTTGGGAGAGCTTGCAAAGTTGCCTTTACGAGAGTGTAGTATTTTTCTCCCGACCGAGACTTGTTGTCCGGTGGAAATAGGTAAGACCTATTTATACAAGTCGAGATTGAAACGTATCCTGGCCTCATGAAGGAAGAGAGTAAAGGGTGAAATAATGGGAGGAGGTGGTAACCGCATGGTTTAATGGGTGAAAACATTTTTCACCATTATTTCCTCTTTTATTTGACCGCTTTATTCCTTTTCACGCTTTCTTAATGTGAGCGTAGTGTACGCCGCATGATGTGACCGCCAAACCAAAACCCTAAAGAAGCATCCCCGGTTTGTGTTGATGTCTCGAGTGTTGGTTGCATCTTGAGTGCAAGTGGCGCTGCTAGTGGCGCGTGTGGCATGTGCCAATGGCATGTGCGGAATGCCTTGGTGGTAGGTTGCACGGTTTGCAAGTTAGGTTACAAGCATGTGGGTTTGGCATGTGCCAATGGCATGTGCGGAATGCCTTGGTGGTAGGTTGCACGGTTTGCAAGTTAGGCTACCAGCGTGTGTGTTTGGCATGTGCCAATGGCATGTGCGGAATGCTTTGGTGGTAGGGTGCACGGTTTGCAAGTTAGGCTACCAGCGTGTGTGTTTGGCATGTGCCAATGGCATGTGCGGAATGCCTTGGTGGTAGGGTGCACGGTTTGCAAGTTAGGCTACCAGCGTGTGTGTTTGGCATGTTCCAATGGCATGTGCGGCCATATTGACCTAGTTGCAAGTCTTGCAAGCCTAGGGCACTATATTTGGCGTGGGCCAAAGGCATAGCGGCTTGGAAATATGGCTTGCGAAACGTGTTGGCATGTGCCAATGGCACATACGGCCATGTTGACTTAGTTGCAAGTCTTGCAAACCTAGGGCGCTATATTTGGCGTGGGCCAAAGGCATAGCGGCTTGGAAATATGGCTTGCGACACGTGTTGGCATGTGCCAATGGCACGTGCGGCCATGTTGACCTAGTTGCAAGTCTTGCAAGCCTAGGGCGCTATATTTGGCGTGGGCCAAAGGCATAGCGGCTTGGAAATATGGCTTGCGACACGTGTTGGCATGTGCCAATGGCACGTGCGGCCATGTTGACCTAGTTGCAAGTCTTGCAAACCTAGGGCGTTATATTTGGCGTGGGCCAAAGGCATAGCGGCTTGGAAATATGGCTTGCGACACGTGTTGGCATGTGCCAATAGCACGTGCGGCCATGTTGACCTAGTTGCAAGTCTTGCAAGCCTAGGGCGCTATATTTGGCGTGGGCCAAAGGCATAGCGGCTTGGAAATATGGCTTGCGATACGTGTTGGCATGTGTCAATGGCACATACGGCCATGTTGACCTAGTTGCAAGTCTTGCAAGCCTAGGGCGCTATATTTGGCGTGGGCCAAAGGCATAGCGGCTTGGAAATTTGGCTTGCGACACGTGTTTGCATGTGCCAATGGCACGTGCAGCCATGTTGACCTAGTTGCAAGTCTTGCAAGCCTAGGGCGCTATATTTGGCGTGGGCCAAAGGCATAGCGGCTTGGAAATATGGCTTGCGACACGTGTTGGCATGTGCCAATGGCACGTGCGGCCATGTTGACCTAGTTGCAAGTCTTGCAAGCCTAGGGCGCTATATTTGGCGTGGGCCAAAGGCATAGCGGCTTGGAAATATGGCTTGCGACACGTGTTGGCATGTGCCAATGGCACGTGCAGCCATGTTGACCTAGTTGCAAGTCTTGCAAGCCTAGGGCGCTATATTTGGCGTGGGCCAAAGGCATAGCGGCTTGGAAATATGGCTTGCGACACGTGTTGGCATGTGCCAATGGCACGTGCGGCCATGTTGACCTAGTTGCAAGTCTTGCAAGCCTAGGGCGCTATATTTGGCGTGGGCCAAAGGCATAGCGGCTTGGATATATGGCTTGCGACACGTGTTGGCATGTGCCAATGGCACGTGCAGCCATGTTGACCTAGTTGCAAGTCTTGCAAGCCTAGGGCGCTATATTTGGCGTGGGCCAAAGTCATAGCGGCTTGGAAATTTGGCATTGTTGCCATGGTGCGCAGGGTGCAGCTTGGTTTGGCATTGTTGCCATGGTGCGCGAGGTGTGCGCTTGGTTTGGCATTGTTGCCATGGTGCGCAAAGATGCGGCTTGGTTTGGCATTGTTGCCATGGTGCGCAGATGCGTCTTGGTTTGGCATTGTTGCCATGGTGCGCAGATATGCGGCTTGGTTTGGCATTCTTTGCCATGGTGCGCAGTGGTGCGGCTTGGTTTGGCATTGTTGCCATGGTGCGCGATATGCGCTTGATTTGGCATTGTTGCCATGGTGCGCATGATGCGGCTTGGTTTGGCATTGTTGCCATGGTGCGCAGGGTGCGGCTTGGTTTGGCATTGTTGCCATGGTGCGCAGGGTGCGGCTTGGTTTGGCATTGTTGCCATGGTGCGCAGTATGCGGCTTGGTTTGGCATTGTTGCCATGGTGCTAAGGGTGCGGCTTGGTTTGGCATTGTTGCCTTGGTGCGCAGGTGCGGCTTTGGTTTGGCATTGTTGCCATGGTGCGCGAGATGCGGCTTGGTTTGGCATTGTTGCCATGGTGCGCAGAGATGCGGCTTGGTTTGGCATTGTTGCCATGGTGCTAAGAGATGTGGCTTGGTTTTGGAATTAGGGTTCGTGTTGAAAACCTAATCGGGTATTTTGAAAAAATACCTATTAATTATTTACACCTGAGTTAAATGCTCTTAGTTAATATGTTGCGGGTAACACTAGGTCATGGGGTTTTACGATTTTACCCCTTGTCTAAAAACCACCATCAACAGGGCAATTTTAGTCATTTATATACTATAATAGGGATATAAAAGAAAAATCATGCATCAAAATAAGGTGGGACCAAAGCTTATGCTTTTAGAGCTTTTATAAGCTCTTCTCCCCCAACTTTTAAAAATTGGGGTATTTTGGAAGTGCTTTTGGTTAAAAGCACTTTGAAAATATTTTACCAAACGCTAATATGAAAAATAATTATTATATATATTTTTTGAAAGTGCTTTTCGAAAAATAAAAGCATTACCAAACTCAGCCTTTAACTCAGTAAGTAAATCAAGCTTCTTCCTCTGCTTCTCCTTCTATTTCTCAATCTGAAGCTGGACTTCCAATCTTTTTTTTTCTCATTTTTAATCAAGTCTAGATTCTGGATGACAAACCCATATTTTTCAACTTAAAAATCAAACACACCCATAACAAGATCTAATAAGAAACCAAAAAAACAAACATTTGTAATTGAATCAAAAGAAGCTTCTTAATGAAGTGCAGACTCTGAACTTCTTCTCTTAATAGCTTCAATGGGCGTTAAACAAGAGGAGTAAAGCTGATGTTTCGTCGTTTTACCAATGAGTAATTCCAAAAGACCAAAATACCCATTTATCTTTTAAAATATCTTCCAACTATTGATATGCATGTAAAGAGTATCGACACATGGTTTTAATCATACATCAACATTCGTGAGCGTTTATCGTTTCGGTTGGGCCTCCACCGTGCACGGTAATCTAGTTGGTATCATCCCCGAAAACCCTAAAAATTCAATTTTTTACTGCATGTTTCGAATATTTACTGCATGTGTCAGTTTTACATAATACATCAAAGTAGGTGGTTTAAATCAGATCAAGGGTGTTCCATTTCCTCAGTTTTGGGTTTGATGCATTCACCAATCCATATCCAACTCGGGATTGCATATCTATCTCTGTTCTTCTAATCATCCTATTATGAAAAATCTCAAAGCCCGCGAACGAAGGAAATTCAAATTTAGTACCTATCATATCCGTGTTCTCGCTTAGGAGAAGGAAAATTTGAGTTTGGTTCCTAACTAACCGCATGTATGGGGTCTTCCAAAGGTTCCTCGCCGAACAAGATATCGGCATTCTCTCTCACTCTCACTCTCCTCTTCTTATTTATTTGCTAACTCATCTGTTTAGAATTCCAAGGGCTCCATCAACAACATTAGCTGCAGACAAATTGTTCATTCACGCTATAAAAATCAATGCTTTTGCTCATCTAATTTTTCTGATAATTATAAGAAGCACTTGTTCTACAGCTCAATATCTTCTCTAGTCAATGACCTTCATTTATTGTAAAGAAGTGAATCGATGAAATAAACACCAAACCCCTCTTCTTCAATCTCTTATTTTGTTTAAGGTTTATGGGAATATGAATCTTACCTATGAATGGTTGGATTCATCGTTCTTACGAAGTTTCCCACTTATAGTAGTCAACTCACGGCCAGGTTTCGAGCTCGGAGCCACTTTATTTCTCGAAGACTCCATAAAAGGATTTGTTTAAGGTTTTAGAGAATATTCCGATGGAATCTTACCTATGAATGGTTGGATTTATCGTTCTTAAGAAGTTTCCGACTTATAGTAGTCAACACACGACTAGGTTTCGAGCTCGGAGCCACTTTCTTCCCGAAATCGCCATAAAAGGGTTTGTGTAAGGTTTCAGAGAATATTCTGATGGGATCTTACCTATTAATGGTTGGGTTTATCGTTCTTACGAAGTTTCTGACTTATAGTAGTCAACTCCCAGCCAGAACCCACCCAGAGCTTCATGGTTCATAGTTTGTTTGTCGTTATACCGAATTTGAAGTTCGAATCGACACCCAGCTTCATAATTATAGATTTCTATGATGTATCCTGCTAAGTTATGAAGTCATAACCCTCCCGGAGCTTCGTGGTTCATAGTTTGTTTGACGTTCTACCGAATTTGAAGTTCGAATCGACACTGAGCTTTATATTTATCGATTTCGATGATGAATTTTGCTAAGTTTGAAGTCAGAACCCTCACCTTTGTCATCTGGTCGGATAACATACACGAGTTTATGCTTTTCTCCGAATTTTCATAACCACCATCTACTTCACGTTAAGTTGTGGTTTTTGAGGTGAGTATTTGGAGTAAATGATGGTAAAGTTTCAGAAGGTGAAGGTATAACTAAAGAAGATAGCAAAACAATGCCATAACTAAAGACCAACCATAATTATGGAGAATATAAATTAATAAGCTGATATTCTGTCAAGACAAAATATTAGCAAATACTAGTTGTGAAACACGATTACACAAAAATATATGAGAGTCTGACCTACTGAATAGCTATATTTTTTCTTATCATGAATTCATGATCGTAAAATTCCTTTCCGTGGACAATACTAAAGTTTCATATGCATTTTTCATGACTCCCTATGATACTACTTCTACAAGCCTAATTTTTTTCATGACGCCCTATAACACTACTACTACCAGCCTAATTTTTGCCGCCTATGATGTAGACACTCTCGAAGTATCCGGTGCGTATGCACCGAGTTAGGTGCTTGTGATGAGATAATTACTATTGAGTGGATTATTGTGTTGTTCAAAGTATAACACAACACTAGGTTTTGGTTCCCATGGGCTATGTTGTAAAAGGTGCTCGCCTAGCTCTCCTAGGCGCCAAAGGCGCACTAAGCGGAGGTTCAGCGCCCGAGGAAATCAATTCTACGCAACTTCCACGACGGCGCATTAGGCGCGAGCTTTTGGCGCTTCTAGGAACTGTTAGGCGCTAGCTTAAGCGCCAAAGGCGCCATGGGTAGGTGGTAAACATGATTGATGTGAATGCAATATTTTGGAGAATAACGGGATTGATGTAATTGGTTTTTACTTTACTTATGGAAAAAATCTGACTATAACACAGGTCAATGATGAAAACTATGGAAATAACGTGATTGATGTAAAACTAGTTTGTACGTCTTAACGTTTTTATATATATGGAGATAACCAAATATAATGGAAATTACGTGTGTGTATGTATATATATATATATATATATATATATATATATACGTCTTAACGTTCAATGATACATCGGTTGATCAATTGATTATTGAAAAACTTCCGGTTAAGAAAAAATAATATAAAGTTGAAAAGTACGGTGAGAATTTAAGAAAAAGACCAACCAGTTCGTGTTTTGAAAGAAAAAATCCTACTGCATTTATCCATTCCACAAATCATAAGCCAAATCCTTAAAAGGACCAACATTAATCATTGGATCGCAAATGAGAATCTCTTTACAACAGTTGAGCCAAAACTGAAAGGAAAAAAAAAACAGAGAAGAGATTTGGATGGTGACTTGGTGACTTGGTGAGGGTTTGTTTATGCTTAGCAATAGCATAATGTTTCGGCACTGGTATCAGCAAAGTTTGTTAGAAATTACTTCGCGACAAGATGGAGCAAAATTTTGTAAGAAATCAAAGCCTAAGCTCGTTCGAGCCAAATCACACTAGAGAGGCTTTCCTTCGTCTGTTTGCAAATCAAATACCGCGGCATGATTTTTTTTTCTTTGTTATGGTTTTATGTGCAGTTATCTTTAATGGGTTTCTTAATTTTCGTACGATCAAAAAAATATCTATGTTCGGTGATTTTCTATTTCTCGAATTGATCATGATGTTGATATATTTGGGGGTATGCACTATTAACAGATCTGATGGGGTAGAATGATAAACATTGGGGGTATATAGATAAAGGGGTATCATTAGTGTTTTTAGGGGTATATAAAAGAAGGCCCTATATATATATACAAGAAAAAACAGATTAAGCAACTAGTCCATTTTGGTGGCAAGAGTCCGTTTTTGGTCGCTCAAAGGGTTTGACCAACTTAAAGTGGCACTCGATGTGTGGTTGGAAGAGGTGGCATACTGGCATGTCTAAAGACTAAGAGCAGCTATGCAATCGCTCAAAACATATTTCAACTACCACCAGCGATTAACTAAAACTATTGCTTTAAATTTATCCAATTATTCTAAAGGGAGTCGATCTAAATATACTCTAACTACCATTAGCAGCTAACTAATATCATTGGTTTAAATTTGTTCCAACCATCCTAGCGAGTAATATGTTAGGTTGGCATACGCCTCAAGCAATTAAACTTCAGTTGCGCGGGGGTTTTTCAAGTACGAGATTTTAGTCGGTACAAACTTGGAACTTGTCTGAATTTAGTTGCTCATATTCTTCATCTACCGGTTTTAGGGAACGTTTCGGTTTGTTAAAAGGCCAATGTTGACTCATTGAATAAAAAACAAAATAAAATAAAGCAAATATGAACCAAATTAAATGAAAATTAATTTAATTTATTATCACAAAATTCAATTTACAATATCATTCATTATTCAAAAAAAAAAATTACAATCTGTTTTACAAAAATTAAATAAATTACAATCTCGTTTCTTTAAAAAAAAAAAAAAAAACAAATTTACAAGTGATCAACACACTTTAATTTTAACACCACCGACACATTCTTCTAAACTCACTAGACCTAATAGCATATTTTCTAGATCTATATTTGATCATCATCTCTGAAACTCCCCTTTCCTCTTTCTAAAGGATGAAAAAGTTTAGGCTGCAAAAATAAAAGAAACCCCAAATTAGTTGACTACTTAAAATATTGAATCTTGTCAACATAAAATAAAAACAACCACTGTATATTATTGTTTTCAGTGAGAAGGAGAAGCAACAGATCTAAGCATACCATCAACGAATACGAATCTTAAGCATCAATCTAGTTTTCTATGTCAACACCTAGATTAGGAAAACAAACATTTTTCAGTGAGAAGGAGAAGCAACATATCTAAGCATACCATCAACGAATACGAATCTTAAGCATCAATCTAGTTTTCTATGTCAACACCTAGATTAGGAAAACAAACAGAACTCATTCTTGACACCTCTTGTTGGTTATAATTATTGATGATTTTGACTCCTGTGGTTGAAGCTTGGCTTTCCATTTCTACATCAGATTTCAGACATTTGCCGCTGATGTTGTTTCAATTGATGGAACAAAAGAAAGAAACAGCAAAGAATCAGTATTGAAAAACAGAAACAAAAAACTGAACAAGGGCTTATTATTTTGTGAATCAAAAACTTACTATTACATGTAAAGCAGACAAAATCAACCCCTGGGATAGATAAAGAGTTGCTGCAGTCAACGAAGTCATTAGGGCGAAGAAGAGTGAGAATATAGAGTAACGGAAGAACAGGTGTGGAACACAGAATTGGGGTATACCCAATAAGACAAAATAGGATCATTTTGAAGTAAAAGAGGCTACCCCTTAACCATATATTTTTTAAATGGTTAATATATCCTTGTTTAATAACACTAAAAAAGCTGATTCATTGAGTTTAGATTAAAACTTTTGAAATCATGAATTTAAGTTATGAAATTTTGTTTTTGATTGAACTCATTTGGGAAGATTTTTGATGAAAAAAATTTCTTTCGAAAATATTTTTTTCAACGGAAATGAAAGCATAACACTTCTAAAAAGAGGATTGCAAAGCTGGGTATGAAATCATACTCAAAATTAAAGAAGAATTCAACACTTTCAGTTTTGAAACTATCAAAAGTCGGTAGGGTCGACGAATGAAGAACATGCCGACTAACTTTGGCCGGCAAGGTCTGCGGATGAAGAACATGCCGACAACTTATGGCCGGCAAGGTCGATGAATGAAGAAGATGACGACTTTATTATTTTTGACACACATGAGACTGTTGTAAATGCTTCACTAGTCGGCATCTTGTTGATTTCTTACCTTGTCGGTTATCTTATAGTCGGGCAAGGTCGATAAAAAAATACCCTGTCGACTATAAATTTTTTGACATACAGATAAAAATGATTAGTCGGCAAGGTATTAATTTCATAACCTGCCGACTAAACTATAGTCGACAAGGTATAAGGATGAATATCGTGCCGACTAAAATATAGTCGGCAGGGTATAAGGTTGAATAACGTGTCGACCCTGTAACTACTGATTTCATAGATGAAAAGTCGGCACGGTATTCAACCTTATAACCTGCCGACTATATTTTAGTCAGCAAGGTCGACAAAAAAAACCTTGCCGACTTTCGATCCGTTTTGATTCTTCGTCTTTTTTTTTTTTTTTTTTTTTTATCTCATCATGTATGGTTAGAGTTTTGAAGAAAGATTTTGAAATTTTTTTTTTAATATGTTTTAGTCGACATGGTTTTAGTATGGACAATTTGGTCTTTTAACACCTTTTAAACACCCCTTGGCACACTAGTTTAGATGGGAATAAAATCGATATACCCCAATTAATCTGGGTATACCCCAATCTCGGCAGGAATTTTTTCCCTTGTGTTTTTTCTTGATTGTTTTTTCTTTTATGGATGGATGTATGTGTAACCAGTAAATTTTTGGTATGTATAGATACATAACCTTTTTTTTTTTTTTAAGATAAGTCGTAAGATTATACTAATAAATTCAATAAGTATCGGGGATTAAAGTGCCTTATCAGGCCCTTAAATAAACGTCTTAATTTTAACTCCAACTCTAACAGTTAGATCCATAACATTCGAGAAATAAATCTTTATCTTAAAACTGTGTCTTTGCGGCTACAAAGGACCAAGAAACTTACCAGTCTTCAAGTATTACCATCAACTGTTATTGTTGTCTTTTGGGTTTACTCTTTTCGAGATTCGTCAAGCACTTTACTTGTGGTGGAAGAGTTTAATGTTGGCACCATTATTTTTTTAGTCATTGGTGGAATCAGATTTACATCAGCTAGCGTTTTAGTATTAGCCTCAATCCCTTCAATTAGCTCGTGTAAACTGGTGACGGAAAATCCACACAACAATTCTAGATCTCCCCGTGGTACGAATTTATAAACCATGACGACTTTTCATGGTCAAATTAAAAAATTTAAAAAGTGGCATCGTTAACGTTGACGACTCTAATGTAAAATAGACTCGTCATGTTCGATAAATTTATACCATGACGACTTTAAGAGAGTCCTTATCCTCTATAAATTTAACTGAATGTCCGTTGAACTTAGTGAATATCACCCGTTATCCATCAAGCTTGTCCAATATCGGTTAGCTTCATCCTCCATCAATTTCTCCCGGATTCCATCGATTTTTCCAGTTATCCTCAATTTTGAATGTCCATTGACGTTAATCAATTTCATATGTTATCTATTAGTAATTTTTTTATTATTTCTATTAAGAAGAGTTTATTTTTATATTTACGACAACCTTGTTTAATTAAAAAGATTATACTTGAAGGGACAAAATTTTTAAACGGAAGGTAATGTCATCTTTGATGGAACGATGGAGTACTATCTATAGTTGAAAAACCGTTGCCTAAACAAATAAATTCATTCAATTTTTAGTAAATATATCTAATTCTCTAAGATAATATAATGATATCAAGCAAATCCGGGATGGATATATTTTTATTTGAATTGAATTATGTAAGCTTTATAGGAATCGAATTATGTATCACCCAAACTCATGTGAATTTCTAAGGATATCAAATTAGGTCGAACATATGGATGAGATAGGTTACTCCATCCTTTCTGGTTTTTATCGGTTTCTAAGGTTATCCATCAAATTGTCCGAGAGTCCATTTACCTTACCATTTTTTACTCTTGATTCATCATGTATACCCGATATTGCTCGACCTCACCAATTTCTCCCGGATCCCATGTGTTTAAATATTTAGTTATCAATTTAAGACAAATTTATACCAGTTTCACATAATTTCACTTGTTATCCTATGTCTTACCCAATTTCAGTTGGCCTCACTCAATTTCTCATGAATTCCATCGGTTTCTCCCATAATCCATCATTTTGACTAACTGCCCATCAACCTTGGTCAATTTCAGTGAACCTCACTCAATTATCCAATTTCGGCATGTTTCACTCAATTTCTCTTTGATTCCGTCAGTTTCTACAGTTATCCATCATTTTAACCGAATGTTTATTAACCTATCCAATTTCACCCGTTATCTATCAATCTTATTCAATATCGATCGCTCGACTTCACTAGATTTTTCTAAGATTCCATGACACCTATCAGTTCAAAACGAATTTGTATAAGATTCACTTGATTACGCTTGTTATTCGTCAATCTTATGCAATGTCGGTTGACCTCACTGGAATAACATTATGCATGATATTGTTATTTTGATGGAATAGAGTAAAATCGAGTTAAATTGGATTAACTTTATAGACGACATTAGTCAATTAATCTAGTCAATTTTGTTCGATACTTCTAGGCCTTACTTAACATCTTTCAACGACTATAAATGCGTTCTAACACAAGAATCACATGGATTACCACTCCATCCAACAACCATAAATGTTATCGGTTAATTATCATTATTGTCCATGGATTCAACGGGTTATGTGGTTACCTGTCAATTCAAACTGAAATTTTATCGACTTCACTTACTTTCACTTTTACTTGTCGGACTCACTCAATATCGGTCGGACTTACTCAATTTCTCTCGGATTCCATCGACTTCTCTACTTATCCATCATTTTAACCGACCATCGACCTTAGTCAATTTTATCGATTATTTATCATTCTTGTCCAATATAGCCCAACCTTTTTTAACTTATCATGGATTCAATAAGTTTATACGTAAGGGTACTTGTTAATTCAAACCGTAATTTTCTCTGCTTCACTTAATTTCACTTGTTACGTGTCAGTCTCACCCAATGTCGGTCGGTCTTACTCAATTTCTTTCCGATTTATTTATTGAATCTTATAGTCATATTTTGTTTTTTTTTTGTCCGATCTAGGATTTTTTCGAGTGTTATTTCAAACATAAAATACAACTGATGAATTTTTCTTGGGATTGAATTATGTAAGCATATTTTATTAGATCAGACGAACTTTAGGTCGAATGAACTTACCCAAATCGATCGACCTCACTCAATTTCTCCTAGATTTGGTTTCCCTAGTTATCCATCATTAACTGAATCTCCATCGACCGTAGTGAACTATATAGCCATGGTCAAGGTATGCATAGCAAGTATGCTTAACCTTAGACACTTCATGTACTTTTGCCTTTGCACTTAAGCTTCCGAACTAGGTTAGGCCAACCATTTGAGATTTGGTTGACGCGATTGAGTCTCTCCGAAGTCATCGTTGAAGTCGTTCCCCATTCTTCCCTGGACGCTGTCTCTTTGGCAGTTGCGCACGCGGATGTGAAGACCTTAGCATATACATATAGTTGGCTGCTAGCAACAATGGCCTATATGAGCTGACTAAGCATTGGGACGGTTATTGATGGCCGGGTACTATGACCCGACTAACCAAACACGGTGATATAAGCCGACTTAACTAGATATCGGGACTGCCCCTAATGACCGGGGTCTACTATGACCCGACTAACCAGGGACGGACCCATAAATGTTTCAAGGGTATGGCTAGAATAGCATTAGTTTTCAAAGCGGCCGAAGGCCGCGACAAATTTTTTGGAACGAGTTTTGTAATTAGTGATCAATTGGGATTTACTTATAAAATACTAGATAAACAGAAAAGTATAAAATTAAGATCCACAAATTTTAATTACGAAAAGTGATTGGAGAAAGGAATTTATGTTTTATAGAAGAAAAAAATGGGGAAAAAAATGGATGTGACAAAGAAAGTTCTTTGTTTTAAACAAGATATTGGGCTAAAAATTATTTATACTACAACTACAAGAACTAAACACTAATAGGGGTGGGCTAATTACAAATTTTTTAAAAAATTCCTATACTAAAATTTTATTAACCTAAAAATAGGGACAGGCTATAGCCCGGGTTAGCCCCTTGCTAGGCCCGTCCCTGCGACTAACCAAACACAGTGCTACAAGCTGACTAACTAAATATTGGATTGTTCCTGATGGTCGGGGTCCTGGACACCGACTATTATAACCAAACTAATCAAACTCCGTGTTATAAGCCGACTAACTAAACATTGGGATTGTTCCTAATGGCCGGGATCATAGACCCCGGCTATTATGACGCGACTAATCAAAATCGGTGATGTAAGCCAACTAAGTAACATTAAGATTGTTCCTCTTGGTCGGGGCCGTAGGAACAATCCCCGAACCCTGATAACTAACACCCACCCACCTCACCGACCTAATATGGCACGACTAACTGAATACTGTGGTCCGACTAACTAAACACGCAACTATAACCTGATTAAATAGATGTCGGGGAACACAAGAGTAGTAGTCCAGACAAATTCATAAATTGACTATATTATGGGAGGATAAGATTTATGAATTTATAAATTTATAAATTTATAAATTGATTAAGTTTCCTAATATAATAAGATTTTCTTATCGGACTTAATTTTCTAATTAAAAACCGCCAACCTTAAAACCAAATATTGATTTTTAAAAGAATTTAAGGGGCTAATATGACTACACCAACAAAATACCAGAATCGTAGGTCCATGCTAATTTGAATTGACGAAAAAAGCACCTGGGTCTAACGAGATTTCAACCTAATCACGACTAATTTTAATATAGAGACCACGCTAGAGCCTATATTTTATAATCTACGGTGGAACCGTAGGTCCCGGCTAATTTGACCCGAACAACAAAACACCAAGACCACAGTCCTCGGCTAAATATTGAGCCGTTTCTAATGGTCGGGCATGTAAGCCCGGCTATTATGACCCGGCTAACTAAACACGACATAATAATTTGGCTATTTAAATATCAGTTTTTTGAGCCTTGATTAACTTATATGATGACTAAAAAAATTGTGAGAAAACACAGACCAGACGACCAAACAACATATAAAAATCGATAGAGGTTGAACCACGACCGTAGGCCGGGGTGATACCTAATATGTATATATATATATAAAAATTTATATCAATTATGCTTCAAAAAGACAAATAAAAAATCTCCCTTCCCATTAGATTCACCTTGGCACCACCAAATCAAATTAATGTATGTATGATATTATGATTTTATTTAATGTTGCTTTGAATATCTTGAGTTATGAGGTGATGTACTAATAAAAGGTTAATAAATTTGAATTTATAATGAAAGAGGTTACAAAGATGATGGCCGTCGGATGTCTACGGCTGGATGAGACTGGTATGGTTGGATACAACGTTTGTCTCTTGAAATGTTATCTGACCGTCCAAGCTCAAAAACCCATGATGTTTTGTATTATAGATTAAATTTATGAATCTTGATTTTGAAGAATTTTTGGTGTTTTTTCTATTAATTTATTAAAATATTTATTTATTTGTAGATGGAGAAAATATAACGTAAACAATGAGAGAATAAACAATGAGCTAATTAAAGCTAGTGGTTTTTACAAAAATTTCACATTTAATTTAATTATTATTTATGATCCTAATTATGAGGGAACCTACTCTATATTCATGATGCAAAAAGTTACAACTCTTACATCCGTTAGATGTCTTTGGCGGAGATAAGCCTGGGATAGTCAGATGCAATGTTTGTCTCTCAAAATGTTATTCGTCCGTTCAATCTCAAAAACCCATTATGTTTTGTATTATAGATGCGCGTTATCAAGAAAATCATTGTTTTGTAAATTAGTGAAGGCACTCGCAGACCATGGAGAACTATATGAATAATATGACCCAAAAAAATCATTGTTTTGTAACCAATAAAAAATCAGAAACTGGTGCCTCGGGCAAAATAAAATTACCCAATGCGCAATTCAAGCAAAAACATACCACCCATGTAAGAATTTTCTACGATTCATTCACAAAACAAACCCCATGTTTTATTTAAAGTTTGATCTACGAAACAGTAAACGAAAATTACCTCAGAAACAAAACGACTCAAAAACCCATAGTTGCCTTACCTCAGATTCCAGTGTTTGAGAGCAATTTTCATGTTGTGAAGAGGGAAATGGAAGGGTCGATTATTTATACTCCCTCCGTTCCATTTTAGATAATGTTTTAGGGTTATTTTTTTGTTCCACAATACTTGAAGGTTTTCATATTTTTTCAAAAAACTTCCAATAACACCCTAACATTTTTTTCTTGGAACTATAAGTTTATTTTTAAGTGCCCTAATAACAATTAATGTTTGAAGACTTTTCTCAAGGGCATAGATGGAAAATTTTCATATCTCTCTCCATTTCTTAATCTGCGTGAAAATTCCAAAAACATCATCTAAAGTGGAACGGAGGGAGTAGTATTTGTCGGACGTAACGGAAAAGAGAAAGTTATAAAAGGATTGCAATGAATTACAAAGGTTGAGGAATTCAATGCGACAGAGGCATAGTATAAATGATGCGTAGCCGTTGGATACGTGGATATCAAGATTACTCTGGGAAGAGTGGGAAGATCTAAACCGTTAGTTAGAAAAATGGATATACCTCACCCGTTGCGTAACACGCCAAACACTGCTATTGTATAAGCATGCATTTATATCCAGAAAATCTTCATACTACTTGATTTCAGGATCTCCTTTTTTATTGCCTCAGTCGCGTCATGAAAGACTTTTCTTTTATTGCATGGAAAGACCTGGGAGTAAGTGCTAGAATATCTCATATAATATCCTTGATAGTCCACATTTAAGTTCATTATGATTTTGTTTTTAATGTGCATTATATCAACGGAATCTTCGTATTAAATTCAGGATATCTTTTTTTTTTATTATTGTACTTAAATGTGCAATGTATGACATTTTGGAGTCGTGCTGTATATATATATAGTACACAGAACTTAGATCTATATTTACCAATAAAGAAAAAAAAAAGAAACGACATCCAGAAGTATAAATAAAAGTAATTTGGAAGAAGAGAGGATGGCTAAGAAAAATATTTTCATCTTATGTCTTTTCTTGGTACTTTTGATTTTCTGTGCAGGTATATTTAGAAACCGATAACAGTTCTCAACGGTTTTACCGTTATCATCTGTATTATATACAGTTATATGCGTATACCCTTTCTATATGTGTTCTTATTTTGTTCGTCTACTTCTTATAAAATTGGTGCAGCAGGTTGCAAAGCAAAAACTTGCAAAGAAACATGGGTAACCTCATGCGTAATGGAAACGGATTGCGCAGACAAGTGCCTCCGGGATCATGGCAAGGAAGGTCAACCTCTATGTTATGTCGGTCAGAGAGAGGGAGAAAAGGATATGTGCTACTGTGAATATGATTGTTAGAAAAATCACAGATTTTATGCTATCCAAGGCAATAAACAAATATCATGAAATAATAATGTTCGGAATGGATTGGACTACCATTTGTCTATTTTATCTGCTTCCGGCCCATATAGGCACAAAAGCACTATATATACGTATTTTTTAACATTCAGAGTTAGAATACCAATTGGACCAGTTATTAGGTCGTGTCCGTCAAACACCACCATAACAAAATAGAATAACCAGTTTTGACTTTTTTTTTTTTTTTTTTGATTTTGAAGCATTGACATTCTTTTTTGATGTGTGGAGCGAACCTTTTTTTTTGCTAAAATACACTCAATTGGTCGAGATTTACCAATCGTCCAGATACTTCACTAAAGGGGAAAAATATTTCTTGACCAAATTAGTTTTTTTTGTTTATTACATACCAATGGAAAATATTATATGCAAGGGACGATAAAACAAAAAAAAATTATATAAGCTTATACTTTTTTACTATTATAACCTAGCCAAGACAGCCAGGTTCAGATCTTCGGTGCCCAAAATTCTATGTGCCCTTTGTAGCCGCAAATAATGTTGCGACACTTGTCCATTGTAAAATTAACCTTACATTCTTTACGTAATTTGATATGCTTAAATAAAGAAATAAATACATAAATTTAAGAAAGAAAGCATTAAATGAATTCATATTTATTTAAATATGTTAAAAATTTACTGTTTTACTAACCATTTCTTTTCCTTTTCATGGAATAAGACGCTATGCTAGCTAGCCATCACTATTTTTGAATGGAAAATATGTAAAACATTCCTACAATTAGGACCTTATTTGCAAAATGATCCTACTATTACAATCTATTAACAAAAGAATCACACTTCCGTTAAAACGGGTGTTAAGTAGTTGGGACCCACCAAGTCAGAGTTAAAGTCAGACGTCCATTTACAAATCTAGTTAGTGTTAATCTAGAGAATAACTTATACGACCCGAATAAATTACATCTTGCACCCTAGATCGTGCGATTGACGGCACTCGAGGAAATACATACAATTAGATTTGGTCAAAGCAAGCATAACTTGGGGTTTTCATTTTTCGACTTCATCTTCTTTTCTGTCTTATCTCTCTAAACCCTCTGCAAAAAAATTGCGATTCACTGGATATCAAGAGAAGAAGACAAATTTCGATTGGTTTTCATCGCAAAGATAGATTATGTAGTTCATGTGTATGTTTTTTATCCGTATATAGTTTTATTTTGTGAAGATTTTCAAGCAGAGAAGATAATTGGTTGTTCTATACGGTGGTTTTCTTGAAAGATATCGTCACTATGTACACGAACATCATGAGGTTGGTAATCACATGCGTATTCTGTCATTTTCGTATTGGATTTCAGAAACCCTAATTCATCAATGTTTTGATTTTTTTTTCTTCATAAACCCTAATAATTGAAAATTCGGTATTTTCATAGTCCTTTTCGTAAACCCTAATTACAATCAATTGGGTATTTTATCTGTTACTAAATTGTGTATTGAATTTGATTATGTGTTTGTGAAGGAAATATGTGAAGAACCCAGTAAGAAGTTTTAGGGTCGAAGAATGTGATACAAATACGGTTAGATTTTTTTATAATGTAAGTGTGAATTCTAGTGGATTGAATGGTTTTAGTGATGTTGTTCATGTCGCATATCAGTTACCACCTATTAAGAAGATTAATTTGACTTGGTTCAGTGAGACAGACCAATTCTATATTGGTAATGATGATGAATTTGTTGAAATGTAGGATTAATTTGACATGGTTACACATTGAAAGAGGTGCATCACCATTCACTCTCATCTACTTTTGCAACACCTAAAAGAGGATCTTGTATAGTACAACTCCTGAGCTATTAAGGAGAATCCTAGGATGGTGAAGAAGTCCATTGATGCAGTAACATGAAGTTTGGGTAGTGTGAGTGGTAAGAAGTTATTTGTTAATGTGGATGATGATGAGGTTGTGGATGCTGAAATATCAGTTAAATCAAGGCAGTTAGAGTTAGAGTATGAAAACATACAACTCACAAATAATGATCCAGATGTCTATCATCCCATTGATGATTGTAGAAGTCCAGTGGCTGATGACGCAGAGTTGGGCATTGAAGTGTATACTGATTTTTTGAAGAACTAATTTGGGGGAATGGACTCTTTTGATTTCTAGAAATGAAGGTAATGTTTATATCTCACTGATTTGATTGTCTGCATCTCTTTGTTTGTATTTTAACTTGACCGCATTTTGTTGTAGATGAAGCATCCAATGTTAATAATTGTGGGGTGTTATTGAAGAGTATGACCCCAAAGGAAAAAGTACAATAGTTGATGTACCATCTAATGCTGAAAGTGGTGATACTTCTAATATCTCTGATTCTGAAGAGGATGAAGGGACTTTATCAGTCCAAGGAGTTGCAGAGGATGATGGTCATGAAACAGTATGGATCAATCAGTATGACAAAGTTTGGGGGACACATGTATAAGCTGCTAAAAGACTAAATGACTTTGATGATGACACTGGTGATACTAAGAAATTTGTGGATGTTGATACAATATTTTTGGGGATGGATTTTATGGATAGGAAAGACTTTAAGAAGCACTTAAGGGCATATGCAGTGAAGGAAAAGTATGAGCAGATTGAGCATCTCAAGAACATCTTAGCAACATGATCTTCAATTTGAGATTTCAACAACTTTCTCACTCCATTGCAAGGTATATTCTTACACCTTGAATATATCCATGAACAATCAATTGGATCATGCATTCCAATCTCACATAAACAACAAATGATGTTGATGCTGCTTGATCCATCAACAACCATGTTTCTGCTTGCCTCATTTGAATTGTTGCACATTTCAATTTTGCCTCCTCCCATTTTTTGTTTGAACATGTTATCCGTGTTGGTTATTGGAATTGAAAGATGAGTACGAATGTGTGCAGGTATATAAAGAAAAGTGAAATTAGACCGTTGGGAACGGTCTGATTTTCTGGTCAACAATTTGTTTCCACGTCACCGAGTTGCCATGTCACCAGGTTTCCAACCACGGCAGCAACTTGTTAACTTCAGTTAAATGGGTCGAGTTAGGATAAAGGGTATTTTTGAGAAATTTAACACCGTTTTTTGGGAAAATCGTTATGTCGCCCAAAGTATGATCGTTTTGTAGATGACTTCCAAAAGTATGATCATTTTTTGACTGAATTAGAAAAAGTATGACCATTTTGTAAAGGGTCTTTTTGAATCCATGGAATATGAAATCTGATTTTGAGTAATGTATCTTACCTTTCCTAGTTGTACGTCAAACAAACTTCAAAGTAATTTCGTAATTAGAAATCAGAAAATGTTTCATCAATCTATTAATACATAACTTAATTCAGTAGGTAAGGTGTGATATAGTTTCACAATCATGTTATATCCAATGTTGATTACATATACATGCTTCTAATGGAACTAATCAAAAGATTCATACAATTTTCTAAGAAAAAGATATGCAAAATATTATGATAGAACTTGTCCATGGAATAAGGGTGAAATTGAAGTAATTTTAAAAGGAGTAATCTTCTTATTTTCTTACTTTCTACCCTTAATTAACCCTAATTAACCATCAAATACAGAATAAATATATGCTTAGTTATTGAATTAATGTGAACAAAATATAAATAGGACTTATGTCGCAACATTATATGCGGGTACAGATGGTACGGAGGATTTTTGGGCATAGTCGATCTGAACCAAAGACAGCCGAAGCGGATGGGGCTGAGATTATGTCGCAAGGGGTAAGCTAACTCTACATTCCATGTCAAATTCCATCATTGGGGACTTTTCCTGGATCGTATCAACTTTTGAGGAACGCAGATGATCAGCTGAGCTAGCTACCCGTTTTATATTATCAAATGAGTTAGATTACATTAATAACCTTTTATTTTTCGAATTAAGAAAAACACGAATTTTGATTTAGAAAAATCAGTTACATAATGTGATAAGAAATTGTAAACCCTAAACAATTTGCATTTAATTTTCGGTTTTTTCGCCGTCACCCCAAAATGTGTCCTTGAAAATGTTTTTCATTGACTTATTTTCTCTTTCCTCTTTGTATTCAACAACTTTTTTTGTTAATTCTTTTAACTCAAGCCTTATTTTATTTTCGGTTAAAACTTAAAAGTGAACAATTTTTAATTTTAGTTTTTTGGGAAGGAGAAAAGGTTTTTTTTTTTTTTTTTTGAAAATAAATCGATTTATATTAAAAGAAACTAGCTAAATGACTTGGACCGACACATTAAAAGTTTCCCTAGACATGTATATGCCTCTAATGTGAGCCCACGACATCAACTTAATAAAAGTTATATAGGGAATAACTTTTAAAACTTGGGAAACAATAGGACTCGCTACTGTTCCTGACTAGTTTGGAGCCTAAGTGAATTATTTGGGGCCTATCATTACGTGCCAAAATAATACATCTTGGAGTAAAATGAAAAACCCCTTAGCCAACTATTTTCCTTAATGGATAATTTATTCCCGATTAATTAGTGTTAATTAGGATGATTAATAAATGTTTAATTAAGTTAATTCAGAAATCAACCATCACTAACTTATTATCAAAACTTGAAAAGATTTTGATTTTTTTTTGTGAGAAAAATCAAGACGGAATCGGTGAATGTCCATAAATTCGTGAACCGATTCTGGATTGAAGTTTCCATTCGCGAATAACAGATAGAATCGGTATATATTGTTTACTATATAGACTGATTATAGGAATCACTGTTTTGGTTATACACATTTAGAAACGAAAATGGTGGTTGTTATCTTTTCACTAAACGTTTGCATATCAACGATTTTGTGCTTTGATTTGTTTCTCATCTGGGCATGCTATAAGATTTTGTTCTTTCTAAATGATTTTTTATTGTAAAATAGAGAAAGAGAAAAGAAGACACAAAATAGAGGGGAAGAAGATGGAGAGAAATTCTATTAATGTGTATAAAATACAAAGGTTTGGGACTCTATTTATAGAGTTTACATACTTGGTTCCCAAGTAATAGGGTTCCACTAAAGTGGGCATCTATATAATAAACTTTCGTTTATAACACCCCCCTAGATGACCAATGTATCTAAGATAATTGCCTCGTTAAAACCTTGTCAGGAAAATCCGAAGGGACAAAACCTGATCGAAGGAAAAAGAGTACAACTATGAAGAACTTAGAATAGAGTTGGACATGCATATGTTGCCTCATTAAAACCTTGACAAGGAAAAACCCTGTGGGACAAAACCTTGACGAAGGAAAAAGAGTACAACGTGTTAGTCCAGTAAAATACCTTTTACTATGATTCTCCCCCTGATAAGTACTTCAGTTAAATCTTGGCTTGCAAATCTTCGAGTCGACACTCCCAATTTCGATAAACGAATTTCTTGAATGCTGGAGATAGCAATGCTTTCGTTCGAAATCTGACAGTTGATGAAGTCTTCTTTTGTGTTAGTCTTCTAATGGTAGTGTTCTCGAGTCTTCACGCTTCTTTAAATACATTGAAGACTTGCTTCTTAAATCACTAGCTTCTCGAAGATAATTTGTAGAAGTAGTTGATGTAATATCTTCAACAAAATGCTAATACGCAGTTACAGTACCATAGGTGTACAAATTTTGTAGTCATACCATGGATCATAATGATATCTAAATTAATAGGAGATGGTTATCTTGATGTGGTCTAACAAAATGACCTAGTATTGGTGGGAATCCACCAAATAACCAAAATCCATACAACTCCCCTTTGGATGACCACCATGTTGAATTAAATTGCCTCACTAAAACCTTTCCCATAAAAACCCAATGGGAAAAAAAATTAGGCAAAGGAAAAAGAACACAAATATCAATATTTTGAAAGAAAATTAAATGTCAATGAGATGTTGCCTCGTTAAAACCTTGCCAGGAAAACCACATGGGACAAAACCTGAAACATAGGAAAAAGAGAACAACTTTAGACGTAAATATGGATGCTAACCCAACAATATGAGTTTTACATAAGATAAGCATCAAAATAATAACTCTAGTCTTTCTCAAAGACGAGTTTAAGCTAGCATAATTCCAACTACAGATTTAATAAAGAAAAAAATATAGAATTGATGCTGCTAAAGCGCGGATTTTTGTGTTTTTAAGGACTCCTCAAGAGACCCATAAAGTTGATAGCATCAACTAATTAATCTGGATTTTTGGTTTTGTACCAAATTTCTAAAAACACATGAAGGATTGTTAACTTGACATAATCAAGTCAAGTGGCTGCCAGAATATACTTTGGATCCTACAAGGATTACAAATTTGAATATGTTCTTCGACGACATACGAGTCCTTTAAGGACTACCACGCCAAATGTGTCTTATAAGAAGAACAATTGTTGAACCAATCCTAGGGTCTGAGCAAAAAGAAAACCTTCAAATCGTTTTCACAACGAACGTATTTCTCGTATAACGCAATATGACTACACCATCCTATAATTAATGGTCTTGACACTTTTAAGGTGTTAAGTCTTGGATCCAAAATTGCGTTCATCGAGAAATTAATCCAATCTAAATTGGATTGTATGCCAACCAATCACATATGTCGATATTTCTCTTTAGAGGGGTTAACAACCACCATCTTTTATTATTTATGTAGCTACTGTAAATGAATATTCGACAATGTTAACTAACTATGATCCCACATAATTCTCAAGTGTATGCATATCTTAATAATATTCAATTAACTAGTACCAACACCCGTCGGCATTATAATCTCCCCATCTTCCAGTGAGGAGATATGAACTATGAGAATGTGAATCTTGTTTTGATAGACTCTATTGAAGTACTATCTGTAGCTTATTCTAAAATGATACTTTTGCTATATGTGACTGGATTTTCCTTTCAAAAGGCAAAAGCTTATATGAGACATTTCACACGAATTAATAATGACAGCCTTTTTTCGATTTTGATCATGTTGGGAGAGAAATTGATATAACTTTAAGTTAATTAACACAAGCTTCTAATAGTGTATGCTCTCCCCTTGATCATGGTGGAATTTTCTTTTTATCTCATATACAAAAACTTCAAGTTTCGTCAAGTATTATCCGATTAATTCGAGATATATACTCATTACGGAATATGTCTTTGGACATAAAAAAAAATGTAGCCTTAATAGACATACATATTTACCATCAACCATGGATTACTTTTTGAACACAAACAAAAATAAAATAAAATACTGTGTCAAAACCAAAAGCATTGAAGATATGCAAAAAAATCTCTAATAACTTCGTGACCTCAAGGGCCAACGAGATGAAATTATGGACACTTTCTTCATCAAAAGAAAATTATGGACACTTTCTAATATAGTCACTACAAGGACTAATAATATTGGCTAACAAGCCGGATGCGCATCCATTGATCTTTTATGTCCTACATTTTCCAACATCAAGTTTAACGGTCTCAATTTTGGAGAGTGGCACTAGGAAGAAAAAATAATAATATAAAACAATTTGCTCAATATCCCTCAGGAATGCAGCAATTAGTGTTTGCAAGTGTGAATACGTAATAACCAATCTCATCCTTTTAGGATTCATAGAGAAATCTAATTCCAATTGGTTTGAATGATTCTTTTGAGAAAAATAAAGAAATCATTATCGTATTCTTTGTAGAGAATCTACTTTTTGGTTGATGGAGATTTCTTTGAAATAACATAAATCAATAACAATAATTGACGAAAAGTTCTTCGAAATGCCAATTTTTACATATCATTATAGAAATATGATGAAGAAAAACCAATATCAATTGGTTCGTAAAATTTACCAAAATGTAACCGACAAATAAAAAAAATATTGTCGTTTTAGCCATCACATAGGAAAAATCCACTTTGTGGTTGAGGATAGTTTCTTCTAAAAGGAAAAATAGAAACCATATAGATAAATCACGTGATCCTTGTATAGAGGACAAGGATACCAAATTTAATTGGTCGTAGGTTTTTCAACCATGCACGTGATTAATTACCGTGAAGTAATCAATTGCGATAACATCCACAAATTTTTGGTAATTACAGTTTCATTAGGGGGAATAGAAACTGTAGACCATCTTTCGATGGATCTTTTTTTTTTCTTTTCTTTCACTATGAAAAAATTAGAAAAGAAAGAAAATCAAAATTTTCCGATAAAAATTGAACACTCGAACGAAATATAGCTTAATTTATACAATGATTGAAAAACTCAAAATAAAATATCAACAACTAAAACTGTTAGACATTTTATTGTATTATAGTTGATTGCTGCCACTTTCAATCGCTCATCCTTTTGGTACCTTTAGGTTCATGTCTGTATACTGAGGTATTTTAAGTCCAACCGTGATGGATCGTCGGATTTATAACACCGTTTTAGGTCAATCCCATATTTAAGCTGCGTACAAAAGAAAATAGCCATGAGTGGTAGAATAAAAACCAACTAGAACATACATATCCATCTAACATATATATGCATCATACAATGAAGAGTAACAATAGCATAGATGGCAATCATAGCCATGTTATTTGTGTGAGAAACATTATTGAAGAATAAACAATTATTATTTTGACTATCTCGTTAATTATGATTATAAGGAGACAAAATAACAAAACATATGTAGTATGCTTTCCACACCGAAAAATGCAAAAAGAAACTTAAACCTAATTTCGAAAAATTAGTGTTTACAAAAATAAGAAAACAATCGATTATATATAAAAACCAAGAAAAAAAAAAAATCGATCGTAATAATTTCTCGGTGATTAGTACTCCCTTGCAGTACATTGTTTAGGGTTTAAATTCGTTTCTCACCCACACACCCGAAATTACCAAAATCAGCAGAAATCGATTTCACACTCACAACATGTTAGTGATTACTTGAATGTTATAATGATAACCCCTGAGCCCCCATTTGGGATGATGTGCTGCTCACTTGTTCCCACTTCAGTTTTAGTTTTCAGAAGAGATGGCGCGCATGAAGATATTTGTTTCGTAGTTTGAAGCATTAGCAGATTTAGAACGTTTATGGATCTTTTACATATTTATATTCTTTTCTTATTTGTAAAACAACACATTAATATATTCATATCATATGAGAGTTTTCATCTATTAAGTATCAGAGTGTTTAGGAATTAGTTTTGTTTTACTTTATGCGATTGAGTTCCTAAGTTCGAAGATATAGATTTTGTTACTTCAGTTTTAGGCTATATTATTATTAGCTAAGTAGGTTTAGTATTTGGGTCCTGAAAAGTTGGTATCACAGCTCACTATTAGATCTTACATGGGTAACAATAGATGATAACTAGTACCAGATAGTGAACCAGAGTGTAGTTTAGAACTCGGATGAGTTGTGAGATAAATCTTAATCACTAAAAGCTATCAAGCATTAAAAGATTTATTTGGTTGACTAATTCGTTTTCTTGATGGGTGTGTATATTGCGAAGTAAAAATTGTAGGTCGAACCAATTATATCATAGTTTAAAAGCTTTGATGGAAATTAAGGAATAATTAATTTGAGATTGTGAGCACTTAGTCAATCCAACGTTGTAGATTAGTGAAATTAGTAAATCTGACAAAACTCAAACTTATTTTTAATCTTATTGAGTACCTTTACATATAATCAGAACCATTAATCTATTGAAGAACTAGAAAGTTAGTGTGAAGAACTTAGACTTCCATAGTTGCTAGAATCTAAATCGACATAGTTGAACCTATAGCTACAAATTATAGATTTTAGTGGTAGAAAATCAAATAGGCTTGTGTTTCATTTCTTTTTGCTTGAAACTCATTTAAAATGAGTTGATTTTCGCGCGTTTGTAAGTATGAGCAGTACTTGCACTTCGTCGAGAGGTAGTGCTTCTCTATAAGGTGGGGAGTTTTTGTAGACTAGAAGGATGGATTGATTTTCGAGGACGAAAATGAATAAGGTGGGGAGAATGTAACGATCCTCAAGCTCGTCAACGCTATTAGACCGATCAAGGGATGATCTAGAGATGATCAAGAGACGACTAAGTCGTTAATGACTCGATTAGTTTGACACGAGCGTTAATTAATAGAAATTAATCTAACAACGATCTAGATACGAAACTATTATCACTAGATAGATCTCGAAAAGTTATGCGAAATAGACTACTCGAACGTGTCTTTCGGATACCAGGCGAAGAAGATATCTTTGAATTAGTGCAAGGGAAAAATCGTTTTTTTCCTTTAGACCGACCTGGATGCCCATATCATTTTGGTGGGTGCCTTTATCATTTATCTTTGGCCTTATCACCCAGAAGTGTCGAAGAGAAATTCATTTCTCTTTTCTATCCTCTCTCTCCGTTCTTCTTTACTCTTTTTCTTCTATTCTTTCTTTCAATCGATTTCAAGTCGAAGAAGCGATCTTGAGTTGATGTGAATGTTCTGTTGAAGCTGTTTAGATGATCAAGGAGATGTAGTTTCTATTAATTGTGAAGAAGAAGTTGGTATTGATGAAGAATCGATGAAAGGTAATTTAGGGTTTCTGTTTAATCGATTTCTTTATGAAATCGAGAGTGTTTTGGTGTTTTAATAGATGGGTTTGAGTTTGATTGAAGTATAAATGATTCTATAAGGTTTAATTTTAGTTTATCTGTTAATTGAATTAGAGTTAGGGTTTCTCATAGGATTGATTTTGAGTTCGGTTCGAGTTATGATTAAGATGAATATGATGATGATTGAAGTTGAATTATTAATTAGGGCTTTGCTGAGAAGAACGGTTTTGTGTACGATGTTTAAGGTTTGAGTTTGAATTAATAGAAATTGAGAATTGAAATGAATTTGATAGAGATGTGTGAAGCTAGCATTGCAGGTGGTGTTTGTAACTGCAAGTGTTGGGGGTTTGAATTACTAGTGAATTGTAGTAGCTGATGGGGGTTGTGGTTGTAACTGGAAATGTTGAAGTGATAAAGAAGATGATGCAGTTAGATGAATGTATAGGATTAGTAGTTGTGGTGATGCTGCTCAGTTGGTTGTGGTGGTGGTGTTAATGCAATAAGGGTGTAGTTGAGCTACGTATGTTACACAAGGAAGAGAAGATAATGACCTCGGAATAGAGAATAAGTTGTTAGTGTTACAAATGGGTTGTTAAATTGTGGCAAAATATATGCAAGACATAGAAGAGATTATGGTAGTGTTATTTGGTGCAAGGAAGGTAACTGAAATGTGTTTGGAGTGTACTGGTGATGAGTATTTGTGGTGGTTGTGGTGTATTGGTCCTTGTATGAGCTTAAGAAGATGATAAAGATTGATTTGTGGTCTTGGCTTGAAGCTGTGAAGGGGATATGTTTTAATTCAGCTGAACTGGTGGTGCTGGTTGCCTTGAAGATAGAAGATAAACCATGGATTCTGTTGATGGTTATTGTGCAGAGATGGAACTGAAATTGCAGGTGTGAATGCAACAACAAATGTTGCCCAAGGAAATGTTGGGATTGGTTTTGGTGAGGATGTGAATGGATGACATTAAAGCTGGGATGGTGGAGGTAGTTTATTTGAATTGTACTTAGTCTCAACTGAAGCGGATATTTGAGGATGAAATTAATAAAGAGAAAGATAAGTTGTATGCACGTGGAAGTTGTTTAGGTATGAGTTGCTTCCAGAGATAAGGGAATGTGTTTAGAGTGAGAGCAGACTTGATGTTAAACAGATTTGAGTTGTAGGATTTCTAATTTGAGAAAGTGTAGTGTTGAGAATTATAGATGTTGTTTGTTAGAACTATATTGTTATTAATGTTGTGGTTGTTTAGATTAAGAGTTGATTGAAGTCTGTTCCATAGTTTTGGTTTGTGTTTAAGCCTGCTAGTCATCCTAGTCAGATTGTTTGTCTGACTCTGTCCTTAACTGACTTAGGATATCTGACTGAGATGAGTCAGTCTAACCATGAGTTGACTCATTAACCAGACTTGACTAGACTTGACACAGTGGACCTTGACCGAGTTAACTCTCTGACCTGGACTTGACCGTTGACTTGATCTGATTTTAGACGTTGACTGTTAGAGACCCGTTGACTGTTAGATTGACATTTAGTGACCGTTAGTTGATCCAATTGGACTGGGACTTAGCTTATTGGGCCTGTTTAGTGAACTTGGGCTTATAGCCAGTTTCCCTAATGAACATGTATTGGACCATTGTGGTCTCAATTAGCATTTAGTTCCTTCTAAAAAGTTGTAGATACTCTTTAGACTTATCAAATGGACTATAGATTCTACCTAATGGATTTAGTAAACCCTTGTTATGTTAAAGATAGATAATGAAAAGGTGTAAAACCATAAATGGGCTTAGAACTAATAGATAGTTCACTTAGTTTATAACTAGAGAATTGTACGAGATTATGTTATGAGCCTTGTATGATCCTTTTGGATAATCTTTAGAGTGCTTATGTGATTAACAGTTAATTATTATTAACAATGATCGATTCAAAGGATGAACCAGTGTATTATGGATCTCAAGGTATGCGAGGCTTGTCATCAAATCAGGTGGGAACTTTGTAACCTTTTTGTAATCATTAAGTTACTTTATCTTCGAGCATGATGAGTCCTTATTTTTTGTGAGCCTGTTGTTTGTAATTTGAATGGGTATGTTGTGTGATATGCGTTGGGTGGTTCCCAGCGAAGATTGTCTGTGATTCCCCGATGCGTGTCGTAACCACAACAAATTAATTAATACTTTACTACCTAATTAACAAGTAATATAGGGTAGTCAAGGTCGATCCCACGAGGAGCACGAGATTCTAGTTGTAAAAATTGTCACAAAAGGGGGGTGTAAAAAGCAAAAGAGAATAAACAAAGCAATTAAAAGATAAAGTTGAAAGCAATAAGAGAGACAAGACCAAGGAATCCTTCTTCGTTGCGAAACAATGATTAAAGTTATGTTCTCTTCTACTTGTTATTAGTCACAGATTATCACCATCCGTAGGTAAAGCAGCTAGCTCAGTGCTAAACCCCTAAATCCCTTGTATCACCGGACACGGAAGTTCTCGACTCTCGGATTCTAATCACCAAGCCACCTAGAATTAGCTCAACCTAGATGTAACTTGGCTCATGCATTAAGTTTTGTGAATTTCTTAGGTTGATATTAGTAGTTAGACTCTTAGCTCAAAGTCCACTTGCTAACGTTGTTTCTACACACAATTGCTCCACGGAATCCCTCCGCAAGGTATCGTGTTTGCTACTTATGTAAAGAGTCAAGAAACGATTACTTATCTCCTAACTTTCACTAGCTTTAGATTAAACTAACAAATCAATTTAGCATGCATTCTAAACAATCTATCAATCAATCATGAATGTCTTTAAGATCATTCCTATTAGTAAAAACAAACGATAATTATGTGAAAAACTTCAAGATAGAATCAAAAACAAAAACTCAAATCATATTAAGAACTAGGAATTCATCCTCAATCAATAAATTAACTACTCATGCTAAAGAGTTCACCAAAGAATAAGAAAAGAAAAGAATTGTGTGTAGAGATGTGTAAAAGATGTAGAGAGGTGTGTAAAAGATGTAGAGAGGTTGTAGAAAACTTCTCTATTTATAGGCTTCAATATTCTCCAAATCTTCTAAGGAGTAGAATCCTTTTTCTCTTGCAATTCAATTTCCAAATTCAAGTCTTTCTCTTCTTCCATCTTCTCTTTCCAAATTTGAGTCCAATTCTCCATCCAATTCCTAGCCCAAGTCTTCACACCCATGAGAGAAGTCCATAGAAAATTTTGGATTTTTTGCTCGCCGGAAAACTGGGATTGTGGCCGGAATTTTGCCGGAATTGTCGCCACCGGTCGCCTGAAAATTTCTGTCCGTCGGAAGAATATTCGACGGAATATTCCGTCAGTCCTCCGTTAGGACTAACGGTCAAACGGGTCAAACTAACGGTCAATCGTCAGTCAAAGAGTCAAAGGGAGGGAAGTTAGACACTGAGTCAGCTCCCTAGTTGGCTGACTGGTCTTACTCGGCTGTGCTGGATCGTCTGGATCGGTCATCGGACTCGGTATGGAACGGTCATCGCCGGCACCGAGTTAACTCGCCAGAATAAAGAATCGGCCGAGTTCTGTTCGTTTATAGGACTTCCCGGCCAATTTCAGGCCTCTCTTCTTCCCTGTAATCAAGCCTAAGCATACATCTATTGAAGCTTCACTCTTCTCTGTGACAGAGCTTCATTCTTCCATGTAAAGCAGCAACAAACAATAAGTGCCAGACGTTGCACCCTTTTACAGCTCAGTGCATCAGCTGCCACAACAATTCAATCCTCCCTGTAACTCACCACGAACCCATATCCATATGCAGCAGCAGCACAACTGTTCTGTATCTAGACCACCTGCACTAACCACAATGAACTCCACTATTTAAGCTCCATCAGAGCCTTGAACAATCACCAGCAACTGCTTTGAGTCATCACAGCTCAAGCCAACCTGCAATTACACCACTACAAGCCATCACTGACATAACTCCACAACCAGCTTCATCCTGCAAAACCATTAATCACAGACCAGCTTCACTGGCAACTGCAATTCCTTCTCAGACTCATATTCTCATTAAATTCAAACAGCAGCAGCACTAGCATCCTTCCTGTTCAGCTTAACCCATTTTCGCCGAGCTCAAGAACACCATTAATGGTAACACAGTAAACTCAGTCCTCGATTCGATTGAAACCCTAATCTTCACAACCAGCACCTTCCAATCGAAACCCATTATCCACAGCAGCTATTTCAATCACTTCATCTGCAATTTCTTCTCAAACCACTAATTCACGGCTTCGACTCCACAAATTGCACCACTCTTCACTGGCCCGATTCCCAGATCCATCTCTTCTTCTTGGATTCAACAAAGAAAGATCTTTAACAACACCAAAACCCATCTCTATGTTCTTCAATTCATGGCCATCTCCTGTAAATCTTGATTCAATCTCTCGGTTCTCAACAACAAGAACCATCGATCCCTCTCGATTAACAAAGAAGCCTTAATTCGAACTCGATAACAAAGAACCATGACTACTGTATCGATTTCACCTTCTCTTCTCGACTTGCTCTGAGTTCGATCTCTCTCAATTTCTGGATCTTGACACTAGCAGCAACTCATCAACACTCCTTCTCGATTTCTGCCATTAATACCTCGAACGGCTGTAGCTCCTCCACTGTAACTCTTTTAGATGCAAAATGATTGAGAGATTGTTCTCTCGATTTTCTCTCTCGCAATTCTGTTAATGGCTGCGCCTCTATTCTCAATTTCAAGAGTTCTGTAATGAATTGAATGTGACGAACCCAATTTAGGTTTTAGATGTGGAGCGGCTATTTGCACCCACCTTGTATGCAGCCACCCAATGATATATGATAAGGGACACTCAGATGGCTACCCCTTAACCACAGCTAGTCTGTCTTTAATAATTCTCCAAAACAGAGATGCCCCTTAACAATGACTGGGCTCCAGATAGTGCTACTTTGTGAAATGACAATTTTGCCCTTTTGGCTCAAATAGGGTGATTTCTTCTTCTTTTCCTCCGTGCGACTCCAAAGTAGCTATAAAACTCAAAACAAGCGTAAAATACATAATTTACAAGAAAAATAGCAAAGAAAGCATAAACTACTAGATAGTAAATACGGTGTATTCTACACCTATCAAATTCCCCACACTTAGACTTTGCTAGTCCTCGAGCAAATCAAACTAAAAACTCACAACTTCAAAGCGTTCAAGCGGCCACAAGCATCCAAAGAGTTATGAGGACATAGAGTTTCGCATGCTAGTAATAAGAAGTTAGAAATACTAAAGAACATATTCTCGTTCTTAAATGTTGAGTGAGAAATAACCACACCATAATGAGAGAACGCGTGTTTGAGAAACGATCAATAAGCATTTCGCCTCGACTCGCCCTCACCATATAGGATTTTATGATAATTGCACTCAAAAAGACATTTTTTTATGGTTCTCACATGTGTGCGGTAGGAATGAAGAGAGAATTCCCGCAACACGTTGAATGGTGGGAAGGACAACTTCCGAAATATTTTTTAAAAACCCACATCTTTTAATATTTTGAAAAACCATTTTTCTGACGATCTCTAAGAAAGGAAATCAACCATTATTATCGAGGATGAGATTACTTACTCACCTTCACATCCGATCGCCAATTATGATAACACCACTCTCACGGCATCCAATAGAAACGTCTTCCGCTCCTCGTCTTGATCTTCTTGGTCTTCGGTTTCAACTATTGATGATAAACCCTTGAATTTCATAAATCCTTAACAATTTGTAACTCTTTTACTTGAAATCCTTGTCGCTTGAAACTTCCTTATAAATTTTCCTTCCCCACGGCTCATTAAATAAAAATAAGAACAAATATTTCTCTTGTTTTTCTCTCTTTTTTTTTTTTTTTTTTTTTTTTTTTTTTTTGAAAACAAGAGAAATTAAATACAAAATAAACCATGGCCGTGAAAGAAGTATTTTTCCGCTTGATTCTTCACAACTTGTATCGTCTTGAAATCATAAACTTCAAAAATTCTCACCTTTTAATTTTCTTCGCTTTTATGAATAAGTCTTCATACTTGGATATAAAATTACCTCATTATATTGTAAGTCTTCAACATATATGTAAAAATCCGCTCTTTTGTATGTTGCTTTACTTGAATTTGAAATTTGCTCTTTTTCTCGTTCCGTTGCTTGTAAACCTTAAACTTTTCCAACTTTCCTTGTAGATTTTTGGTGTCGCTCCTTGTTGATGATGAGAGTGTTTCTATGGATCCGTTGTTGTCGTGAGAGAGAATGGTGCTAACTGCAAATCGAACTACAAGAAGGAAGCTTTCATCCATGGATGTCACCCTCATGATTGACAAAATTAGCACTCAAGAGATCAAAGAGTAGTGCTTCTATTGGTGGGAGGTTGGGTAGCTCACCATTCTACCCGGAATTAACGTACGGTGACACACACTCAAAAGAAAGCTCTTTAGTAGATGGAAAATTTCTGGTCGGTGCCTCACATGATATGAACACGGGTAGTCTCCACTAATGATTGATCAGCAACTCTAATAACGCATTTCTCCCTGCACCAAATTCGCATCACAGGCATGATTAAATCCATTATTTAACACTCAAACAAACAAGAAATCCGAATGTAATTCTCTAACATTTCCAAGTTCAATTATGTCGGTCAAAATCTCTATGTAAACATACCTAGAAGTATGCTAGTGACTCTAAAATCGTTAAAAGTTGGAGGTTTTATGTAAAACTTTTTTTTTTTTTTTTTTTTTTCAAAATTTTTTAATTTTTTTGTAATTTTTTGTTTTAAAAACATGCTTAACCACTCCCCCACACTTAAACCTTACATTGTCCTCAATGTAATTGAATCCTCCTAGTAAAGTCAAGGTGGGAAATTTTAACATGATAAGAAACAAGAAAAGAAATAACAAAAAGCAAAAAGAATAAGAAATACAAAACCTATGGGTTGCCTCCCATTAAGCGCTTGTTTTAAAGTCGACGGCCCGACTTGGCTCTTGCAAGATTCATTCCCCATATACTAACAATCGGAAAATTTGAGGATCCACCCATAATACCTGTTTTGAAAACAATAACTCCATACAAATATTAGCACAAGAAAACAATAGTGAAATTATCGCTCGATAGAAATTTCCCCCACACTTATTCTCGTCCACACTCGGAAGTGTATAAAGAACATAGAATCGGGAACTTCCATGTATTCCTCTTGGCAAACCTGCATAGTGTTAGAATCAAGTGTTTCCAATGGTGGATATCTAGAAACAAAATCATCCAAAAATACTTTCGAAGCACATACATTCAAACCAATAAGAGGTGAAGGAGAAGAATCAATAGGCAAAGGGTTAGACAAACCTTGCACAATCTCTTGTATTATAGAATCCTCTTCATCCTTAAAAAATTCGAGTGAATTACTTACCTCTTGTATATCGTGGTCCTCTATTAAACCTTGCAACCATTCTTCGTCGTTTTCTACCTTAACCAAAGTCTCTAAGCATCATTAAAATCATTCGCAAGTTCAATTGGGTCTTCCACAAAATCAATGAATGTGGTTTCATCCTCTAGCATCATCTCTTCAACATTCTCATCATCGGAATCGGGCCATTCTTCCCTCATATAATCTTCCTCGGTATAAATTGTAAGATCTTCTTGTGAGGGTGTTACTTCGTTTACAACAATAGGTAAGTGATATCCAAACTCCTCCTTTTGAATAGGTGAAGGATCTTTATTATGATCCGGAGTTGGAATAACTTCCTCATTGTTGCAACGTTCATACACTTCCGCTGACTCCCATCTTTCCCTAAGAAATTTTTTCCAAGCACTAAATGCATCATCCTCAAGCTCTACCTTTTGAATAGGTGCTTGATCATTATTAAGATCAAGGCTTGAGTAATCTACACTAGCGTCATCAAAAGTTTCTAAAGGTTGGTTAATTTGTTCGTATATTTTCTCCGAATTCCTTTGAATTTCTCGATGTGGTTCCTCCCAAATATAAGGTTGCTGGTCTTGTAGTGATTCTTGCAACTTTTGTTGAAGATCCCCAATCATGGTCAACATCTTATCTGCAAAACTAGAGAATTTCTGATCATAAACAAAACTATCCTCCCATCCTTGTGATTGTCCACTTACATACCCGTCATAAGGTTGTTGAATCGATTTCTTTATGAAATCGAGAGTGTTTTGGTGTTTTAATAGATGGGTTTGAGTTTGATTGAAGTATAAATGATTCTATAAGGTTTAATTTTAGTTTCTCTGTTAATTGAATTAGAGTTAGGGTTTCTCATAGGATTGATTTTGAGTTCGGTTCGAGTTATGATTAAGATGAATATGATGATGATTGAAGTTGAATTATTAATTAGGGTTTTGCTGAGAAGAACGGTTTTGTGTACGATGTTTAAGGTTTGATTTTGAATTAATAGAAATTGAGAATTGAAATGAATTTGATAGAGATGTGTGAAGCTAGCATTGCAGGTGGTGTTTGTAACTGCAAGTGTTGGGGGTTTGAATTACTAGTGAATTATAGTAGCTGATGGGGGTTGTGGTTGTAACTGGAAATGTTGAAGTGATAAAGAAGATGATGCAGTTAGATGAATGTATAGGATTAGTAGTTGTGGTGATGCTGCTCAGTTGGTTGTGGTGGTGGTGTTAATGCAATAAGGGTGTAGTTGAGCTACGTATGTTACACAAGGAAGAGAAGATAATGACCTCGGAATAGAGAATAAGTTGTTAGTGTTACAAATGGGTTGTTAAATTGTGGCAAAACATATGCAAGACATAGAAGAGATTATGGTAGTGTTATTTGGTGCAAGGAAGGTAACTGAAATGTGTTTGGAGTGTACTGGTGATGAGTATTTGTGGTGGTTGTGGTGTATTGGTCCTTGTATGAGCTTAAGAAGATGATAAAGATTGATTTGTGGTCTTGGCTTGAAGCTGTGAAGGGGATATGTTTTAATTCAAATTTAACCGGTGGTCTTGTTGCCTTGAAGATAGAAGATAAACCATGGATTTCGTTGATGGTTATTGAGAGATGGAACGAAATTGCAGGTGTGAATGCAACAACAAATGTTGCCCAAGGAAATGTTGGGATTGGTTTTGGTGAGGATGTGAATGGATGACATTAAAGCAGGATGGTGGAGGTAGTTTATTTGAATTGTACTTAGTCTCAATCAAGCGGATATTTGAGGATGAAATTAATAAAGAGAAAGATAAGTTGTATGCACGTGGAAGTTGTTTAGGTATGAGTTGCTTCGAGAGATAAGGGAATGTGTTTAGAGTGAGAGCAGACTTGATGTTAAACAGATTTGAGTTGTAGGATTTCTAATTTGAGAAAGTGTAGTGTTAAGAATTATAGATGTTGTTTGTTAGAACTATATTGTTATTAATGTTGTGGTTGTTTATATTAAGAGTTGATTGAAGTCTGTTCCATAGTTTTGGTTTGTGTTTAAGCCGCTAGTCATCCTAGTCGGATTGTTTGTCTGATCGTCTCTTAATCGACTTAGGATATCGATCGAGATGAGTCGAGTCTAACCATGAGTTGACTCATTAACCAGACTTGACTAGACTTGACTCAAGTGGACCTTGACCAGAGTTAACTCTCGACCTGGACTTGACCGTCGACTTGATCTCGATTTTAGACGTTGACCGTTAGAGACCCGTTGGATTTATTAGATTGACATTTAGTGACCGTTAGTTGATCCAATTGGTGGGACTTAGCTTATTGGGCTGTTTAGTGAATTGGGCTTATAGCCAGTTTCCCTAATGAACATGTATTGGACCATTGTGGTCTGAATTAGCATTTAGTTCCTTCTAAAAAGTTGTAGATACTCTTTAGACTTATCAAATGGACTATAGATTCTACCTAATGGATTTAGTAAACCCTTGTTATGTTAAAGATAGATAATGAAAAGGTGTAAAACCATAAATGGGCTTAGAACTAATAGATAGTTCACTTAGTTTATAACTAGAGAATTGTACGAGATTATGTTATGAGCCTTGTATGATCCTTTTGGATAATCTTTAGAGTGCTTATGTGATTACAGTTAATTATTATTAACAATGATCGATTCAAAGGATGAACCAGTGTATTATGGATCTCAAGGTATGCGAGGCTTGTCATCAAATCAGGTGGGAACTTTGTAACCTTTTTGTAATCATTAAGTTACTTTATCTTCGAGCATGATGAGTCCTTATTTTTTGTGAGCCTGTTGTTTGTAATTTGAATGGGTATGTTGTGTGATATGCGTTGGGTGGTTCCCAGCGAAGATTGTCTGTGATTCCCTGATGCGTGTCGTAACCACAACAAATTAATTAATACTTTACTACCTAATTAACAAGTAATATAGGGTAGTCAAGGTCGATCCCACGAGGAGCACGAGATTCTAGTTGTAAAAATTGTCACAAAAGGGGGGTGTAAAAAGCAAAAGAGAATAAACAAAGCAATTAAAAGATAAAGTTGAAAGCAATAAGAGAGACAAGACCAAGGAATCCTTCTTCGTTGCGAAACAATGATTAAAGTTATGTTCTCTTCTACTTGTTATTAGTCACAGATTATCACCATCCGTAGGTAAAGCAGCTAGCTCAGTGCTAAACCCTAAATCCCTTGTATCACTGGGACACGGAAGTTCTCGACTACCGGATTCTAATCACCAAGCCACCTAGAATTAGCTCAACCTAGATGTAACTTGGCTCATGCATTAAGTTTTGTGAATTTCTTAGGTTGATATTAGTAGTTAGACTCTTAGCTCAAAGTCCACTTGCTAACGTTGTTTCTACACACAATTGCTCCACGGAATCCCTCCGCAAGGTCTCGTGTTTGCTACTTATGTAAAGAGTCAAGAAACGATTACTTATCTCCTAACTTTCACTAGCTTTAGATTAAACTAACAAATCAATTTAGCATGCATTCTAAACAATCTATCAATCAATCATGAATGTCTTTAAGATCATTCCTATTAGTAAAAACAAACGATAATTATGTGAAAAACTTCAAGATAGAATCAAAAACAAAAACTCAAATCATATTAAGAACTAGGAATTCATCCTCAATCAATAAATTAACTACTCATGCTAAAGAGTTCACACAAAGAATAAGAAAAGAAAAGAATTGTGTGTAGAGATGTGTAAAAGATGTAGAGAGGTGTGTAAAAGATGTAGAGAGGTTGTAGAAAACTTCTCTATTTATAGGCTTCAATATTCTCCAAATCTTCTAAGGAGTAGAATCCTTTTTCTTTTGCAATTCAATTTCCAAATTCAAGTCTTTCTCTTCTTCCATCTTCTCTTTCCAAATTTGAGTCCATTCTCCATCCAATTCCTAGCCAAGTCTTCACACCCATGAGAGAAGTCCATAGAAAATTTCGGAATTTTTACCAGCGGAAAATTGGGATTGTGGCGAATTTGGTAGGAATTGTCGCCACGGCCGCTTGAAAATTTCGTAAAGTCGGAAGAATATTCGACGGAATATTCCGTCGATTCACCGTTAGGACTAACGGTCAAACGGGTCAAACTAACGGTCAATCGTCGATCAAAGAGTCAAAGGGAGGGAAGTTGAGACACTTTGAGTCGGCTCTAGTTGGCCGCTTGGTCTTCTTTCGATTTGTCTTTGGATCGTTTTGGATCGGTCATCGGACTCGGTATGGAACGGTCATCGCGGCACTTAGAGTTAACTCGCGAGAATAAAGAATCGTAGAGTTCCGTTCGTTTATAGGACTTCCCGGCCAATTTCAGGCCTCTCTTCTTCCCTGTAATCAAGCCTAAGCATACATCTATTGAAGCTTCACTCTTCTCTGTGACAGAGCTTCATTCTTCCATGTAAAGCAGCAACAAACAATAAGTGCCAGACGTTGCACCCTTTTACAGCTCAGTGCATCAGCTGCCACAACAATTCAATCCTCCCTGTACTCACCACGAACCCATATCCATATGCAGCAGCAGCACAACTGTTCTGTATCTAGACCACCTGCACTAACCACAATGAACTCCACTATTTAAGCTCCATCAGAGCCTTGAACAATCACCAGCAACTGCTTTGAGTCATCACATCTCAAGCCAACCTGCAATTACACCACTACAAGCCATCACTGACATAACTCCACAACCAGCTTCATCCTGCAAAACTATTAATCACAGAACCCGGCTTCAATCGGCAACAAAGATTCCTTCTCAGACTCATATTCTCATTAAATTCAAACAGCAGCAGCACTAGCATCCTTCCTGTTCAGCTTAACCCATTTTCGCCGAGCTCAAGAACACCATTAATGGTAACACAGTAAACTCAGTCCTTGATTCGATTGAAACCCTAATCTTCACAACCAGCACCTTCCAATCGAAACCCATTATCCACAGCAGCTATTTCAATCACTTCATCTGCAATTTCTTCTCAAACCACTAATTCACGGCTTCAACTCCACAAATTGTACCACTCTTCACGGCCCGATTCCCAGATCCATCTCTTCTTCTGGATTACAGCAGCATCTTTAACAACACCAAAACCCATCTCTATGTTCTTCAGTTCATGGCCATCTCCCTGTAAATCTTGATTCAATCTCTCGGTTCTCAACAATGGCGACCATCGATCCCCTCTCGATTAACGGCAAACCCTAATTGAACTCGATAATCTTGTGACCATGACTCGTGTATCGATTTCACCTTCTCTTCTCGACTTGCTCGAGTTCGATCTCTCTCAATTTACGGATCTTGACACTAGCAAGACAACTCATCAACACTCCTTCTCGATTTACGCCATTAATACCTCCGAACTATTTGTAGCTCCTCCTGTAACTCTTTTAGATGCAAAATGATTGAGAGATTGTTCTCTCGATTTTCTCTCTCGCAATTACATTTATGCATTGCGCCTCTATTCTCAATTTCAAGAGTTCTCAGTAATGAATTGAATGTGACGAACCCAATTTAGGTTTTAGATGTGGAGTGCTATTTGCACCCACTCAGATCACCACCCAATGATATATGATAAGGGACACTCGGATGGCTACCCCTTAACCACAGCTAGTCCGTCTTTAATAATTCTCCAAAACAAGAGATGCCCCTTAACAATGAGACAGGCTCCAGATAGTGTTACTCGTGAAATGACAATTTTGCCCTTTTGGCTCAAATAGGGTGATTTCTTCTTCTTTTCCTCCGTGCGACTCCAAAGTAGCTATAAAACTCAAAACAAGCGTAAAATACATAATTTACAAGAAAAATAGCAAAGAAAGCATAAACTACTAGATAGTAAATACGGTGTATTCTACACCTATCATTCCCCATAGCTCTTTGCTAAGTTTAGTAGGGCAATGCTACGTTGTTTGAATATTACTTAGTAGCCCGGCTTTACCCTGGATAAATATTATACATTTTATTGTCTTAAGATAGTAGTCCGGCTTTACCCCGGTTGATTATTACCTAGTAGTCCGGCTTTACCCCGGTTAAATAGTATATATACTACATTTTATTTGGGGATATAACTCTGTGCATATCATACTTGATTGTTCAGTCTTAGTAGTATGACTGGGTTACTATGACCTTGACTGGGTTACTATGACCTTGACTTAGGAAGAAATTCTAGGTTCATGAGTGGATATGGTTATTATTTGGAGACCTCGGTCTACGAATAATGATTGCGCCTTTTGTGAACCTGCTGTGAGGGGTCAGATCATAGTAATCAAAACTTTATTATATTCTAGACTTAGATGGTGGCATTGGGATTTATGAGGTATACGCATTCCATGTTAATATCTTACGGTACCTGGATTCCTGCTATAATTTGAGACTGGAGTTATTCCTAGCATATTTTTCTCCATTGAGTGAGACGAGGTTGGGATAACATAGGTTTAGGTTGTTTAATTCTTTTCTCGTAGATCCATCCGGAGGTGGATCTTTCACGGATATTACCACTATGGACGTAATGTCTGGGGATATGAATTGAAGCAATCTTCTGCTCTATGTTGTGTGTAAAAGATGTTTATCGTTATTCTTTAGTAGAACTGTGTTTCATGTTAGTGATTACTTGAATGTTATAATGATAACCCCTGAGCCCCCATTTGGGATGATGTGTTGCTCACTTGTTACCACTTCAGTTTTAGTTTTCAGAAGAGATGGCGCGCATGAAGATATTTGTTTCGTAGTTTGAAGCATTAGCAGATTTAGAACGTTTATTTGTATTCTTTGCTTATTTGTAAAACAACACATTAATATATTCATATCATATGAGAGTTTTCATCTATTAAGTATCAGATTGTTTAGGAATTAGTTTTGTTTTACTTTATGCGATTGAGTTCCTAAGTTCGAAGATATAGATTTTGTTACTTCAGTTTTAGGCCATATTATTATTAGCTAAGCAGGTTTAGTATTTGGGGCCTGACAGATGTCTTTGGCTAAGATGAGACTGGGATAGTCAGATGCAACGTTTGTCTCTCAAAATTTTATTCATCCATCCAAGCTCAAAAATCTTTTAAGGACCCGTAAGCACGTCAATGCTATGAGATGATTTTGCAATAATCTAGTGATCACCAAGAGATGAATTAACCGCTAAAGACTCGATTAGTTAACGTAGATTTTAATTAATAGAAATTAATATAACAATAATTTATATGTGAAATTAGTATCACTAGATAGATCTCAAAAAGTTACGCGAAATAGACTACTCGAACGTGTCAAACGGACATCAAACGAAGAAGTTTTCATCAGATTAGTATGAAGGGCAAAATAGTAATTTCATCTTTAAGACACCTTGGATGACCTTATCCAATCTTGTGGGTACCTCAGTAATTTTGGTTGGTCTTATCTCCAGCCGAACCAAGAAGATAAACTTTCCCTTTTTTCAATCCTTCTTCATTCTTCTTTTCTCTTCTTCTTTTTCTGTTCCTTTGGCGATTCTGAGAATTGATCCAAAGATCGTGTTTTTCAAAGGAAACCGAGGGGAAAGTCTAAGAACTTGTTGTTTGTGATGAAGTTGATATTAATTGAGCTCGGGAAAAGAAGGAGTGGATGCTGCTGTAAGTTTAGAATTAAGGTTTCTCTGTGAATCGATGAAGATGAAGATGAAGATGATGATGAGATTAAGATTGAGAAATGATGGTATATATGTGTTGCATCGCGTTTATGCATTAAAAGTTTGGCATATGCAAAGGTATGTATCTGAATCCTTTACCAGTCATATGTCTGACTGATTAGACTCCTTTGACTTAGCCATCTGACTGAGTTGAATCGATTTGACTCAGAATCGGCTCAGTGCGCCATGACCAGACTTGACCAGTTGACCGTTGACTTGACCTTTGACTGGGCTTAGACGTTGACGTTTGTTAACCTTTGACAGTCTGTTTGACCGTTAGAGACCGTTAGTTGACCCGAGTGGACTAGGCCTTGTGTTAATGAGCCGAGTTTAGTGGACTTGGGCTTAGGCCTAATTTTCCTACTTTGAAAGTTTGGACTCTTATGGTCTAAATTAGCCTTTGGTTCCTTCTACAAAGCTATAGATATTCATAAGACTTATCGAATGAACTACAAAATAAACCTAATTGAATTAGTAAACCTTTAAAAGTGCTAAATTTAGACAATGAAAATGTGTGGAACCATAGATTGGCTTAGAATCATTAGATAGTTCACCTAGCTTATAACTAGAGAATTGTATGAGATTATGTTATGAGCCTTTTGTGAGCCGTTTGGCTAATTCCTAAGAGTGCTTGTGTGGTTAACAATTAATCTTTATTAACAACGATCGATTCGAAGGATAAACTAGTGGATTGAGGTTCTCGAGGTAGACATGGCTTGTCATCAAATCAGGTGGGAACTCTTGTAACCTTCTTGTAATCATTAAGTTACTTTGCAACAGTGAGCATGATATGCCTTTACTTCTTGTGAGCCTATCTGTGGGTATGAGTTGTGATATGTGTTACCTAGTATCCCTGCAGGGAGTGTCTATGGTTTCCCTATGGCTCCTTGCTAAGTCTTATTCAGCACGGGAAGTGTAAGTATTATATAGAACGGGAAGTACAATATAGTTATTTCAGCACAAGAGTGTAACTATTATTACTTTTTATTTTATATGGGATATTTTTGTTTTATCCATCACGAGAAGTGTAAATATTACTACGAGGTATTTGGGGAAAACGGTCATATGCATATCATAACTGTTTTATCTTAGAGATTATATTCTGGACTGCTAAATATGCATTTCTTCCTTAAATGCTATAATTTCCAATGTTCTACTCGGTGTTTGGTGTTAAGGTATTAATTGTTGTTATATATTTTTATACTTAAATTATTTATCTTTAAGTAGCATGTTAATGATTACCTGAAATTTATATGTTTCCATTGGACACCCCTTTGGGATGATGTGCTCACTCGTTCCCCCTTCAATTTCAGTAATCATAAGAAATGGTGCGCACGAAGATATCCGTTTTCGTAGCTTAAAGTTTTTGGCGAACTGAAGATGTTTGTTTATATTTTATGTATGTATTCTTTCTTTCTTTGTAAAACAACACATTTTTATATTCGTATCACTCGAAAGATCTTAATTTATGTCATATCAGAGCGCATGGGTTTGTTTTTGGGATTAGCTTATGAAATTGAATTCTTAAGATCGTTAATCTATATTTGATGATTCAATGAGGTTATAATCATATTAGCTAAGCAGGTGATTAGGTTGGGGCGTCACAAGTTGGTATCAGATCTCACTATTAGATCTTACATGGGAAACAATAGATAATAGCTGGTACCAGTTAGTGAACTAGATGATACGTTTGATCCCTTTACCTTGGTAGCTATTATTATAGAGGTGGAATTCAGGATAATAATAGACGAAAATACTTAGAAAACAGAGACACAAGATAGTACTTCGAAGAAAAATATCTTCTAGATTATGAACAAGAAAACGATTACAATTCTCTCTTTGTTACACTCACAATTTTCAAAAAAACAGTAGATCAACTTTAAATTGTTTGATATGCTTGTACAAGTATTGTTCCAAGCTTTCTCTAGGTTTTCTGTATCTCAGTATATCTCCTTAGCTATTAGCCAAAGCCCTCTATTTATAGCCTTCATCGTACTCAGCCGACCAAGGACTTCTATTAGGAATATATTTCATAAACTAACAGTATTGCCTAAAACAAAACTCTTCCCTAACTAGGAATTCTGCCTAAACAAAGATTCTTGCCTAGAATAGGATTCTTCCCTCAACTTAGCTTGAGGTTAACTAAGTTCCCTAAAGGAGTACGGATACACCTGTTTCATGGATCCCCCTTTTAAGAACTTGAACTCCTGTAAGAGTTAGAAATGAAGGTTAGGGAACTCAAGAGTCCTTTTTTTCTTGTTAAACCACTTGTCCTTGCTAGGAGATTGACCTTTACATCCAATTAGAAAAGTTTTTTTTTTTTTTCTCATTGTCGTGTTTTAATCACTCTTCGCTCTAATATGCAGTCTTCCTCGAGTGGTTCCTCTCTATCAAACCATAAGTCTTCTACTCGTGGTAAGATCATAGTGTCGTCGCTGTCATCATCAAGTAATGGTGGTTCAAAAAACTTCAAGTATTCGGCATTTATAACCTAGTACATTCCTAGATAAGGTGGCAGATCCATATGAAAGGCATTGTCACCAATCTGATCGAAAATACAAAATGGTCCATACCTCAATAGCTTCAACTTCTTACCTTCACCCTTCAGTCGTTCCTTACCTAATTTTAACCATACCAAGTCACCAACACCGAAATTACAAGGCACAAGATGCTTGTCATGCTTTGCGTTGTATTTGGCTTGTGACTTCTTTAATTGTGCTTCAACAGTTGCATGAATCTGAGATATCTTCTCCAAGAACTTTTGTGCCCTTTGCCATTCATTTCCTCCCCCCCCCATTGAGGTATCACTAGAAAATACTAGATCGAAAGGACTAGGTGGTAAGTAACCATAGCACGTCTCGAAAAGAGATTTTCCCGAAGAACTATGAACTTCCCTACTGAATGCAAATTGTAGATATGGTAAACTCTCATCTTTCAATTCTGAGGCTATTCTACTTGAGATTGTTATCATTGATAGTTACAAATCGAGGCTGTAGTTAAGTTTAATATCAAACATAGTCTAAAAACCTATTCTTGATCCTCTTTTTTACCATGTTATAACCTGAGAAATTTATTATTAGGGTTTGTAAGAGTTTGTCAAGAACCTCTGAATAGAATCTAGAGGTACTACACCAATGAAAGTTTTTATTAGGGAGACTCGTGTAAGAGATGGATAAACACAATCCTTATGCTCTATTGCTTAGGATTGAAAAAAAAAAGCCTAAAAAATAAGGTTTCTTAACTAATGAATGTTTATCTAGCTTTTAGACATTCTTAAATCACTTGTTTGTGTAATTCATATAAAACTTTATCACCAACCATTATTTCGTACATACTTGAAGCTTTCTTAACTAATGAATGTTTATCTAGGATTGACAGAAATTTTGATTAAAATATTTGAAATCATTCTTGACAGATTCTAATATGAGGTGTTGCTGATCCCAAGAGAAAACTTCACCTTTCTAATGGGCTCAAAGTTGAGGCTAAATTCAGCCAAGAGCATATTAGCACTAGGATTCCTACGAACCATGAATTTATGTCCGTCGTCGGGTCTTAAAGTTATATAATTAAGAGCATTTGTTGCACCTCGCTCAAATATGATACCATCACTTCTAACACCATTTTTTATCAAGATATTTATAAACATACGACCAAGTTCATTATCACCAAGTTTACCATCAAAAACATATTTATCACCAAGTCATGAAACAACAATAACAACAATAGTTGGTGCACCTTTTTTGGGCTTTCGAAAAATCTTGTGCTTCTGCTAATGACACTCTTAATTCTATTGGCACAAAAATCTATCGACATCTCACCAAAATTTGCTATGAGTGAATTTGATGCATCATTAATACTAACAAAAGCATTGATAGTAAAGTTTCTCTGGTGCCAATGTTAATAGAAATCTTTGAAAGAAAGAAGATAGACACGCCGATAAAGATATTTGGAGCTGAAGCATATTTTGGCTATATACTGAGTTACTCGTATATATTAATAACCTCACTTGATCGAGTCTTCTTAATAAAAAAATAGGGTTGTTCAGAGTTAAAACCCCTTATCCATATATTGTTATCGGTGGCAAAAATGTCCTTAGTTTGATTAAAAGTATTAGTTTTTAGATTATATTAGCGCGATTAAACTTATAGATTAAAGTTAGTTTTAGTTGATTAAATTCTTCTAAATTAAACATGATAAATTGAAAAGAATTATTCCTTCAACCTTTTTATAATAGCATTGTCGAAAAATTCCCTTTCTTTGGGTTGTAACCGAGTTTTGTTTCTAATTAATGTTGCACATCCATAGTTTCGGCTATCTAGGAGAAACGAGAGAAAAGATTACAGTTAAAGAAGGTACTCATAGAGGGATATGCTTTTAATGTTCGAAAAGTTATCATGGGGGATACAAGTGACATACCCTGGAGTATTAACTCCCTGGTTCTGTGCATTTGTGATGAAGCTTCTTATTCTGAAGACTTTGTGTTCCTAAAAATGTAAATGAATTGGCTTATGACCTTTATCAGTTTTCCAAACATGATGATGTATCAGGTTGGTGGAATTCTACGTCACCACCAGTTTGTATCTCTTCAAACCTCAATTATGATCCACAAGAGGTAAAAATGGAGAAAATGGAAGTATGGGTATCAAAATAGACATGGCAAAAGCCTTTGAAAAAGTTGATTGGACATTTGTGATAACCATTATGAAGAAAATTGGTTTCAATGACCATTGGTGCATCAAAATTTCTCAGTGCATCTCCACTTCCACCTCTGTTGTTCTCATCAATGGATCTCCAGATAAGTTCTTCAAACCTTAAAGGGGCCTAAGGCAAGGTGACCCTCTCTCTACCTTTCTTTTCCTTTTCAGCATGGAAACCCTTTATAGAACTCTCATTCATGCAGAAGAGTACTCTTGTAGCTGGGATTAAAATTTCAAAGTCTGCTCCTTCCATCAGCCACCTTCTTTTTGCTGGTGACTGCATGGTCTTTTGCAAAGCCAATATGACTGAAGCCCATAACATTATGGATATTCTAAATATTTTTGGAGACAACTCTGCTCAGCTCATAAATTTTAACAAGTCTGGAGTCTTCTTCAGCAATAACACTAATCCAAGTCTTATTCCCACCATCAGTAACAACATGGGTGTTCAAGTTCTTCAGCTTGATGATAAATACCTAGGTTCACATCTCTTCACCCACAGAAGTAAAATCAATTCTTTCAAACCTGGAGTTGGTAAATTAAAAACAAGGCTATCCAGCTGGAAAAATGTACCTCTAAATCCTGATGGGAAAGAAGTTCTCATAAAATTTGTCACTTCTTCTGCTAGTATTTACCAAATGAACTGCTTCAAGATTCCAAAATAGATCTGCAAAGACATCAACAAACTCCAAAGAGATTTCTTTTAGGGAAAAAACATGGAAAACCCAACTGGTTACTACCCAAAAGCTTGGACTGCAGTTTGTAAACCAAAAGAAATGGGAGGATTAGGTTTCATGAATATGGAACTCTTAACAGCTCTATGATCACTAAAATTGGTTAGAGACTGGAACAAGATAAAGACTCTCTCTGGTACAATCTTATGGATGCAAAATATCTAATTGTCAGAAGTGTTCTCAACATGGAAGTTAAACCAAAGGATGGGGATTCCTAGATTTGGAAAGGAATCCTAGAAGGGATAAGTTATATTCAAGATTATTGTATCTGGAAAATTGGTAATGGAAGAAGAATCAAGATTTGGGATGATATCTGGATCCCAAGTATCACTACTAGACTCACCAAACCTCCCAACTGCCCCCATCAAGTTGAAACAGTTGATAAACTTCTTCTCCCTGATGGAAGCTGGAATGAGAATCTTGTTCATACTTACTTTAGTAACCATATTGGTCAGAGCATTCTTACTCTGAGCACTCAGCCAGAAGAGGAAGACAAGATTCAATGGAATCTTGATAACAAAGGAAAATTCTCTGTCAAAGCTCTTTATAAGGCAAAAATAGACAATCTCTACAGAAATGATACTAATACAGGAAATTGGAAGGAAATCTAGAATATGGATATAACTCCAGTGATTAAAATCTTTATCTGGAAATGTGTGAATGACATTCTCCCCACTAATGCTAAAACTGCTAGCACTCTGCATTACATTGACCCTATTTGTGCTATCTACAAAAGTAGGAGGAAACAATTAAACATATGTTCCTGAACTGCGCTGCTGCCTCTTTTGTTTGGAGAGAAATCATTGGCTCTAACCATACTCAGTTTGATAATACTACAATCTTCATAGACTGGTTGAACTCTTGGTTTCAAACTGGGATGGCCAGTAAAAGCAGTAAGATTTATGCTACTATATGCTGGTTCATATGGAAAGCTAGGTGTGATTTGATCTTTAGACACATTCAACCAGATGCAAAACAAACCTCAATCTGCATAAAACAACATTTATATAACCATAACAGAATTTATCATATGCCGGAGCATATTATGAATACTTTCTCTCTATCTTCTGAGGATACTGATTCAATTATGGAAACCAGCATTACACCATACAATATGAATCAGTACCCTAATATGGATCATGGAATAATTATCAAAATGTGCACTCTGCAGGATCCTGAAAATTGGATTTACTATCTGCACTAACTATTATGGAATTTGCAGGAAACAACATTGGTACCAGAGGACATCCAAGACACTCTGGAGCTTGGGGAGAAACAGGAGGTGCAGACTTAGCATTTGCATGGGCTAAAGGAATGCAGCACACTAACATAGAAATACAAGCTGAATCCATGGAAGTTCTAGTATGTTTCAAGCTGCTATATCACAATGTTGTTAAAGGAAGATTTCACTTAAGCTACCATGAAAGCACCAATAATGAAGAGGAAGACAATGCAACTGTCATCAAACCAGTAACTTTTATTCTACAAAGTCTCAGATCATCCATAGACTACAAAATTTGGATACTTTTAATGTTGCTTTAGCTTGTAAGAACAATATTGGCGGGATGTCCGTCCCAACAGATGCCAACAATATTGGCGGGATGTCTGTCCCAACAGATGCCAACCTTTTGTATCAGTCTTAGGTGCTCTTGGTTACATTGTGTCCAAAGCCAAGAAAATCATACACCATGGTGCTTGCTCTCTGCGGACTAGTAATGACAACGCCTGTGAAATTTGGTGCTCAAATTTGGAAAGCCGTTTTGGGGCATATCAAAAAATTACCGGGCATACATTTTGTCTAAGTTCGGCTTAAAAGTTATCAGCCGAACCTTGCGAACCTAGGCAAAAAAAAAGTCGTGAGCCGAACCTTGAGTATGCCCGATAATTTTTTGGTATGCCCAAAAACATGTCTCCAAATTTGGTGACTGCCGCAGGAAAAAGAAAGAACTGGGCTTCTTAGAAAAACATGGGCTTTTTAGAAGGAAAAAACTTTATCCTCGGGGCAAAAATCATTTTGTCATCCATCTCTGTTTTGTCCGATGATAATTAGAGGCAGACGAAACGGAGGAAATCCATCTCTTCTCTCTAAGCTACACATGTGAAACTCAACTTATCAAAATGGGTACTCTTTGGGTTTCGCCCTAATTTTATTTCTATGGATTTTACTATCTGGTTTTCTTATTAAGCTCTTTATGTTCTTTGATTATTATTGTGTATTACATTTGGATATCAAAATCTGGTTTTGTTTCGGATTGATTGATGAAATTTCCACTTTTTGATTAGTGGGTTTTGTTGTATTCATCTTCTTATGGTGGATTACAGTGGAAAAAGATGTTGATCAGTTTTTTCTCCAAATGCTTGGGTAATGTTTGGTTAAATGTTCTTGAAATGATAATACTTTTTGATTAATTGGAAAAGATGCAGAATTAGAAGGATGTTTTTATTCTGTGTTATAATCTCTATAGTCAAAAGGTGCAATTTTTGAAATGATGGTTGTTTGAATAATGTCTGTTAGAGTGCTTGTTATGATCTTGTTTCTGAACCCTTTAATTTGAAAGAGATTCACATTTTCATTTCCTATAAACAGTTTGGAAAATAACATGGTTTTGTTGCTTATACGGTTGCTGTTGTTGTTGTGTACTTGCAGGAATCATCTGTTTTGAGGCCTTTAAAGATCTATTCAGTGAAAATTGTAAGCTTTTCGGGTTATTATATTTCTGCCTATTTTAATTTAGTATCAAATTTGTTTTTAGATGTCAATAATACCAAATTTTAACTTCATACGGAGTTAAAATGTGAACAGACTTGCTGTTCTATAAGAGTCTGGACTTCCGAATTTTGGTCCAACATGGAGTTAAACTTATAACACCTACGTAGTAATGTTTTCTAGTTCTGCAGAGTGCAGATTATAGCACAATCTGAACCATAATTTGAATGCTAGGAGAACTTCTGTCTGGTTAAAGATTCTTCTTGCTGCTGATGGAACGGACCAACAGCTCTTCCCTTGTCCCAGGATAGATTATGTGGCTACTGACTAAAAATAAATTCTTGGTTTTGGTGGGCTCAGCACTTCTCAATCCTCTTCTAATGTTCTCAACTTTGTTAGCCGCAATATTGGTCTTGCTGGCTCTGAAATTAGTTCTTATAAAACGCATAATCTAAATCAGGAACTTGATTTAGAGTCCCAGGAATAATTCACAATTGAGATTAGGGAAGTGCCTGATGCAATGAAAATGGTATGATATAAAGACCGATATCCCTTTAAGTATAGTTGTTTGTTGGTCATATAGTAAGATTGCTGTTTGCCTTCATATGGGTTCGTAGTTATCCAGTACTGTACTTGTTTGGCGAGGATCATGTATCTGATTTGGTTAGAATCAATCAACCAAGTCCCTTCATCTGTTCCAGTCTTCCATATATTACTAATACACAAATTTTGTTGGTTTTTGGTCCCTAAACAGTTCATCATATAGCTGGAAGTAATTAAGCATTTATTTCCCAACTGCCAAAGATTGGTGGTACTGCTAGTAATGGAGCTCGGCAAGAGGAACCAGTGAGGTAAATGTTCTTTTCCTTCTCTTCAATTCTATTTAGGCTTCTCTGCTGCTCCATTGGACTCAGAATAGAGTTCTTTAATAAATTTTGTCTTGCATTAGTACATGTATTTATAGTAAGTTATCTGCTACCTTTTTGGTTTTCTTCTTCTTAATGATAGGTCTTGCCCTACCATGTTGATTATCTTATTAAATAGTTAACTTATAATATTAATGACCTTAATCAATTTTAGCCGTAATGCTCTTTTGATGATCAAATTCCTCATGCTTTTGATATGGTACAATTGTTTGAGCAATTAAGTTTTTACATGTAGGTGTCCCTAGGATCATCTCCATGTTGGACATAAATAGTCCCCCACATACCTACTTCATCCTTTTAGTCCTTCGAGACTTCCGTTTTGGATTGTATATAGTCTGATGAGCTGACCTTACTTTATCAATGCTTTGAACAGTTTCTCAGCACCTTGGGGTTAAAGCATGGGAGTTAAGAAAGAACCTATGTCAGAGGCATTTGTAGCTCACATGCTAGCAAGGCTATGAACGTGCAAGCACGTTTAAGCTTCTTTGAAGATGGAGGTCAGTCAATGTAACCCGCAACCCATTGTATTGTAATGTAGTAGTTGTTAGTAATGAAAAAAAATCAAAAGTAGACCATCCGAAACAAACCGACTCAATCAGTCCTTTAGATCGGATCTAGAATTTCTGAAATTGGTGAGAGTTGGTGAGTTGGTTCGGTTAGCGGATTAGTTCTTTTGAAGACCCGATGTTAGCTGGGGTTACCAAACTCCATGACGTCGAAGAATAGTAATGGGGACTAGTAATAGTAACCACTGTGATATTTGGTGATGCCCTGTACCAGCCTTGTAAAACTTGGGCATGTAGAAAAGACTTTCTCATTGGGGGAAAATTCATCTTTTAACTCACCCATCTCTGTTCGTTGAGCAGAATTAGAGGCAGAAGAAGTGGAGAAGATCTGCTGAGGTGATTCTGAGGGAATCACAGACATGGCTACACATGTGAGACTCCTGTATCAAATAGGTAGTCTTTGGGTTTTTCCCTAATTTTATTTCTATGGATTCGGTCACTACTAAGTTTTATTTATCAAGCTTTTTAGAGTCTTTGGTGATTGCTTATTACATTATTAAGCATATCAAAATCTGGGTTTTATTTTGATTAATGAAACTTTAACTTTTTGTTTACTGGGTTTGATTATGTTCATCTTTATGTCTGTTGTACAACTTCTTTGGGCAGGCAGATATTTCGACTCAGGAATGTAGCTGGTGCTGCTAATGGTGGATTATAGTAGAAAAGTTGCCAGAACTACAAGAATGTTTTTCTTCCGTCTTTCAATCCAGTCAAAAGGTGCAATTTTTGAAATGATAAGTGTATGAATAATGTCTGCTAGAGTGCTTGTTATGATCTTGTTTCTGGACCCCTTCATATGAAAGAAATTCACATTCTCATTTCATATGAACAGTTTGAATTTCATGGTTTTGTTGCTTATATGGTTTCTATTGTTGTTGTGTATTGCAGGAATCATCTATTTTGAGGCCTTTAAAGAGTGATGTTTGTAGACGATGGTTTGATATATGTCAAAGAACTTGTAGTGTACTAAAAATTAAGCGTTAATTCAGAAATGCAAGCGCACTTTGTTGACCACAGGAAAGGTCGGTTTTTTCTCCATAGGCTTGGGTAATGTTTGGTTAATGATCCTGAAATGATAATTAGTTTTGCTGCTTTCATAAGATAGCATCATGGCATCTTAAGTGAATAATGGACCCATTATAGAAAACCTGCTTTTACTTTTTAGGTATATTCAGTGAAAATTGTCAGCTTTCCGAGTTATTAGATTTCTGGCTATTAAACTTAATATCAAATTTGCTCTTAGATGTCAAAAATACTCTTCTATAAGTTAGAGTCCTGATGGTGTTTTCCTCAACAGAGGTCTAAGATATTTGGGTACTTGGGTCCACGGTTATGGTTTTCTAGTTCTGTAGATCATAGCAGACTAGTAATGGTAACCCGTGTGAAATTTGTTGAATCCTCTGTAGCAGCCTTGTAAAACTTGGGCTTATAAATGACTTTCTTATTGGGGAAAAATCATCTCTTAATTCAACATATCTGTTTGTCAAGCAGAATTAGAGGCAGAATAAATGGAGAAACTCTGCTGAGGTGATTGTAAGGGATTTGCAGACATCTCTTCCCTAGGCTACACATGCAAAACTCGTCCTTTATCAAATAGGTACTCTTTAGGTTCTGCCCTAATTTTGTTTCTATAGATTATCTTACCATTTGGTCTTTTTATTAAGCTCTGTAGGTTCTTTGATGGCTGTGTATCACAGTATTAAGCATATCAAAATCTGCGTTTGATTTAGATTAGTGAAATTTTCACGTTTTGGTTAGTGGGTTTCGTTGTATTCATCTTTTTACTGTTGTGCAACTTCTTGGGGTTGGCTCAGGGACATGGTCAGTATAGCTAATGGCGGAGTACAGTGGAAAAGAAGCCACAACCACAAGAACGTCTTTGTTTGTCACATGATTCAATCAAAAAGTGCAATTTTTGATGATAATTGTTATATCTCCATTTATATTTTCATTTCCTGTGAACATTTTGAATAATATGGTTTTGTTGTTTATACGGTTTCTATTGTCGGTTTTGCAGGAATCATCTGTTTAATGCCTTTAAGAGTGATGGTTATAGACGATTTATTTGATACATGTTGAGTAACGAATATGTAAACAATTAAGCCTGAATTCAGAAATACAAGAGCACATTGTTGAGCAGGAAAGGTCAGGTTTTTCTCTGAAGGCTTGGGTAAAGTTTGGTGGATGATCCTGAAATTTTAAATAGTTTTGCTGCTTTGAATTAGATAGCATTCAAATAAGTGAATACCAGAAAAACTGAATAAGTGAAAATTATCAGCTTTATAGAGTTATTCTGCCTATTCAACTTAGTATCAATTTTGTTCATAGATGTCAAAAATACCAAATTTTAACTTCATACGGAGTACTATGTTTGAAAACTTTATTAGAATGTGCACAGACTCACTCTTCTGTAGGTAACCTGATGGTGTTTTCCTAGATTTCTGACAATTGTCACTCTTCTGTAGGTAACCTGACGGTGTTTTCCTATTCAGGGGTCTAAATATTTGGGTAACTGGGTTCATGGTTGTGTTTTTTCAGTTCTGAAGATGATAGCACAATTTGAACAAAAATTTGAATTCTAAAAGAACTTCTCAGTATAGATCATGTGGCTAACAATGAAATCCTCACAGCTCACCACTTCTCATTCCTCTTTTGTTTTAGCTGCAATATCATTCTTCCATATAGGCTCTGAAATAGTTCTAGTAACATGCATGATTAAATTCTCAAACTTGATTCAGAATCCCAGATATAATACACAAGTGAGACAAAAAAAAAAAAAAAAAAGTGCCTGATGCAATGAAAATGTTAAAAAAACTGACTGATGTTAATTCTTGTTTGCCTTCAGATGGATCCATAGTTATCCGGTACTGTACTTGTTTGGCAAGGAGCATGTATCTGATTTGGTCCCTAAACAGTTCATAAGGCTGGAACTAAGTAAGCATTAGATTCCCAACTGCCACAGAAGTGGTGGTACTACTAGTGGTGGAGCTCGACAAGAGGAACTAATGAGGTAAATGTTCTTTTCCTTCTCTAATTTAGGCTTCTCTGCTGCTCCATTGGGCTCAAAATGGAGTTCATAAATATATTTTGTCTTGCATAAATTCATGTATTTTTTGTCTCACCCATCTCTGTTCATCGAGCAGAATTAGAGGCAGAAGAAATGGAGAAGACCTGCTGAGGTGATTCTGAGGGATTTGCAGACATGGCTAGCCATGTGAGACTCTGTACCAAATAGGTACTCTTTTGGTTTTTCCCTGTCACTATAAGTTTTTTTATCAAGCTCTTTAAAATCTGGGTTTGATTTAGATTAATGAAAAATTCACTTCATCTTTATTTTTGTTGTACAACTTCTTTTGGCAGGCAGATATCTTGGCTCAGGAATGTTGCAGGTGCTGCTAATGGTGGATTATAGTGGAAAAGTTGCCAGAACTACAGAAATGCTATTCTTCTGTCTTAAAATTTTTGGTGGATTATAGTCTGCCAGAAAAACTTGTTTTGACCCTTTTTTACGAAAGCAGAATTCTCACAGAAATTTTTTCATGGTTTTGTCTTATAATTCAGTCAGGAAAGTCTGTTTTGCTTTAAAAGTGATGTTTTGAAATGGTAAGTAAAATTAAGCCCAAATTGAATAATGTCTTTGCTGAACAGGAAAGTGTTTTTTCTCAGAGATTTGTTATAAATAATATTACAAAGTCCAATTGCTAGAATTTTTGCTATTATTTTGTAAATAGTATTACAAAGTCCAATTGGTCTAAACTGTCTTGGGTCTTTCTTGTGTCTAGATTTAGGGATCAGAAATAGAAAGGTTTTTTTAAAGTCAGGATGCATTTCACCTGTTTTAAAAAATTGTTGGATAGAAGAAACCACTTGCTCTCCTACTGGAAATTTTTTGATCGAGCACCTCCATGACCGTCCGATTGTCAAGATGTGACGTCACCAACTTCTGAACTTAACTACAGTTATACTTTTGAATTTCAACTAATCCTATGGATTTTCTGTTTTCCAAATATCCAAATAAGATAAAGTAGCTTTTTGCCGCCAAAATCTCCGCAATCTGGTGACGACGATTGATAACATTTAGTCGGTCACATCCGGATATCCTGAAGCTCCACTTGATTCTTAGCTGGTCTCTAAAATCAATCTTGTTTTTTCATTTTATTTTTGTTGGCATAACTCCACTATCCATTTTGTGCTAATAATGACTCAATTTTAATGATTGATCGATCATGCAGACCCCAAATGATGTAATCACTCGACCACTATCGTAAATTATTCACATGTATGTATTGAGGAAGACGAAGATGGATAGGTATGGTGAAAATTAACCCCCTGATTTCATTATCAAAGTAATAATGGACAGAAAGAACAATATTTTTATTGTGTTTTACTTTATTGAGAAAGTTCCAAGTGCTGCAATTTGGATTAGGGGGCAAAACGTTCTACATTATCACAGACAAACTATGCATCAGATCACGATTCAATGAAGTTTAAGAATTCTAGCAGCATACTCAATGATGCCGAGTGCGATAGAAAAAATGGCTCTTGGTAACCATCACGTTGACAACAAAAAGAATACATCATCATCTGTTGACTGATGCATTTGCTGAGTTTTCGACATGTGAAAATAAAACAACGAAGGAAAAATAAATAAATATCGGAAAATTAGTTGAAAACATGTAAAATATCTAGAAAAATTCGCAAAATTTTGTCCAAATTCAGGAATTAACTATAGTTAAGTTTAAAAGGTCATGACGTCACATCTTGGCAATCTGACGTCACATCTTGGCAATCTGACGGTCATGGAGGTGCTCGTTCAAATTTTAAACGCGCAGTGCGCGATCAAATTTCCCCCTCTCCTACGGTCTCCCAGTTTTGTTTAAAAAAACTAGCAGGGAAGCCATCGGGACAAGGAGATTTGTTTGGTTTTTAAAACTTAAGAACTTTCAAAATTTCCTAGAGGAAGGAACAACATTTAAGCAAATGTTGTGTTCCTGAGAGATAGTAGGTTGAATACACTGAAGAAGGGAGAGATCCAGTGGATCAGAGTCATGATTTTCTGAAAATAAGTTTGAAAAGAAATCTGAGAGAATAGTTTTCATCTCAGTTTTGTTAGATGTTATTTCCCCATTTTGGTTAGTTAGGCATTCTATGGTATTCCATTTCCTAAGTTTTAGACTTTTAGTATGGAAAAGTATTTTTTTCCCTAAGTTGACCAAGTTATCTCTAGATTGATGTTTGGCTAAGGCTTCCTGGGTGTCATAGAGTTTCTCTAGCTTATCAGTTTATCTTGAATTTTTTTCCTCTTTTCTATAAATGTGACTGGAGGTATTTAAGTTCTCAATCTGGGATAAGAGTTTTTTTATTTCTTTTGTTGGTTTACCAAAGATATTTGTTTTCTAGAATTCTCGGTTTTTGCTTAAGGATAATAAGTTTGTTACTAGTGAGTTGGAGGGATTATCTCCAATAAAGTGATTCCAAGAATCCTTAATAGTTTGAACACATGAAGAATCAAAACTAGCATCAAGACAAAGAGCAATGGGACTATGATCAGAGCCCACTGCCACCAGATGATTTAATTCAGCTTTTGGGAATTGAAGATTCCAATCAGCATTTGCAACTGCTCTATCCAATCTTTCTTGAATATTGGCTGAGTCTTTTCTATGATTATTATTCCAAGTATATTTATATTCAGAGAATCCTATATCTAGTTCTTGGATAACTTAACCGCTATATCCTTCTCTATGATTATTCCAATTGCTTTATCCTACAGCCCGTTGGGTAACTCAACTAAAACCAAAATACTTTAGAAAGAATTCAGCTTTTCGAGCCAAAAAAACCACTACTAGTTCTTGGATCTGGAAATGTATCTGTAAAGGTATCAAATTGATTGAACAAAATAGCATTTGGGAAGTAGGTGATGGTCTTAGTATAAATATCTGGGAGGACAACTGGATTCCCAAATTAGTAGGGAATCTCAGCCAATATAAGAATGCTAGAAATTCCCATTTAACACTTGTGAAGGACATTATTGATCAAATCACTAAAAAGTGGAATTCTTCTCTGATTTATTCCTCATTTCCTAGTCAAGGTAGTCAATATCGGTTGTACAGGACGATATTACAGGTTTTTATCGGATATCGGAAAATACATATACGATATCAAAAATATCGGCGATACAAAGACGAAATTATATTATCGGTTGTACAGGCCAGTACAGACCGATATATCTGTTTCGTGAATAAATTTTTCATCAACATGCATCTAGTCTTTACGGACAAGTACAATGTCAATTGGAGAAGGTAAAAAGCCATAATATATTTGTAATATAAAATCAATGACTATATGGTAAGATATAAGATGAAAACCATATTTCGATTGCAAGGAAGAGAAATATAAAAGATAAATATGAAGGATAATAAAAAAAAGATTTACCGGCATAATGGGACAACAATCACAATGTTGGCTAATAAACCACCTTGTATTTTGGAAATTTGAGATATGTGTATGATTCTTATTATTTTTTACTATGGTTTTATAATTATTTGAAATTCTATACTAAATGATGTATCGTCTGTAAAAATAGATATTATCACTTGTATAGGTGTATAGGACCCGACCGATACGATACCGATACGCGATATTAACTACCTTGTTCCTAATATGATAGCTAAGCAAATCTGCAACATCAGAATGGCACGGGGCAACAACAGAAATAGTATCCGATAAGCACCCAATTACTAAGGGGCACCCTAATTGCTATTCGCACTCCCGGATTGGATAAGGGGCAGTCATCTTCAACCTTTTGAATTTCAATTTTAAGGGAAAGTAGGTGAAGGTAATTAGGGTTTGGCTTTTGGAGGCGCGGGAGTGAGACTTAATGGCTGAAATTGAATGGGTATCTTCCTTTTGGCTAAACAGGGCTGGTATGATCGCTTGAATGGATCAAAATTGTCTAGAATGGTGATTTGGAGCAAACAGAAAGAAAATGTTTTGGCGGGAAAATGGTTGTTACAGCAGCGTATATCCCTGGAATTGATTTGGTGGTGATTTCATGAGATTTTGTCGTGGAAGATTATTGGGAATATCTTGTTTTCACTAAAACAGGGATGGTAACATGTTCGAACTCGTAAAAAAAGGAAAGTACATGGTATCCTCACGATGAAACAGAGTGAGAAGCATTCTCGGACTTTTTTTTGAGACATTTTTGGTAGTTTGTTTGTGACCTGAGAGTCTGTTACTCAATCTGTTACGTGCTTGAATGATAATTCAACGTGTTTGACACGGGAAATCAGGGTGCGAAGATTAAAAGGGATATTCTCGTGAAAACAGGGTAAGGGAAATATTATCGAGATTATGGTTGTATTTTTGGAAGGTGGCGTGTGCTACAAAGGGTTTGACTCAATACAAATTGGGCCGACTAAAGATGTTGGAGTGGATCAACATAAAAGAGACGCGTGAAGATGATAGAAAAAGGAAAATAATACCCGAGGAGAATAATGAAAGTTATTGCGGGATATCGTGGAGTAATTACGAAGATTTTTGAAGTCCTGTGAGTTTAAATAGAGTTTCCTGAGAGCAGAGAATGATATCGAGTGATTGGGGAGGCTACAGAGTCGAGAGAATTGCTGCAGAGAAATCTGCAGCAGCAGCAGAGAAATAACCAAGAACACGAAGAACGGACCTGCAAGGACAGTCGTAAACACACGGTCGTTTACGCGGGAAGAGATAAAGATCACATGCGACAGGTTCACCGTTATTCTTTGTAGCAAGTTGGGTTTGCAATGCTTATAAACGTTGCGAATTTCCGGTTTAATTTGATTTTCTCATTTTCTCTTCTTTGTAAACACCATTTGGGCAATAAAAATGATTTTTGAGCGTGTTTTCATCATGAGAAGCTAAGCCCCTACACTGGGTCGACGGAGAAGCCGAATTTCATACGTGGGTAATTTTAATTAATTCTTTATTTGACTTTTGCACTAATTAAAATTGAATTATGATTTGAAAAATTAGTTATTATTTTATTAGATGGGTCATGCTTGCTTAGATGTTTGATGGCCCATGCTTACGATTTATAACTAATGTTTGGAGAATCTACCTTGGCAAAAATAAGAGTCCTTGTTGTTTTGTTTATTGAGTTTTAATCGTTGAGAATAAATAAATTAAACCTATTGATATGAATTCGGTGGAATCCTAGGCCCAAGAACTCTCGCCTTTGTTTATTATTTTCATTAAACCTTTAAATTTAATCTTCGCAAGTCCGAGAGAACGAATCTTAATTACTACTACGAAAACTAAGAAAATCTTAAATCATTTTGGCGTTATGACGCGGATTTGTTTTTAGATTAATTTTTAGGTTTAATTTTTTTATTTTGTACAAGTATTTTCTTTTTCCTTTTTATGCGTTTCTTTTTGTATTTATTTTCGGTGGAATTTTTGAGGATGATGGCTTCTTCTGAGGAGACGTCACCTATGATGACGCTGGCGGAATATATGCGTAGGAAGTCAAATTATCAGGAAACCTCATCTGAGATGACGCTTGCTGAATATATGCGTAGGCAATGGTATGGAGTTTCTGCTCCACATGAGGTAAGTGAAGAATCACATGAAACTATTTATGAGAAGTATTACAAACACACACCGCCTAGTTTGGAACAAAGATTAAGAGTTCTTGAATGTGAAAGATTATTTGCTGATGATGATGAATCTAGTAGTGACTCTCTGTCCCAAACAGAACATATAGATGACCATGTGGATGATTGTGTGGATGATTCGCCTAATTCCATAGATGAATCTACCTCACAAGATCATTCACCCGACTTAGAGGTTGTTTCTAAACCACTAGACTTCCAAAAGTTGCCTAATTTAGGGTTAGAATTGTGTGCTTCTAAAGTGTTGTTGGATTACTTTGCATCTAAGTACCCATAGAGGATTTGCCTATTTCTAATACCATGCATGAGCCGGTTGAAATTTTCCCCTAATCCCAATACTTTGTTCTTTACGCACTTCCATGTGCGTGAAAAGCTTGGTTTAGGGGTAAATTTTGTTTTCTCGACAGTTTAGTGTCCCCATTTTTTCATAAAATAATTGTGAAGCTGTCATGTGTATATATTGTATTTTGGGTCGATCCCAAGTTTTCAAAGTTATTAGTGTATGGGGATCCGTTTTTGTACAAGTCCAAGAGGTATAATTATTTATTTATGTTTGTTTACTTTTGTTTATTTTATTTTGAATTTCCCATCTTAAGTTTTGCGTTGATGACTCAATTACATCGAGGACAATGTAATGTTTAAGTGTGGGGGAGTGGTTAACTTTTTTTACTTTTTTTTTCAGAACCAGCTTTTGAGTGTGTTTTCATCAAAAAAAAAAAAAAAAAAAAAAAAAAAAATGATCAGCTGTGGAGCGGGTCTATAAAAAAAAATATTATTGTTAGGGTTATGACCAGCTGTGTAGCGGGTCTTTTGTTTTTCCTTATATATTATGACCAGCTGTGTAGCGGGTCTCAAAAAAAAAAAAAAAAAAAAAAAAAAAAAATTGTGTCGCGTCTTATGTATGGCATTTGTCATGACCAACTGTGTAGCGGGTCTAAATCACTCTTATTTTATGACCACTGTGTAGGTGTCAATCTTTGTTTGCTCGAGGACTAGCAAAATGTAAGTGTGGGGAATTTGATAAGCACGAAAGTGCGACACATTTTCACCCATAAATACATTAGCTAAAGCCTCATTTTATCACTAATAAACTTGTTTGTAGGTGTTTTTGCCAAATAAGCTCGTATGGAAAAAGTTGCTCAAAGAAAAGTGGTTTTTGTACCCCCGAAGGACACATGTTATTCGGACTTTCAGTTTTGGATAAGGGGCACCCAATTACTAAGGGGCACCCTAATTGCTATTCGCACTCCCGGATTGGATAAGGGGCAGTCATCTTCAACCTTTTGAATTTCAATTTTTGGCGGGAAAGTAGGTGCAGAATTAGGGTTTGGCTTTTGGAGGCGCGGGAGTGAGACTTAATGGCTGAAATTGAATGGGTATCTTCCTTTTGGCTAAACAGGGCTGGTATGATCGCTTGAATGGATCAAAATTGTCTAGAATGGTGATTTGGAGCAAACAGAAAGAAAATGTTTTGGCGGGAAAATGGTTGTTACAGCAGCGTATATCCCTGGAATTGATTTGGTGGTGATTTCATGAGATTTTGTCGTGGAAGATTATTGGGAATATCTTGTTTTCACTAAAACAGGGATGGTAACATGTTCGAACTCGTAAAAAAGGAAAGTACATGGTATCCTCACGATGAAACAGTGAGAAGCATTCTCGGACTTTTTTTGAGACATTTTTGGTAGTTTGTTTGTGACCGAGAGTCCATTACTCAATCATTACGTGCTTGAATGATAATTCAACGTGTTTGACACGGGGAAATCGTGGTGCGAAGATTAAAAGGGATATTCTCGTGAAAACAGGGTAAGGGAAATATTATCGAGATTATGGTTGTATTTTTGGAAGGTGGCGTGTGCTACAAAGGGTTTGACTCAATACAAATTGGGCTGCCAGCATGTTGGAGTGGATCAACATAAAAGAGACGCGTGAAGATGATAGAAAAGGAAAATAATACCCGAGGAGAATAATGAAAGTTATTGCGGGATATCGTGGAGTAATTACGAAGATTTTTGAAGTCCTGTGAGTTTAAATAGAGTTTCCTGAGAGCAGAGAATGATATCGAGTGATTGGGGAGGCTACAGAGTCGAGAGAATTGCTGCAGAGAAATAACCAAGAACACGAAGAACGGACCGCAAGGACCGTCAAGGAAAACACCGTCGTTTACGCGGAAGAGATAAGATGCCACCGCGATGCGATTCACTCGTTATTCTTTGTAGCAGCGGGTTTGCAATGCTTATAAACGTTGCGAATTCGGTTTAATTTGATTTTCTCATTTTCTCTTCTTTGTAAACACCATTTGGGCAATAAAAATGAATTTGAGCGTGTTTTCATCATGAGAAGCTAAGCCCTACACCGGGTCGACGGAGGAAGCCGATTTCATACGTGGGTAATTTTAATTAATTCTTTATTTGACTTTTGCACTAATTAAAATTGAATTATGATTTGAAAAATTAGTTATTATTTTATTAGATGGGTCATGCTTGCTTAGATGTTTGATGGCCCATGCTTACGATTTATAACTAATGTTTGGAGAATCTACCTTGGCAAAAATAAGAGTCCTTGTTGTTTTGTTTATTGAGTTTTAATCGTTGAGAATAAATAAATTAAACCTATTGATATGAATTCGGTGGAATCCTAGGCCCAAGAACTCTCGCCTTTGTTTATTATTTTCATTAAACCTTTAAATTTAATCTTCGCAAGTCCGAGAGAACGAATCTTAATTACTACTACGAAAACTAAGAAAAATCTTAAATCATTTTGGCGCATGAATTACGACGCGGATTTGTTTTTAGATTAATTTTTAGGTTTAATTTTTTTATTTTGTACAGTATTTTCTTTTTCCTTTTTATGCGTTTCTTTTTGTATTTATTTTCAGGGAATTTTTGAGGATGATGGCTTCTTCTGAGGAGACGTCACCTATGATGACGCCTCGCGAATATATGCGTAGGAAGTCAAATTATCAGAAACCTCATCCGAGATGACGCTTGTTTGAATATCTGCGTAGGCAATGGTATGGAGTTTCGCTCCACATGAGGTAAGTGAAGAATCACATGAAACTATTTATGAGAAGTATTACAAACACACACCGCCTAGTTTGGAACAAAGATTAAGAGTTCTTGAATGTGAAAGATTATTTGCTGATGATGATGAATCTAGTAGTGACTCTCTGTCCCAAACAGAACATATAGATGACCATGTGGATGATTGTGTGGATGATTCGCCTAATTCCATAGATGAATCTACCTCACAAGATCATTCACCCGACTTAGAGGTTGTTTCTAAACCACTAGACTTCCAAAAGTTGCCTAATTTAGGGTTAGAATTGTGTGCTTCTAAAGTGTTGTTGGATTACTTTGCATCTAAGTACCCAGAGGATTTGCCTATTTCTAATACCATGCATGAGCCGAGTTGAAATTTTCCTTAATCCCAATACTTTGTTCTTTACGCACTTCCATGTGCGAGTAAAAAGCTTGGTTTAGGGGTAAATTTTGTTTTAAAGGAGTTTAGTGTCCCCATTTTTTCATAAAATAATTGTGAAGCTGTCATGTGTATATATTGTATTTTGGGTCGATCCCCAAGTTTTCGAGTTATTAGTGTATGGGGATCCGTTTTTGTACGATCAAAGAGGTATAATTATTTATTTATGTTTGTTTACTTTTGTTTATTTTATTTTGAATTTCCCATCTTAAGTTTTGCGTTGGATGACTCAATTACATTGAGGACAATGTAATGTTTAAGTGTGGGGGAGTGGTTAACTTTTTACTTTACTTTTTTCAGGAACCAGCTTTTGAGTGTGTCTAAAAAAAAAAAAAAAAAAAAATGATCAGCTGTGGAGCGGGTCTATAAAAAATATTATTGTTAGGGTTATGACCAAGTGTGTAAGAAGGGTCTTTTGTTTTTCTTATATATTATGACCAAATGCAGCGGGTCTCAAAAAAAAAAAAAAAAAAAAAAAAAAAAAATTGTGTCGCGTCTTATGTATGGCATTTGTCATGACCCGGTGTGTAGCGGAGTCTAAATCACTCTTATTTTATGACCACTGTAGTAGCGGGTCAATCTTCTGCTTTTGCTCGAGGACTAGCAAAATGTAAGTGTGGGGGAATTTGATAAGCACGAAAGTGCGACACATTTTCACCCATAAATACATTAGCTAGGCCTCATTTTATCACTAATAAACTTGTTTGTAGGTGTTTTTGCCAAATAAGCTCGTATGGAAAAAGTTGCTCGAAAAGTGGTTTTTGTACCCCGAAGGACACATGTTATTCGGACTTTCAGTTTTGGATAAGGGGCACCCAATTACTAAGGGGCACCCTAATTGCTATTCGCACTCCCGGATTGGATAAGGGGCAGTCATCTTCAACCTTTTGAATTTCAATTTTTAAGGAAAGTAGGTGCGACTAGGGTTTGGCTTTTGGAGGCGCGGGAGTGAGACTTAATGGCTGAAATTGAATGGGTATCTTCCTTTTGGCTAAACAGGCCTGGTATGATCGCTTGAATGGATCAAAATTGTCTAGAATGGTGATTTGGAGCAAACAGAAAGAAAATGTTTTGGCGGGAAAATGGTTGTTCAAGAACATATATCCCCTGGAATTGATTTGGTGGTGATTTCATGAGATTTTGTCGTGGAAGATTATTGGGAATATCTTGTTTTCACTAAAACAGGGATGGTAACATGTTCGAACTCGTAAAAAAGGAAAGTACATGGTATCCTCACGATGAAACAGAGTGAGAAGCATTCTCGGACTTTTTTTGAGACATTTTTGGTAGTTTGTTTGTGACTCGAGAGTCATTACTCAACATTACGTGCTTGAATGATAATTCAACGTGTTTGACACGGAAATCGTGGTGCGAAGATTAAAAGGGATATTCTCGTGAAAACAGGTAAGGGAAATATTATCGAGATTATGGTTGTATTTTTGGAAGGTGGCGTGTGCTACAAAGGGTTTGACTCAATACAAATTAATGCCAAGCATGTTGGAGTGGATCAACATAAAAGAGACGCGTGAAGATGATAGAAAAGGAAAATAATACCCGAGGAGAATAATGAAAGTTATTGCGGGATATCGTGGAGTAATTACGAAGATTTTTGAAGTCCTGTGAGTTTAAATAGAGTTTCCTGAGAGCAGAGAATGATATCGAGTGATTGGGGAGGCTACAGAGTCGAGAGAATTGCTGCGAGAGAAATAACCAAGAACACGAAGAACGGACCTGCAAGGACAGTCGTAAAACACTGTCGTTTACGCGGAAGAGATAAGACTGTCAGCTGCGACAGTTCACTGTTATTCTTTGTAGCAGCGGGTTTGCAATGCTTATAAACGTTGCGAATTCCCGGTTTAATTTGATTTTCTCATTTTCTCTTCTTTGTAAACACCATTTGGGCAATAAAAATGAATTTTGAGCGTGTTTTCATCATGAGAAGCTAAGCCCCTACACTGGGTCGACGGGAGGAAGCCGAATTTCATACGTGGGTAATTTTAATTAATTCTTTATTTGACTTTTGCACTAATTAAAATTGAATTATGATTTGAAAAAAATTAGTTATTATTTTATTAGATGGGTCATGCTTGCTTAGATGTTTGATGGCCCATGCTTACGATTTATAACTAATGTTTGGAGAATCTACCTTGGCAAAAATAAGAGTCCTTGTTGTTTTGTTTATTGAGTTTTAATCGTTGAGAATAAATAAATTAAACCTATTGATATGAATTCGGTGGAATCCTAGGCCCAAAGAACTCTCGCCTTTGTTTATTATTTTCATTAAACCTTTAAATTTAATCTTCGCAAGTCTGAGAGAACGAATCTTAATTACTACTACGAAAACTAAGAAAAATCTTAAATCATTTTGGCGCCGTTGCGACGCGGATTTGTTTTTAGATTAATTTTTAGGTTTAATTTTTTATTTTGTACAGTATTTTCTTTTTCCTTTTTATGCGTTTCTTTTTGTATTTATTTTGTGGAATTTTTGAGGATGATGGCTTTTTCGAGGAGACGTCACCTATGATTTATTGGCGGAATATATGCGTAGGAAGTCAAATTATCAGAAACCTCATCCGAGATGACGCTTGCTGAATATCTGAGGCAATGGTATGGAGTTTCGCTCCACATGAGGTAAGTGAAGAATCACATGAAACTATTTATGAGAAGTATTACAAACACACACCGCCTAGTTTGGAACAAAGATTAAGAGTTCTTGAATGTGAAAGATTATTTCGATGATGATGAATCTAGTAGTGACTCTCTGTCCCAAAAGGAACATATAGATGACCATGTGGATGATTGTGTGGATGATTCGCCTAATTCCATAGATGAATCTACCTCACAAGATCATTCACCCGACTTAGAGGTTGTTTCTAAACCACTAGACTTCCAAAAGTTGCCTAATTTAGGGTTAGAATTGTGTGCTTCTAAAGTGTTGTTGGATTACTTTGCATCTAAGTACCCAGAGGATTTGCCTATTTCTAATACCATGCATGAGCCAGTTGAAATTTTCCCTGTAATCCCAATACTTTGTTCTTTACGCACTTCCATGTGCAAAAAAGCTTGGTTTAGGGGTAAATTTTGTTTTCTTCGCAGTTTTGATGTCCCCATTTTTCATAAAATAATTGTGAAGTCGTCATGTGTATATATTGTATTTTGGGTCGATCCCCAAGTTTTCGGAGTTATTAGTGTATGGGGATCCGTTTTTGTACTGATCCAAGAGGGTATAATTATTTATTTATGTTTGTTTACTTTTGTTTATTTTATTTTGAATTTCCCATCTTAAGTTTTGCGTTGATTACTCAATTACATTGAGGACAATGTAATGTTTAAGTGTGGGGGAGTGGTTAACTTTTTACTTTACTTTTTTCAGGAACCAGCTTTTGAGTGTGTTTTCATCAAAAAAAAAAAAAAAAAAAAAAAAAAAAAAAAAAATGATCAGTTGTGGAGCGGGTCTATAAAAAAATATTATTGTTAGGGTTATGACCAGCTGTGTAGCGGGTCTCAAAGAAAAAAAAAAAAAAAAAAAAATTGTGTCGCGTCTTATGTATGGCATTTGTCATGACCAGTACATGTAGCGGGTCTAAATCACTCTTATTTTATGACCACTGTAGCGGGTCAATCTTGTTTTGCTCGAGGACTAGCAAAATGTAAGTGTGGGGGAATTTGATAAGCACGAAAGTCGACACATTTTCACCCATAAATACATTAGCTAGGCCTCATTTTATCACTAATAAACTTGTTTGTAGGTGTTTTTGCCAAATAAGCTCGTATGGAAAAAGTTGCTCGAAAAGTGGTTTTTGTACCCCGAAGGACACATGTTATTCGGACTTTCAGTTTTGGATAAGGGGCACCCAATTACTAAGGGGCACCCTAATTGCTATTCGCACTCCGGATTGGATAAGGGCAGTCATCTTCAACCTTTTGAATTTCAATTTTGGCGGGAAAGTAGGTGCGTAATTAGGGTTTGGCTTTTGGAGGCGCGGGAGTGAGACTTAATGCATTTGAAATTGAATGGGTATCTTCCTTTTGGCTAAACAGTAATGGGTATGATCGCTTGAATGGATCAAAATTGTCTAGAATGGTGATTTGGAGCAAACAGAAAAGAAAATGTTTTGGCGGGAAAATGGTTGTTACAAAGAACGTATATCCTCGGGAATTGATTTGGTGGTGATTTCATGAGATTTTGTCGTGGAAGATTATTGGGAATATCTTGTTTTCACTAAAACAGGGATGGTAACATGTTCGAACTCGTAAAAAAAGGAAAGTACATGGTATCCTCACGATGAAACAGAGTGAGAAGCATTCTCGGACTTTTTTTTGAGACATTTTTGGTAGTTTGTTTGTGACCTGAGAGTCTGTTACTCAACACATTACGTGCTTGAATGATAATTCAACGTGTTTGACACGGGAAATCGAGTGCGAAGATTAAAAGGGATATTCGTGAAAACGGGGTAAGGGAAATATTATCGAGATTATGGTTGTATTTTTGGAAGGTGGCGTGTGCTACAAAGGGTTTGACTCAATACAAATTGAATTTGCCAAAGATGTTGGAGTGGATCAACATAAAAGAGACGCGTGAAGATGATAGAAAAGGAAAATAATACCCGAGGAGAATAATGCCTGTGAGTTTAAATAGAGTTTCCTGAGAGCAGAGAATGATATCGAGTGATTGGGGAGGCTACAGAGTCGAGAGAATTGCTGCAGAGAAATCTGCAGCAGCAGCAGAGAAATAACCAAGAACACGAAGAACGGACCTGCAAGGACAGTCGTAAAACACTGTCGTTTACGCGGAAGAGATAAGACTGTCAGCTGCGACAGTTCACTGTTATTCTTTGTAGCAGCGGGTTTGCAATGCTTATAAACGTTGCGAATTCCCGGTTTAATTTGATTTTCTCATTTTCTCTTCTTTGTAAACACCATTTGGGCAATAAAAATGAATTTTGAGCGTGTTTTCATCATGAGAAGCTAAGCCCTACACCGGGTCGACTTGAGGAAGCCGAATTTCATACGTGGGTAATTTTAATTAATTCTTTATTTGACTTTTGCACTAATTAAAATTGAATTATGATTTGAAAAAAATTAGTTATTATTTTATTAGATGGGTCATGCTTGCTTAGATGTTTGATGGCCCATGCTTACGATTTATAACTAATGTTTGGAGAATCTACCTTGCAAAAATAAGAGTCCTTGTTGTTTTGTTTATTGAGTTTTAATCGTTGAGAATAAATAAATTAAACCTATTGATATGAATTCGGTGGAATCTAGGCCCAAGAACTCTCGCCTTTGTTTATTATTTTCATTAAACCTTTAAATTTAATCTTCGCAAGTCCGAGAAGAACGAATCTTAATTACTACTACGAAAACTAAGAAAAATCTTAAATCATTTTGCGCCGTTGCGACGCGGATTTGTTTTTAGATTAATTTTTAGGTTTAATTTTTTTATTTTGTACAGTATTTTCTTTTTCCTTTTTATGCGTTTCTTTTGTATTTATTTTCGGGGAATTTTTGAGGATGATGACTTCTTTCGAGGAGACGTCACCTATGACGATTTGCGGAATATATGCGTAGGAAGTCAAATTATCAGAAACCTCATACGAGATGACGCTTGTTGAATATATGCGTAGGCAATGGTATGGAGTTTTGCTCCACATGAGGTAAGTGAAGAATCACATGAAACTATTTATGAGAAGTATTACAAACACACACCGCCTAGTTTGGAACAAAGATTAAGAGTTCTTGAATGTGAAAGATTATTTGTCGATGATGATGAATCTAGTAGTGACTCTCCTGTCCCAAATGGAACATATAGATGACCTGTGGATGATTGTGTGGATGATTCTTTAATTCCATAGATGAATCTACCTCACAAGATCATTCACCCGACTTAGAGGTTGTTTCTAAACCACTAGACTTCAAAAAGTTGCCTAATTTAGGGTTAGAATTGTGTGCTTCTAAAGTGTTGTTGGATTACTTTGCATCTAAGTACCCAGAGGATTTGCCTATTTCTAATACCATGCATGAGCCAGTTGAAATTTTCCCGAATCCCAATACTTTGTTCTTTACGCACTTCCATGTGCGGTAAAAAGCTTAGTTGAGGGTAAATTTTGTTTTCTGCTGATTTCGATTGTCCCCATTTTTTCATAAAATAATTGTGAAGTCATGTGTATATATTGTATTTTGGGTCGATCCCCAAGTTTTCGGAGTTATTAGTGTATGGGGATCCGTTTTTGTCTGATCCTGTAGGTATAATTATTTATTTATGTTTGTTTACTTTTGTTTATTTTATTTTGAATTTCCCATCTTAAGTTTTGCGTTGGATGACTCAATTACATTGAGGACAATGTAATGTTTAAGTGTGGGGGAGTGGTTAACTTTTTACTTTACTTTTTTCAGGAACCAGCTTTTGAGTGTGTTTTCAAAAAAAAAAAAAAAAAAAAAAAAAAAAAAAAAAAAAATGAAAAATTGTGGGAGCTGGTCTATAAAAAAATATTATTGTTAGGGTTATGACCGGTACATGTAGTGGTCTTTTGTTTTTCCTTATATATTATGACCAGCTGTGTAGCGGGTCTCAAAAAAAAAAAAAAAAAAAAAAAATTGTGTCGCGTCTTATGTATGGCATTTGTCATGACCAGCTGTGTAGCGGGTCAATCTTCTGTTTTGCTCGAGGACTAGCAAAATGTAAGTGTGGGGGAATTTGATAAGCACGAAAGTGCGACACATTTTTCACCCATAAATACATTAGCTAGGCCTCATTTTATCACTAATAAACTTGTTTGTAGGTGTTTTTGCCAAATAAGCTCGTATGGAAAAAGTTGCTCGAAAAGTGGTTTTGTACCCGAAGGACACATGTTATTCGGACTTTCGGTTTTGGATAAGGGGCACCCAATTACTAAGGGGCACCCTAATTACTATTCGCACCCCTGGATTGGATAAGGGGCAGTCATCTTCAACCTTTTGAATTTTCAATTTTTGGCGGGAAAGTAGGTGCAGAATTAGGGTTTGGCTTTTTGGAGGCGCGGGAGTGAGACTTAAGCATTTGAAATTGAATGGGTATCTTCCTTTTGGCTAAGCAAGGGCTAGTATGATCGCTTGAATGGATCAAAATTATGCAGAATGGTGATTTGGAGCAAACGGAAAGAAAATGTTTTGGCGGGAAAATGGTTATTCTGATGAGCGTATATCCCTGGAATTGATTTGGTGGTGATTTCATGAGATTTTGTCGTGGAAGATTATTGGGAATATCTTGTTTTCACTAAAACAGGGATGGTAACATGTTCGAACTCGTAAAAAAAGGAAATTACATGGTATCCTCACGATGAAACAGAGTGAGAAGCATTCTCGGTCTTTTTTTGAGACATTTTTGGTAGTTTGTTTGTGACACGAGAGTGCATTACTCAATCATTACGTGCTTGAATGATAATTCAACGTGTTTGACACGGGAAATCGAGGTGCGAAGATTAAAAGGGATATTCGTGAAAACAGGGGTAAGGGAAATATTATCGAGATTATGGTTGTATTTTTGGAAGGTGGCGTGTACAAAGGGTTTGACTCAATACAAATTGGGCTGCAGCATGTTGGAGTGGATCAACATAAAAGAGACGCGTGAAGATGATAGAAAAGGAAAATAATGCAGAGGAGAATAATGAAAGTTATTGCGGGATATCGTGGAGTAATTACGAAGATTTTTGAAGTCCTGTGAGTTTAAATAGAGTTTCTGAGAGCGAGAGAATGATATCGAGTGATTGGGGAGGCTATAGAGTCGGAGAAGAATTGCTGAGAGAAATCTGCAGCAAAGTGAAGAAATAACCAAGAACACGAAGAACGGACTGCAAGGACAGATCGTAAAACACCTGTCGTTTACGCGGAAGAGATAAGGCATTTCTGCTGACAGGTTCTTTATTATTCTTTAGAGTTGGCGGGTTTGCAATGCTTATAAACGTTGCGAATTCGGTTTTAATTTGATTTTCTCATTTCTCTTCTTTGTAAACACCATTTGGGCAATAAAAATGAATTTTGAGCGTGTTTTCATCATGAGAAGCTAAGCCCCTACAGGTCGTGGAGGAAGCCGAATTTCATATGTGGGTAATTTTAATTAATTCTTTATTTGACTTTTGCACTAATTAAAATTGAATTATGATTTGAAAAAATTAGTTATTATTTTATTAGATGGGTCATGCTTGCTTAGATGTTTGATGGCCCATGCTTACGATTTATAACTAATGTTTGGAGAATCTACCTTGGCAAAAATAAGAGTCCTTGTTGTTTTGTTTATTGAGTTTTAATCGTTGAGAATAAATAAATTAAACCTATTGATATGAATTCGGTGGAATCCTAGGCCCAGTAACTCTCGCCTTTGTTTATTATTTTCATTAAACCTTTAAATTTAATCTTCGCAAGTCTGAGAGAACGAATCTTAATTACTACTACGAAAACTAAGAAAAATCTTAAATCATTTTGGCGCCGTTGCGATGGATTTGTTTTTAGATTAATTTTAGGTTTAATTTTTTTATTTTGTACGATATTTTCTTTTTCCTTTTTATGCGTTTCTTTTTGTATTTATTTTCGGGGAATTTTTGAGGATGATGACTTCTTACGAGGAGCGTCACCTATGATGACGTTGGCGGAATATATGCGTAGGAAGTCAAATTATCGGAAACCTCATCCGAGATGACGCTTCTTTGAATATATGCGTAGGCAATGGTATGGAGTTTCTGCTCCACATGAGGTAAGTGAAGAATCACATGAAACTATTTATGAGAAGTATTACAAACACACACCGCCTAGTTTGGAACAAAGATTAAGAGTTCTTGAATGTGAAAGATTATTTGCTGATGATGATGAATCTAGTAGTGACTCTCATCCCCCAGGAACATATAGATGACCACTGTGGATGATTGTGTGGATGATTCGCCTAATTCCATAGATGAATCTACCTCACAAGATCATTCACCCGACTTAGAGGTTGTTTCTAAACCACTAGACTTCCAAAAGTTGCCTAATTTAGGGTTAGAATTGTGTGCTTCTAAAGTGTTGTTGGATTACTTTGCATCTAAGTACCAGCGGAGGATTTGCCTATTTCTAATACCATGCATGAGCCGGTTGAAATTTTCCCGAGAATCCCAATACTTTGTTCTTTACGCACTTCCATGTGCGGTAAAAGCTTAGTTTAGGGGTAAATTTTGTTTTCTCGACGGTTTCGGTGTCCCCATTTTTCATAAAATAATTGTGAAGCTGTCATGTGTATATATTGTATTTTGGGTCGATCCCCAAGTTTTAGATTATTAGTGTATGGGGATCGTTTTTGTACGATCAGTGGGTATAATTATTTATTTATGTTTGTTTACTTTTGTTTATTTTATTTTGAATTTACCATCTTAAGTTTTGCGTTGGATGACTCAATTACATTGAGGACAATGTAATGTTTAAGTGTGGGGAGTGGTTAACTTTTTACTTTACTTTTTTGAGAACGACTTTTGAGTGTGTTTTCATCAAAAAAAAAAAAAAAAAAAAAAAAAAAAAAATGATCAGTTGTGGAGCGGGTCTATAAAAAAAAATATTATTGTTAGGGTTATGACCAGCTGTGTAGCGGGTCTTTTGTTTTTCCTTATATATAATGACCGGTGTGTAGCCGGGTCTCAAAAAAAAAAAAAAAAAAAAAAAAAAAAAAAAAAAAATTGTGTCGCGTCTTATTATGGCATTTGTCATAACCAATTTGTGTAAACGGAGTCTAAATCACTCTTATTTTATGACCATTTTGTGTAGCGGGTCAATCTTTCACATTTTGCTGAGGACTAGCAAAATGTAAGTGTGGGGAATTTGATAAGCACGAAAGTGCGACACATTTTCACCCATAAATACATTAGCTAGGCCTCATTTTATCACTAATAAACTTGTTTGTAGGTGTTTTTGCCAAATAAGCTCGTATGGAAAAGTTGCTCGAAAAGTGGTTTTTGTACTCGAAGGACACATGTTATTCGGACTTTCGAGTTGGGATAAGGGGCACCCAATTACTAAGGGCACCCTAATTGCTATTCGCACTCCGGATTGGATAAGGGGAGTCATCTTCAACCTTTTGAATTTCAATTTTTGGCGGAAAGTAGGTGCGGGGTTAGGTTTGGCTTTTGGAGGCGCAGGAGTGAGACTTAATGCATTTGAAATTGAATGGGTATCTTCCTTTTGGCTAAACTTAATTTAGTATGATCGCTTGAATGGATCAAAATTGTCTAGAATGGTGATTTGGAGCAAACAAAAAGAAAATGTTTTGGCGGGAAAATGGTTATTCTTTGACGTATATCCACGGAATTGATTTGGTGGTGATTTCATGAGATTTTGTCGTGGAAGATTATTGGGAATATCTTGTTTTCACTAAAGCGGGGATGGTAACATGTTCGAACTCGTAAAAAAGGAAAGTACATGGTATCCTCACGATGAAACAGTGAGAAGCATTCTCGGACTTTTTTTGAGACATTTTGGTAGTTTTGTTTGTGACACGAGTACATTTACTCAATCTATTACGTGCTTGAATGATAATTCAACGTGTTTGACACGGAAATCGGGTGCGAAGATTAAAAGGGATATTCGTGAAAACGGGGTAAAGGAAATATTATCGAAGATTATGGTTGTATTTTTGGAAGGTGGCGTGTGCTACAAGGGTTTGACTCAATACAAATTGGGCTACATGACATGTTGGAGTGGATCAACATAAAAGAGACGCGTGAAGATGATAGAAAAGGAAAATAATACCCGGGGAGAATAATGAAAGTTATTGCGGGATATCGTGGAGTAATTACGAAGATTTTTGAAGTCTGTGAGTTTAAATAGAGTTTCCGAGGAGCGAGAGAATGATATCGAGTGATTGGGAGGCTACTGAGTCGAGAGAATTGCTGAAGAGAAATAACCAAGAACACGAAGAACGGACACCAAGGACAGTCGTAAAACACTTTATCGTTCACGCGGAAGAGATAAGGTGTCAGGTTACGGACGGTTCAACGTTATTCTTTGTAGCGGTGGGTTTGCAATGCTTATAAACGTTACGAATTCCGGTTTAATTTGATTTTCTCATTTCTCTTCTTTGTAAACACCATTTGGGCAATAAAAATGAATTTTGAGCGTGTTTTCATCATGAGAAGCTAAGCCCTGGGTGGTCGTGGAGGGAAGCCGAATTTCATACGTGGGTAATTTTAATTAATTCTTTATTTGACTTTTGCACTAATTAAAATTGAATTATGATTTGAAAAAATTAGTTATTATTTTATTAGATGGGTCATGCTTGCTTAGATGTTTGATGGCCCATGCTTACGATTTATAACTAATGTTTGGAGAATCTACCTTGGCAAAAATAAGAGTCCTTGTTGTTTTGTTTTTGAGTTTTAATCGTTGAGAATAAATAAATTAAACCTATTGATATGAATTCGGTGGAATCCTAGGCCCGAGTAACTCTCGCCTTTGTTTATTATTTTCATTAAACCTTTAAATTTAATCTTCGCAAGTACGAGAGAACGAATCTTAATTACTACTCGAAAACTAAGAAAAATCTTAAATCATTTTGGCGCAGATTTGCGCTGGTTTGTTTTTAGATTAATTTTTAGGTTTAATTTTTTTATTTTTGTACAGTATTTTCTTTTTCCTTTTTATGCGTTTCTTTTTGTATTTATTTTCGGGAATTTTGAGGATGATGACTTCTTCGAGGAGACGTCACCTCCCGATATCGTTGGCGGAATATATGCGTGGAAGTCAAATTATCGGAAACCTCATCCGAGATGACGCTTGCTGAATATATCGTAGGCAATGGTATGGAGTTTCACCCACATGAGGTAAGTGAAGAATCACATGAAACTATTTATGAGAAGTATTACAAACACACACGCCTAGTTTGGAACAAAGATTAAGAGTTCTTGAATGTGAAAGATTATTCTTTGATGATGATGAATCTAGTAGTGACTCTGTCTCCAAACGGAACATATAGATGACCTGTGTGGATGATTGTGTGGATGATTCGCCTAATTCCATAGATGAATCTACCTCACAAGATCATTCACCGACTTAGAGGTTGTTTCTAAACCACTAGACTTCCAAAAGTTGCCTAATTTAGGTTAGAATTGTGTGCTTCTAAAGTGTTGTTGGATTACTTTGCATCTAAGTACCCGGAGGATTTGCCTATTTCTAATACCATGCATGAGCAGTTGAAATTTTCCCGGAATCCCAATACTTTGTTCTTTCGCACTTCCATATGCGGTAAAAGCTTAGTTTAGGGGTAAATTTTGTTTTCCGACAGTTTCGGTGTCCCCATTTTTCATAAAATAATTGTGAAATTTGTCATGTGTATATATTGTATTTTGGGTCGATCCCCAGTTTTCGAGTTATTAGTGTATGGGGATCCGTTTTTTGTCTGATCCGATGTAGGTATAATTATTTATTTATGTTTGTTTACTTTTGTTTATTTTATTTTGAATTTCCCATCTTAAGTTTTGCGTTGGATGACTCAATTACATTGAGGACAATGTAATGTTTAAGTGTGGGAGTGGTTAACTTTTTACTTTACTTTTTCAGAACCTGACTTTTGAGTGTGTTTTCATCAAAAAAAAAAAAAAAAATGATCAGCTGTGGAGCGGGTCTATAAAAAAATATTATTGTTAGGGTTATGACCAGCTGTGTAGCGGGTCTTTTGTTTTTCCTTATATATTATGACCAGCTGTGTAGCGGGTCTCAAAAAAAAAAAAAAAAAAAAAAATTGTGTCGCGTCTTATGTATGGCATTTGTCATGCTTGTTTTGTGTAGCGGGTCTAAATCACTCTTATTTTATGACCGGTACATGTGGCGGGTCAATCTTCTGTTTTGCTCGAGGACTAGCAAAATGTAAGTGTGGGGAATCAAAATCTTTTCTTGGAAATGTCTTCAAAACGCAGTGTCTACTAACCTCAAATTAGCTAGATTTATGCAGGATGTCTCACCTAATTTCACTTTTGGCTGTAATGCTCATGAATCCTTAGAACATGTTCTTTTCCATTGTCCATTGTCCTTATGCCAAATCTTTTTGGGCTTTAGGTCCTTACCCTGTAGATCTGCACTTTAGCTCTACAACTATTTTTTTTGGATATTTGTAAAGACTGGTTAGGAAAAGATAGTACTACTATTCCTATAGAAATTATCCTGACCAAAACTTGGTTTATTTGGAAGGAAAGATGTAACAGAACTTCTGAAAACCAAAAAACAAACACATGTACAATTAGTTTTAGAAATCCGGAGACATTTGACTTTTTGGCATAAAGTAAAGTTCACAATTTCAGTTACATCAAGTAATACCACTACCAAGAAGAATGAGATTTGGAAAGCACCTGGAACTCTACAAAAAAAAAACTTAATTTGGATGCATCATGGATATCTGAAAATGTGCCTGCAGGTTTCTCTTTAATACTTCGTAATGATGCAGGACAATTCGAACAAGGGAGAGCAGGACCAATTGTAGCAACATCTCCAGAATAGGCAGAAGCACTAGGTCTGCTCCAGGCATCCAAATGGGCAGTCGAAGAAAAATTCACTCATTTCAGCATGGAAGGCAACTGTAAAAATCTTTTTGATTACTTAAATGGTATTCCTTCAGAGATATCATGGCAGAATCAATCCATAATGGAGGAAGTAAAGCAACTCACCGGCAAATGTCACAATTTTTTGGGTTTTATATTTGTTCCTAGAACAACAAACAATGCGGCTGACTTATTAGCAAAGGAAGCTAAATTTTATCAAACAATTTTAGATTGGAGGAATGTCCCTCCAGCTTGCATTATGCAAGCCTTGGAAGTAGATATCTCTAATGATAGAGCAGATGCTCATAACCTATCATTAGACAACTCTACTCATTTTGATGTAAGGGTTACTAACTCCCTAAGTTAGTCTTTCGAATATATCCTTAACTTACAAAAAATAAAAAAAATAAAAAAAAAAAAAAAATTAGACTCGTCCCACTTTCTCACGATGCCTTAACTTTAAAAGTGATTTCTAAATAAACTTTAAAAACATAAACAATGACAAAATAAGAGAGTTGAAACTTTTATATTTTGTTTAGATACTAAAAGCAGAAGTTAACCAGGAGTTAAAAAAAACTGGGTTTATTATTTCTAGACGCCCCAGCTACGATGTGATCGGGCCACATATAAAGTCTTCATTTTTTGACACATATCTAAATAAAATACCTGCCCCCTCCAAATCCCCTTAACCGCTCTACTTTTTGAGGAAATACAGGAAGTTAAAAAAAAAACAAAAAAGATAAACAGTTATGTAATAAAATTGGTTTTCAAATTTTCTTTTACTTTATATGACGTGTCAGCATTTAAAGAGCTGCACGGATTTCTAGAAGTCATTATGAATTGTTATTTTTTGATGGGAAAAATAGAAATTTCATTGAAGAAAGGCACTTAAGGTGGTACCTTAACCCAAAGAATACAAGCGAACAAAAAAGGGGAACCGAAAGGGGATTTGGCTACCCAAGCTACCATTATGGAAGGGTCGACTATTTCGGCAACCCAAAGAAGTCATTATGAAATTGTGTTCCCAAACTACCATAACTTCTGACATCTTTGTTCTCGAAAAATAACTTCTGAAATATTATTCAAGCACGTTATAAGTGTATGGTTTAAGCTGCTTAGAAAGCTTACAAACTTCTTACAAACTTATTTTATTTTCTTCTTCATTACTTGTGTTGGAAAATTTAAGGGGAGTGATACTTGAATGGTTTTATTGTTTTGTCCCGGAAGAAATCGTAGTATGTGATCTTCATCTAATTTCCATTGTGTTGGAAAATTTAAGGGGTTTCTTAGTGATTCTGGTTGAATGGTGTGTCATGGTCAATTGTTCTCATGATTAGAAGAAATCGGGGCTCTCAATATTTTTCAGATATGATCTTCATCCAAGGTGCTGCACCATCTCCATCTAAATTGAAAGCAAAATATGAGCTGATTGAGTGTTAACTTTTTCTCCAATTATTTCATGATTTGCAACACTTTTGGCCAATCCTTCTCTATAGGATTAGTTTCACCTTATATCCTTTCGGATTAGTTTCTGTTTTATATTTATTAGTGACAAATTTAAGGTTGTACCTCTTTTTTCCATTTTTATTGATTTATCTTTCTCTACTTGGATAAAGTTAGCTGCAATTTTTGTGGGGTTCTAATTTAGGTCTTTGATATTAGTTTGTAGTAGGGTGATTAACAAATCCATGTTTTCTTAGATTTTGATTTATTTTGTAGACTGGTTTGCTTTATTTTTTATTGGTCTTATTTATTTCTTAGTAATATCTACTATCAGTGTTAGATTAAGGGGGTTATGTCTACATTCGAATCATTGTTATCTGGATTCTTTGATACTTCTTTTACACGTAGTATGTTTGCTGGATTGCTGCTGTTGAGAAGGTATGGATCAAGTTTGTTATTCTACCAGCAGGAACAAGAATACCAACAACCCAAGTTATGTTAACCAAGACAACAATAACTCGTTCTTCAAGATTATCATCAAGTTCTTCTTTCTCTACAACTGTTAACACATTGATCTCCAATGCCGAGACAACATGTTTCTTTCCGATTGAGATTCTTAAAGACCGATTGAGATTATCGTTGTTACTTAAGACATTTTGGATACTATTGTTATGGTTAATTATTATTTGGTTATAGTTACTGCTACTTAGGTCACTGCTATGGTGCTACCCTGATTGCATTCTAAATCTAAAAACTCCAATTCATGTTATACACATGTTCAGAGGAACATTGATTTGGATTTGATCTAATCATTGCCTTGATACACACTGGTTTTGTTTCCAAAATTAGTTTGTCCCTAGTTGTTTAGTCCTCTCCTCTTCGAGAGAGAAGGTCTTCTAAAACTATTTTTTAAATATGATAGGATGGATTTCGCTGGCAAGAATTGGTGGAGATATTATAATTTGTATGACTTTTCTATAATCTTAAAAAAATCCATGTAAGGTTTCCAATTTTCTTGGTTGGCTTTATGAATGCAGGTTCAGAGGTCCGCCTCTTTTTCGAGGAAAAAAGAGAGGCAACTTTAAGCATTGTCTTCCAAGCTCAAACTTCCTTAATTCTGCAAATAGGTTGAAAATGATTAGTATGTTTGCGCTAAATTTGCAAACAGTTTAAATGATTTGTTTCCGACTTTGATTTGTTTCCGATTTGTGGGGTGGTCTTCCTAAGAGATAAAAGAAGAAACTTTTCTTCTTCTTCATAAAAAAAAAAATCAAAGAAGAAATAGAAAGAAAAAAAAGAGGGAAAGAAACGTGTCTTTTCGTATTAGTCAACACACTATGGGTAATAACACTTTGTCTTTTTCTATCACCTTATCAAGATCATCGGAATCATTCGTCGAAGTTTTAGTAAACAAAATTTATCAATGGAAGTGAGATTTGAAAACATAATGCTTATATCATCATATCTCTGTATAAAAATTTTGTTAAGGGATCCACGAGGTTCTTTTTTGACTCGACATAGTCTATAGTAACTACTCTGTTCATAAGTCTCAAAAATTGGTGTTCTAGGTCCATATGTCTAGCTAGAATTATTACCATTGGCAAGTCTTACTTGCCACTCTGGATATTGTTGCTTGGCTATGGGAAAAACACTCCTAGAGGCTTACTTTCTCCATTCTTAGGCTTTAATCATTTTTAGCATCTGTGTAATATCGTCTTAATATTTGCGCTTATCGTCTGCACTCTATACTTTAAATCAACTCATTTTTACTAGTATAAGATCAATTATTTTATTTTATACTTCACAAGCCTCTTTGCAAGGAAAATCTATGTCACATTACTAGAATGACCTCATGAAAATATGTCAGTTGATCCAAAATAGCTCATGTGACTCAAATTTGAATAGCGACCCAAATTTTGGCATTTGTGAGCATCGAAGGTATATCTACATCCCAGTTTTCCATGTGACCCCGAATTTTGCAAAATGATCTTGTATATAGTATTTGGATCGAAAATGGTACTGGGTCGGGTTCAAATAAAGGATGATTAACTGGACTATTCATCATCTCCCCCGCCGAATTAGATTTGAAAATTTTGAAAACTTTCGTGTGTGTGTAATATGTTCCAATTGGTCGTGTTTCAAACGGGAAAACATTTCATTGTTGTATAATCCTAACTTGATGGATTTATCAAAATTTTAATTTATTGAATTCAAAAGCAATAGATGCAGAGTTTTGATAAAAAGGGTTTAAACTAGGTTTTTATTTCTAATGTCAGTATTTTTCAGGTTTGCTTTTCCGTGAAATTTGTTAAACACAAGTGACTGACTCTGTCAGTGTCAGTGTCAGTAAGAAAAAAAAAATCTTAATTGAAAAACAAAATCAATAACAAATCTTAATTGAAAAGAGAGAGAGAGGGATATAACTCTAGGCACTTTCCTTGATTGAGTTTTTACTCTCGGAGTTGTGTTGAGTTATTCCATAGAGATTGCCTAAGAAAACGCTGGTGGTGTATCTTGCCCCCTGCGTTTTCATAAAGGAATAAGATTGCCATCCTAAGTTCGTAGAATTACTACAAACTCTACGAATTTATAAAGGCACTTTCTTATTTGATAGTAGTGTATGTGTTTTTATTTAAATATTACAAAAAATATTTAGAAAACTATAATGGAAGATTTTGATAATACATTAAATATCTTTATTATTTTTAATTACTATGTGTATTATAATTATAATGACTTAATCATGAAAATGTGTCTCATGTGTTAACAAAATGTATCGAAAGATAATACAAAGAAACAATTGAAGATTAAAAAAACTCTTGAAATTGAAATTTCTTAAATTAGTATAATGGATAAATATTAATAATATGGCAAAATTCGAATGTCAATTATTTGGAAAAACATAGGTATCCGGTAACTATAATAATACCTAAAACTGTGCGTAACTAAGCACATACTTTGTAAATATTTGTTATCATTGATAGTTAAAAATCGAGGTTGTACTTAAATTTAATATCAAACTGGTCTTCAAACCTATTCTTGATCCTCTTTCTCACCATATTATAACCTGAGAAATTTATTATTAGGGTTTGCGAGAGTTTGTCAAGAACCTACGAATAAAATCTAGAGGTACTGCACCAATGAAAGTTTTTGTAGGAAGACTCGCGTAAGAGATGGATAAACATAATCCTTTTGTTTTAATGCTTAAGATTGAAAAAAAAAGCTTTAAAAACAAGGTTTCTTAACTAATCAATGTTTATCTAGCTTTTAGACATTCTTAAACCACTTATTTCTGTAATTTATATTAAACTTTATCACCAACCATTATTTCGTACACCCTTGAAACTTTCTTATCTATTCACATTAATTTTGATTAAAATATTTGAAAGGGGAAAATTATTTCTAGCCCAATCCTATGTTTTTTTATATTAGAAACCCATCAATAAGATTACATATATTACAAACCCATAACTAATTATTTTTTTAGTTGATTACACTAATAACCTTCTACCAAATTAGGAAATTAATGATTTTTTTTAAATATAAAACGGTTAAGATAGAAAAGTTTATTTCTATGATTACTCTTTCCTAAAATTACTCTTTACGGGTGAAAATTTTAAAGTTTCCTAGAATTATTCTTTTCTTAAAATTACTCTTCCTTGTTTATCTTCCTCCTCCACACGTCATATCCATTAAGTGGATAAAAAAGAAGAAGGAAAAAACCGATCATGTAAATTAACCATCTTATGAAATTTGGGAAAATTTCATCTTTCACAAATTACTCTTGAGGAAATTCAGAGTTTTCACATTTGATAACGTGTGAAAATCACAATTATCAACTTTAAGGAAATTCGGAATTTTCACATTTCATGACGGATGAAAATCAGAATTATGAACATTTTCCATTATAGCACAAAGAATTCATATAGACACTTGTCTTGTTGTTTTCCTTAGTCGAGGTAAGGCAATAATAAGGTGAAAAATCAAATTATCATCCATATATAAAGGTGAAAAATAAATTTTTGATTACTTTAATTATATTAAATTTCAAAAATTGATCAAGTTAATTCTTCACGAGGCTACCCAAGCAAAAAATGGAATAAATGTCCACAAAGACATTGGTATCGCATCTTTTGGATATTTAATTATAATTAGCCATGCCACCACCATTGTCGTGCTTATAAAGTACCGTACCTTACTCTACCTCTCTAGGTAGGGTAACATATGGGGAGCTATATTCTGATCCTTACTACCAATGAACCATGATGATGACAAGTGATAACTAACGCTCCATATAGCTATTATTTTCTCCATATGATTAGTAGGATTCGCAGTAGTCACTCCAATGGAGCAAAACAGGCTGCAAACCAATTATGTAGTTGTTGATGTTGGTTTTTAGCCTAGGGTTAAAATCATAAAACCGCACATCTGGCATGACATCATTATAATCATTAGCACATTTATCGAATCAATCATCATGCCTACGTAAGAATTACCAGGGTACTATTTTTTTTCTATACGTCATATTCCACGGCAGAACCCCTAGCATTGATTGTCATCACCTGTACAAAACCCTAAAATTCTCATGCTACCACGCCAAGGCATGCCAGCCATGCCAGCCGCACCATTGTGCCAGTAGCAAACCGTGCCATCCACGTCTCCGCGCCAAGGCATGCCATCCATGCCAGCCGCACCACTGTGCCAGTGGCAATCCTTGCCAGCCACGTCTCCGCGCCAAGGCATTCCAGCCATGCCAGACGCACCACCGCACCATGTGCCAATGGCATGCCAACCTAGCGCCACCATGCTGGCCTTCTCTATGCAGCTACTAAAACGAAGGCGTGCGACAATCAACGGTCGCCCTTCAATCCCAGGATCGAATCCTAGCCATCCAAGGTTACCGGACAACGCATGGTAACCTTTGGCCCGAAACCCTAGTTTGGCCACGCCCAAACCGCGCCAAGGCATGCCAACCTAGTCGCGCCTCCCTGCTCGCCTTCCCTATGCGGCTACTAAAACGAAGGCGTGCGACAATTAACAGTCGCCCTTCAATCCCAGGATCGAATCCTATCCATCCAAGGTTACCAGACTACGTATGGTAACCTTTGGCCCGAAACCCTAGTTTGGCCACGCCCAAACCGTGCCAATGGCATGCCAACTAGCCGCGCCACCCTGCTGGCCTTCCCTATGCGGCGACTAAAACGAAGGTGTGCGACAATCAACGGTCGCCCTTGAATCCGATGATCGAATCCTAGCCATCCAAGGTTACCAGACAACGCATGGTAACCTTTGGCCCGAAACCCTAGTTTGGCCACGCCCAAGCATGCCATGCCAATGGCATGACTACCTAGTCGCGCCTCCCTGCTGGCCTTCCTTATGCGGCTACTAAAACGAAGGCGTGCGACAATCAACGGTCGCCCTTCAATCCCATGATCGAATCCTAGCCATCCAAGGTTACCAGAAAACGCATGGTAACCTTTGGCCCAAAACCCTACGCCCAAACCGCGCCAAGGCATACCATGCCAATGGCATGCCAACCTATTCGCGCCCCCCTGCTGGATTTCCCTATGCGGCTACTAAAACGACGGCGTGCGACAATCAACATTCGCTCTTCAATCCGATGATCGAATCCTAGACATCCAAGGTTACCAGACAACGCATGGTAACCTTTGGCCCGAAACCCTAGTTTGGCCACGCCCAAACCGCGCCAAGGCATGGCATGCCAACCTAGTCGCGCCTCCCTAATGGACTTCCTTATGCGGCAACTAAAACGAAGGCGTGCGACAATCAACGGTCGCCATTCAATCCCAAGATCGAATCCTAGCCATCCAAGGTTACCAGAACCTTTGGCCCGAAAACCTAGTTTGGCCACGCCCAAACCGCGCCAAGGCATGCCATGCCAACCTAGCCGCGTCTCCTTGCTGGCCTTCCATATGCGAATACTAAACCGAAATCGTGCGATAATCAACGGTCGCTCTTCAATCCCAGGGTCGAATCTTAGCCATCCAAGGTTACTAGACAACGCATGGTAACCTTTGGCCCGAAACCCTAGTTTGGCCACTGCCAAACCGCGCCAAGGCATGCCATGCCAATCTCATGCCAACCTAACCGCGCCTCCCTGCCGGCCTTCCCTATGCGGCTACTAAAACCAAGGCGTGCGACAATCAACGGTCGCCCTTCAATCCCAGGATCGAATCTTAGCCATCCAAGGTTACTAGACAACGCATGGTAACCTTTGGCCCGGAACCTTAGTTTGGCCACTGCCAAACCGCGCCAAGGCATGCCAAGCCAATGGCATGCCAACCTAGACGCGCCACCATGCTGGTCTTCCCTATGCGGCTACTAAAACGAAGGCATGCGACAATCAACTGGTCGCTTACTAAAACGAAGGTGCCAATCTCGCCTCTTCAAGCAAACGAATCCTAGCCATCCAAGGTTACCATACAACACAGGGTAACCTTTGGCCCGAAACCCTAGTTTGGCCACGCCAAACCGCGCCAAGACATTCCAACCTTGCCGCGCCACCATGCTGGCCTTCCCTATGCAGGTTACTACTAAAACAAAGGCGTTCGACAATCAACGCCGCCTTCAATCCCATGATCGAATCCTAGCCATCCAAGGTTACCAGACAACACAGGGTAACCTTTGGCCCGAAACCCTAGTTTGCCCACGCCAAACCACGCCGAGACATGCCATGCCAATAGCATGCCAACCTTGCCGCGCCACCATGCTGGCCTTCCCTATGGGGCCACCAAAAAATGAAAGCATGCGACGATCAACGGCTACCTTTCTTCCTGAGATGCGAAATCTCGACCGTCGAAGGTCACCAAGCCAGTAAGTCTCCCAAGCTCGACTTGCCAGGCAACAACAATATGTTACATGTTTTCCACGCTAATATTCGAGACATCAACACATATCACAAACTGGGGGATCCTCTTTGGGTATTGGTTTGGCGGTTTACAGCGTGCGGCGTACACTACGCCCGTCATAAGGAAGTGTCATAAGGATGAGACGGTTAGTAAATACAGGGAATAATGGTGAAACGCTCTTTTTTATGGAAAATCAATTCCATGCGTTAACGGTTATCACCTCCTCCCATTTACTCACCCATTTACCATTCCTTAATGATACCACAGTACGTTTCACTTCGACTTGTATAAATAGGTCTTACTTATTTCCACCGAACAACAAGTTCAGTCAGGAGCATACTACACTCAGAAAACATTTGCTAGCTTTCCATCTGTTAGCTTCCCACTTTCTAATACAAGTCGTAGAAAACAACTACTCTTCTAGAAATCAACTATTCTGGTCTCATCACTTTCCTTGCTTCCCTCCCCAAAACCAACCCATTCTCCTTCACTTTGTGACCGAAGCAAGTCTGGAATGGCCATTTCTTGGTTTAGGCCGGATTTGTACAGATTGATCTCTCGAATCTAAAGTACTCACGTGCAGTACATTGTTTAGGGTTTAAATTCGTTTCTCACCCACACACCCGAAATTACCGAAATCAGCAAGAAACCATTTTCACCCTCAAACAATTGGCGACCACAGTGGGAGATTGATCTTTCGGTTACAATGTCAATTTTCGACCATCGATTTCATGCTTCGACCCAGACATCAAGACGGTATAAGCAGGCGATCTGCTCAGGGATTGACGATTCAGTTACCAGACAACCAAATTATCAGTCTTGACACGGCAAGGGATGACTTGGACTGCCTAGAGTTTTAAACCGAACGATCCAACCAGTCTTGACGCGACAATGGGCAAATAGGGACTTCGCAGAGGTTAAAAGCAAAACGATCCGCTTAGGGATCGACGACTCGATCATCAAGTGACTCAGGGACGACTAGGGACTTTCCACAATCGCGGTGTTTCCCACGAAAGTCGGACTTGCACCTGACTCGTTTTCGTTAGCAGATCCAAAAAATCGAGTAAGTCTTGCCTAGAAAAAATACATGGTTTACTATTTCAAGTTTTCACGGGAATGATAAAACTGATAGCCATGTTATGCTTCATCCCATGTCATCTACCGACACCCAACGTTCATGTTTCCATATCTTCCCCCGGGATGTTTGTGTTACTTATAATCATAACCAAAAATGGCATCATCCTAAAACAGTTCATCCAGAATAATAATGCAAAACCCTCATAGGTAACACTTGTCTATCAACCCAAAAATACAAAAAATCAAAACCATAAGCCAGGCGTTCCATTTGCCTTTCGGGAAAAAAAAAAAAAAACGAAACAGAAGTGCATTCAAAGGAAGCCATTCAACGGTGTTTTGCTCTTCTGAAAGAAGGCATCCTTCATCATTTGGAGGACCGCCTATTTCAGCTCCAACTCTTTGGACATCCTTTCGACCTTCGCTTCTTGTTGTTTGACCACGTCCGCGGAAGGACCTTTGGTCACCTCGGCCTGCAAATTTTGGATCTCAGAGAAACCATAACGCCCAGTTCTTCGTGGAATCAGCCACCTACCCATACGTACCTACTTTGCATAATAACGATTACCAGTCACTATTCATGAGGTAGCCGACACTACTACGATGATATTCGAAGAGAAGAACAAGTACTTCTACAAGTTTATGAATGACATACCTATGGCTAGGGTATACACCAACACAAGAAAACAAATTGGAAGAGAAACGCTGGAGTACGGACATGGAATATGCTTGACTACTTTATTGCTCTTCGCGCCACGCCAAGCCAAGCCAACGGTAGCGCCATGCCAAGCCAACGGTCTGCGCCATGCCAAGCCAACGTCGTGCCAAGCCAGCGCCCATTCCAATCTTATCCGGCGCTAACAACTTGCATCCTTCCAGCGCTAACAACTTGCATCTTCCCAGCGCCAGCAGCTTGCATCCCTCCAGCATTGCTCTTGAACGCTCAATAAGGGAATCAGCAATCCAATTTCATCACACGTAGAGATCAGGAACGACTTCTCCAAAATCGAGGCAAGGAGATCAGCAACCCCCCTGAGTTCACAAAGACTCTCTTCCCGTCAAGAGATGCATGATTTCGGGAACTTCGCCCACAAAATTGTGCAGTCTATGGTGGAACATTTATGAGAGATTTTATGTTTTACCAAGGTGCAACGTCAAGACATATTTGCAGCCCTCAACCGCGTTGTGTCAGGAAAACATCTACTTCCAGCCAAGAAGTCGTTCCCAAACCCCTACCTCTCTTGGAAAGCACGATAGATGGAACTAGGGACTCCTAACCACTGTTCGCTTGAAGGGTGTCCAGTTTGACAGCACACTGATTGACGCAACCTCTCCTCTTCAACGTCCTCCAGCAGCGGCTCCGCTTCAACGTTCACTTTAGCAGCCGCTCCGCTTTAGCATTCTCTCCATAAGATGCTCCAGGATCGAAGCCGAAGCTTCAGCGTTTGTCTTCATAAGATTCAACGTCCTCTCCAAGAGCCGAAGTCGCTTCAACGCCACACTCCTCCCTTTCTAGGATCGTGATCACATCCATCCAAGGATCGCAGTTGTGGCCACTTTTTGATCTATCTCGCCAAACCCCGTGGTCATGGACAGTTTACCCGCTTACGCATACAGCCGATCCCTTTGCTTCCATGGATGCCCATACAATTCCAGCCGACCTACTTTGTTACCACGACAATGTAGTCCCTTCTGATTATATCTACTACCAAGAACTGTTACCACTCATTTGTTGATACCATCCAGAGCTTCACCACAACAGCAATCGCTACAAAGATAAAAACATGTAAACCATACTTGGGGACTGAGGATATACACAGAATCCCTTCACTGTCAAAGCTCAGAAGACACGGTCAACCAAAAGGCCATAACCACAACAAGGTCATCTACTCTTCAAGGATACAACGCAAGAATATCATCACCTCTCTGTCTAGAAGACGCGTTCAACACTTTACGAGGCCGCGGAGGATCCCAAGCCTGCTCAGAGGCAAACAACTTTAGAAACCGAAGAAAAATATGACTGGGGACTTCTCATCGCAATCCATCCCGACGACCATCAGAGACTCATGAGATAACCGCAGAGACGCGGCTGAAACATTTTCTTGAAGAAACATAGGGAGCCATGATAAACAACATAACTCTCTCATTCCTACCACTTCACTATCCAGAATATTTCATCATGTAATTTCTGAGCATCCCAGCGTCACATCCAGAAGAGTAAGATAATCTTATATAAAATCCCGTGGACGTGGATTCAAGGAGATGCAATGAAAGTAGACTACACATGGGGACTACCAACATGGGACGGTTTCACTCCCCTCAACCTGGTTATTTCTGATTTCAACATCGTCACCGCCGAAGTTTCACGAGCCGCATGAATTTCTCAACATGAAGCCGTACGTATGCATCGAAGACTCCAAAAGCACGCCACAAAGATACATTCACATATTTGGCCATGCCATTGGATCTAACAAAAATATAACTAAGGATTTCCCACTGGATCCCATTCCATACGATAGTCCAAGATTCGAAGACTTGATAGCAGCACATCGGCAACAGAATGTCTCCAAGATCATCTATTTCACCTTGTATCTTCGGAATATTTCTACCATACAATCATCCACGACATATCATCATCGCGATCAGAAGGTCCAGACGCTAAACAACCTAAAGTCAAGAATGGACCGACAACGCAACAACAATATCCAAGATTATCGCTGACATGATCGTCGCCGAGCATGTATTTCATATATTCATCCCAAGAATGCAGTGGAGTTTTGGCAAATTTTTGAATCCACTGGAGAGACACTGTAGACGAAAGCACGGATCCATACGAACAACAAAAGAGGGTCGATGCCTCTTTTCATGCGGACATAGTTTCTAGAGTTTGAACAGAATGAAGACTTCTTCTTGCTCCATGAACAGGAATAAATGACTGGGTGTGACTATACCACTCGGGCCCGCAACTTCCCTCATGAATTCTTCTTGAGTTTTCCTGTCGGGACGTTTTCACCTCCTAGACAAGCTCTAAACATAAATATTTCAGTGTAGAGGGATAGTAAATTCTTTTCCGATCAGATGGAGGGGCGGACCGTGAAAATCCGAGTTCGTACGAGAATTCTACAACAATGCTACTAAAAAGCGAGCGCTAATTAGGGTTTCAGAATGCCAAACCCTAATTTAGACAAAGTTGTGCCATCACCGCCATTCGATAGACGAAGTTCCAGCGTCATCATCATTTCCACCATTCCAAGCCGACCAATGCTGACGGCTCCATTCCAAGCCGACCAATGCTAACGGCTCCATTCCAAGTTGACCAACACGTGCGGCTCTCATTCCAAGCCGACCAACGCGTGCGGCTCCCATTCCAAGCCGACTGACGCCTATGGCTCCCATTCTAAGCCGACAATTTTCATCTCACCACTCCACGGTCTGCACCACCAGTATGATTTATGAAAATCCGCCAACACGGGAAGCACAAACTCTCTTTACCTCTCAAAAAGGTTAGCCAGACTTTCCTGACCATCTTTTCATGACTTATTGTTTCGATCTCTGTCCTAGCCTGTCACCATCTTATGCTTACCTCGCAACGCGACTCCCGTTCCGATCTAAGCATGGGACTTAATGTTGATGGTGGTTTTTAGCCTAGGTTTTAAATCGTAAAACCGCACACCTGGCATGACGTCATTATAATCATTAGCACATTTATCGAATCAATCAGCATGATTACGTAAGAATTACCATGGTTTTTTTTTTCTATGTGTCATGTTCTAGGCAGAACCCCTAGCATTGATTGTCATCACCTGTACAAAACCCTAAAATTTTCATGCTACCACGCTAAGGCATGCCAGCCATTCCAGCCGCACTACTGTGCCAGTAGCAAACCGTGCCAGTCACGTCTCCGCGCCAAGGCATGCTAGCCATGCCAGCCGCACCACTATGCCAGTGGAAAACCTTGGCAGCCATGTATCCGAACCAAGGCATGTCAGCCATGCCAGCCGCACCACCGCACCATGTGCCAATGGCATGACAACCTATCCGCTCCACCATACTGGCCTTCCCTATGCGCGACTAAAACGAAAGCGTGCGACAATCAACGGTCGCCCTTCAATCCCAGGATCGAATCATATCCATCCAAGGTTACCGGACAACGCATGGTAACCTTTAGCCCGAAACCCTAGTTTGGCCACACCCAAACTGCACCAAGGTATGCCATGCCAACCTAGCCGCGCCTCCCTGCTGGCCTTCCCTATGCGACTACTAAAACAAAGGCGTGCGACAATCAACGGTCGCCCTTCAATCCTAGGATCGAATCCTAGCCATCTAAGGTCACCAGACAACGCATGGTAACCTTTGGCCCGAAACCCTAGTTTGGCCACGCCCAAACCGTGCCATGCCAATGGCATGCCAACCTAGCCGCGCCTCCATGCTAGCCTTCCCTATGCGGCTACTAAAATGAAGGCGTGCGATAATCAACGGTCTCCCTTCAATCCCAGGATCGAATCCTATCCATCCAAGGTTACCAGACAACGCATGGTAACCTTTGGCCCGAAACCCTAGTTTGGCCACGCCCAAACCGCGCCAAGGCATGCCATGCCAACCTAGCCGCGCCTCCGTGCTGGCCTTACCTATGCGGCTACTAAAACGAAGGCGTGGGACAATCAACGGTCGCCCTTCAATCCCAAGATCGAATCCTATCCATCCAAGGTTACCAGACAACGCATGGTAACCTTTGGCCGAAACCCTAGTTTGGCCACGCCAAACCGCGCCAAGACATGCCATGGCAATGGCATGCCAACCTAGCCGCGCCTCCCGTTGACCTTCCATATGCGGCTACTAAGACAAAGGCGTGCGACAATCAACGGTCGCCCTTCAATCCTAAGGATCTAATCCTAGCCATCCAAGGTTACCAGACAACACATGGTAACCTTTGGCCCGCACCATAGTTTGGCCACGTCCAAACCGCGCCAAGGTATGCCATGCCAACCTAGCCGCGCCTCCCTGCTGGCCTTCCCTATGCGGCTACTAAAACGAAGGCGTGCGACAATCAACGGTCGCCCTTCAATCCTAGGATCGAATCCTAGCCATCCAAGGTTACCGGACAACGCATGGTAACCTTTGGCCTGAAACCCTAGTTTGGCCACGCCCAAACCGCGCCAATGGCATGCCAACCTAGCCGCGCCTCCATGCTCGCCTTCCCTATGCGGCTACTAAAATGAAGGCGTGCGACAATCAACGGTCGCCCTTCAATCCCAGGATCGAATCCTATCAATCCAAGGTTACTATACAAGGCACCATAGTTTGGCCACGCCCAAACCGCGCCAAGGCATGCCATGCCAACATGCCAACCCGCGCCCGTGCCTGCTGGCCTTACCTATGCGGCTACTAAAACAAAAGGCGTGCGACCATCAACGATGGCCGCCCTTCAATCCCAAGATCGAATCCTATCCATCCAAGGTTATCGGACAACGCATGGTAACCTTTGGCCCAAAACCCTAGTTTGGCCACGCCCAAACCGCGCCAAGACATGCCATGCCAATAACATACCAACCTAGCCGCGCCCCCTGCTGACCTTCCATACGCAGCTACTAAAACAAAGTCGTGCGACAATAAACGGTCTCCCTTCAATCCCAGGATCTAATCCTAGCCATCCAAGGTTACCAGCCAACACATGGTAACCTTTGGGACGAAAAAACATAGTTTGGCCACGCCCAAACCGCGCCAACGCATGCCATGCCAACCTAGCCGCACCCCTTTGCTGGCCTTCCTATCCGGCTACTAAAACGAAGGCGTGGGACAATCAACGCCGCCCTTCAATCCTAAGATCGAATCCTAGCCATCCAAGGTTGCAGAAAACGCATGGTAAACTTTGTCCCAAAACCCTAGTTTGGCCACGCCCAAACCGCAAGAGCATGCCATGCAAATGGCATGCCAACCTAGTCACGCTTCCCTGCTAGCCTTCCCTATGCGACTATTAAAACGAAGGCATGCGACAATCAACGGTCGCCCTTCAATCCCAGGATCGAATCCTAGACATCCAAAGTTACCAGACTACACATGGTAACCTTTGGCCCGAAACCCTAGTTTGGCCACGCCTAAACCGTGCCAATGCATGCCATGCCAACCCAGCCGCGCCTCCTCGCAGGCCTTCGCTATGCGGCTACTAAAACGAATGCGTGCTACAATCAACTGTCGCCCTTCAATCCCAGGATCGAATCATAGCTAGCCATTAAAGGTTACCAGACAACGCATGGTAACCTTTGGCCCGAAACCCTAGTTTGTCCATGCCCAAACCGCGCAAAGACATGCCATGCCAACCTAGCCGCGCCTCCCTGCTGGCCTTCTCTATGCGACTACTAAAACAAAGGCGTGCGATAATCAACGGTCTCCCTTCAATCCAGGATCGAATCCTAGCCATCCAAGGTTACCAGACAACGCATGGTAACCTTTTGCCCGAAACCCTAGTTTGGCCACGCCCAAACCATTCCAACCTAGTCGCGCCTCCCTGCTGGCCTTCCATATGCGTCTACTAAAACAAAGGCGTACGACAATGAATGGTCGCCCTTCAATCCAAGGATCGAACTATAGCCATCCAAGGTTACCAGACAAGGCATGGTAACCTTTGGCCCGAAACCCTAGTTTGGCCACGCCCAAACCGCGCCAATGGCATGCCAACCTAGTCGCGCCTCCATGCTAGCCTTCCCTATGCGGCTACTAAAACGAAGGCGTGCGACAATCAAACGGTCTCCTTTCAATCCCATGATCGAATCCTATCCATCCAAGGTTACCAGACAAGGCATGGTAACCTTTGGCCCGAAAACCTAGTTTGGCCACGCCCAACCGCGCCAAGGCATGCCATGCCAACCTAGACCCGCCTCCGTTCCGGCCTTCCCTATGCGGCTACTAAAAACGAAGGCGTGCGACCATCAACGGTCGCCCCTCAATCCCAAGATCGAATCCTATCCATCCAAGGTTATCATACAACGCATGGTAACCTTTGGCCCGAAACCCTAGTTTGGCCACGCCCAAACCGCGCCATGGCATGCCAACCTAGCCACGCCTCCGTGCTGACCTTCCCTATGCGGCTACTAAAACGAAGGCGTGCGACAATCAACGGTCTCCCTTCAATCCCAGGATCTAATCCTAGCCATCCAAGATTAACAGCCAACACATGGTAACCTTTGGGACGAAACCCTAGTTTGGCCACGCCCAAACCGCGCCAAGGCATGCCATGCCAACCTAGCCGCTCCTCCTTACTGGCCTTCCCTATGCGGCTACTAAAACGAAGGCGTGGGACAATCAACGGTCGCCCTTCAATCCTAGGATCGAATCCTAGCCATCCAAGGTTACCAGACTACGCATGGTAAACTTTGGCCCGAAACCCTAGTTTGGCCACGCCCAAACCGTGCCAATGCATGCCATGCAAATGGCATGCCAACCTAGTCACGCTTCCCTGCTAGCCTTCCCTATGCGACTATTAAAACGAAGGCCTGCGACAATCAACGATCTCCCTTCAATGCCAGGATCGAATCCTAGACATCCAAGGTTACCAGACTATATATGCATGGTAACCTTTGGCCCGAAACCCTAGTTTGTCCATGCCCAAAATGCACCAATGCATACCATGCCAACCCAGCCGCGCCTCCCTGCAGGCCTTCCCTATGCGGCTAGTAAAAAGAATGCGTGTGACATTCAACTGTCGCCCTTAAATCCCAGGATCGAAACCTAGCTCGCCATTCAATGTTACCAAACAACGCATGGTAACCTTTGGCCCGAAACCCTAGTTTGTCCATGCCCAAACCGCGCACCAAGGCATGCCATGCCAACCTAGTCGCGCCTCCCTGCTGGCCTTCTCTATGCGACTACTAAAATGAAGGCGTGCGATAATCAACGGTCGTCCTTCAATCCCAAGATTGAATCCTAGCCATCCAAGGTTACCAGACAACGCATGGTAACCTTTTGCCCGAAACCCTAGTTTGGCCACGCCCAAAACCATGCCAACCTGCGAAGTCGCGCCTCCTTGCCGGCCTTCCCTATACGTCTACTAAAACAAAGGCGCACGATAATGAATGGTCGCCCTTCAATCCCGTAGGATCGAACCTAGCCATCCAAGGTTACCAGACAACGCATGGTAACCTTTGGCCCGAAACCCTAGTTTGGCCACGCCCAAACCGCGCCAATGGCATGCCAACCTAGCCGCGCCTCCATGCTAGCCTTCCCTATGCGGCTACTAAAACGAAGGCGTGCGACAATCAACGGTCTCCTTTCAATCCCATGATCGAATCCTATCCATCCAAGGTTACGGACAAGGCATGGTAACCTTTGGCCCGAAAACCGTAGTTTGGCCACGCCCAAACCGCGCCAAGGAATGCCATGCCAACCTACCCGCGCCTCCGTGCTGTCCTTACCTATGCGGCTACTAAAACGAAGGCGTGCGACCATCAACGGTCGCCCTTCAATCCCAAGATCGAATCCTATCCATCCAAGGTTATCAGACAACGCATGGTAACCTTTGGCCCGAAACCCTAGTTTGGCCACGCCCAAACCGCGCCATGGCATGCCAACCTAGCCACGCCTCCGTGCTGACCTTCCCTATGCGGCTACTAAAACGAAGTCGTGCGACAATCAACGGTCTCCCTTCAATCCCAGGACCTAATCCTACCCATCCAAGGTTACCAGCCAACACATGGTAACCTTTGGGACGAAACCCTAGTTTGGCCACGCCCCAAACCGCGCCAAGGCATGCCATGCCAACCTAGCCGCACCTCCTTACCGGCCTTCCCTATGCGGCTACTAAAACGAAGGCGTGGGACAATCAACCTGCGCCCTTCAATCCTAGGATCGAATCCTAGCCATCCAAGGTTACCAGACAACGCATGGTAAACTTTGTCCCGAAACCCTAGTTTGGCCACGCCCAAACCGTGCCAATGCATGCCATGCAAATAGCATGCCAACCTAGTCACGCTTCCCTGCTAGCCTTCCCTATGCGACTATTAAAACGAAGGCATGCGACAATCAACGGTCTCCCTTCAATCCCGGATCGAATCCTAGACATCCAAGGTTACCAGACTATATATGCATGGTAACCTTTGGCCCGAAACCCTAGTTTGGCCATGCCCAAAACGCACCAATGCATACCATGCCAACCCAGCCGCGCCTCCCTGCAGGCCTTCCCTATGCGGCTACTAAAAAGAATGCGTGTGACATTCAACTGTCGCCCTTAAATCCCAGGATCGAAACCTAGCTCGCCATTCAATGTTACCAGACAACGCATGGTAACCTTTGGCCCGAAACCCTAGTTTGTCCATGCCCAAACCGCACCAAGGCATGCCATGCCAACCTAGTCGCGCTCTCCCCGCCGGCCTTCTATGTGACTACTAAAACAAAAGCGTGCGATAATCAATCTGGCCGCCCTTCAATCTAGGATCTAATCCTAGCCATCCAAGGTTACCGGACAACGCATGGTAACCTTTTGCCCAAAACCCTAGTTTGGCCACGCCCAAACCATGCCAACCTATGCGCTCCCTAGTCGCGCTGGCCTTCCCTATGCGTCTACTAAAACAAAGGCGTACGACAATGAATGGTCGCCCTTCAATCCCATGGATCGAACTATAGCCATCCAAGGTTTGGACAAGGCATGGTAACCTTTGGCCCGAAACCCTAGTTTGGCCACGCCCAAATGCCGCGCCAATGGCATGCCAACCTAGCCGCGCCTCCATGCTAGCCTTCCTATGCGGCTACTAAAACGAAGGCATGCGACAATCAACGGTCTCCCTTCAATCCCATGATCGAATCCTATCCATCCAAGGTTACCGGACAAGGCATGGTAACCTTTGGCCCTAAAACCCTAGTTTGGCCACGCCCAAACCGCGCCAAGGCATGCCATGCCAACCTACCCGCGCCTCCGTGCTGGCCTTACCTATGCGGCTACTAAAAACGAAGGCGTGCGACCATCAACGATCGCCCTTCAATCCCAAGATCGAATCCTATCCATCCAAGGTTATCATACAACGCATGGTAACCTTTGGCCCGAAACCCTAGTTTGGCCACGCCCAAACCGCGCCATGGCATGCCATGCCAACCTAGTCGCGCTTCCCTGCTGGCCTTCCCTATGCGGCTACTAAAACGAAGGCGTGCGACAATCAACGGTCGCCCTTCAATCCCAGGATCTAATCCTAGCCATCCAAGGTTACCAGCCAACACATGGTAACCTTTGGGACGAAACCCTAGTTTGGCCACGCCCAAACCGCGCCAAGGCATGCCATGCCAACCTAGCCGCACCTCCTTGCTGGCCTTCCCTATGCGGCTACTAAAACGAAGGCGTGGGACAATCAACGGTCGGCCTTCAATCCTAGGATCGAATCCTAGCCATCCAAGGTTACCAGACAACGCATGGTAAACTTTGGCCCGAAACCCTAGTTTGGCCACGCCCAAACCGTGCCAATGCATGCCATGCAAATGGCATGCCAACCTAGTCACGCTTCCCAGCTAGCCTTCCCTATGCAACTATTAAAACGAAGGCATGCGACAATCAACGGTCTCCCATCAATGCCAGGATCGAATCCTAGACATCCAAGGTTACCAGACTACGCATGGTAACCTTTGGCCCGAAACCCTAGTTTGGCCATGCCCAAAACGCACCAATGCATACCATGCCAACCCAGCCGCGCCTCCCTGCAGGCCTTCCCTATGTGGCTACTAAAAAGAATGCGTGTGACATTCAACTGTCGCCCTTAAATCCCAGGATCGAAACCTAGCACGCCATCCAAGGTTACCAGACAACGCATGGTAACCTTTGGCCCGAAACCCTAGTTTGTCCATGCCCAAACCGCACCAAGGCATGCCATGCCAACCTAGTCGCGCCTCCCTGCTGGCCTTCCCTATGCGACTACTAAAACAAAGGCGTGCGATAATCAACGGTCGCCCTTCAATCTAGGATCTAATCCTAGCCATCCAAGGTTACCAAACAACGCTTGGTAACCTTTTGCCCGAAACCCTAGTTTGGCCACGCCCAAACCATGCCAACCTAGTCGCGCCTCCTTGCCGGCCTTCCCTATGCGTCTACTAAAACAAAGGCGCGTACGATAATCAATGGTCGCCCTTCAATCCCTGTGATCGAACTATAGCCATCCAAGGTTACCGGACAAGGCATGGTAACCTTTGGCTCGAAACCCTAGTTTGACCACGCCCAAACCGCGCCAATGGCATGCCAACCTAGCCGCGCCTCCACGGTAGTCTTCCCTATGCGGCTACTAAAACGAAGGCGTGCGACAATCAACGGTCTCCTTCAATCCCATGATCGAATCCTATCCATCCAAGGTTACTGGACAAGGCATGGTAACCTTTGGCCCGAAACCCTAGTTTGGCCACGCCCAAACCGCGCCAAGGCATGCCATGCCAACCTATGCGCGCTCCGTGCTGGCCTTACTTATGTGGCTACTAAAACGAAGTCGTGCGATCATCAACGGTCGCCCTTCAATCCCAAGATAAAATCCTATCCATCCAAGGTTATCAGATAACGCATGGTAACCTTTGGCCCGAAAACCTAGTTTGGCCACGCCCAAACTGTGCCATGGCATGCCAACCTAGCCACGCCTCCCTGCTGGCCTTCACTATGTGGCTACTAAAATGAAGGCGTGCGACAATCAACGGTCTCCCATAAATCCCAGGATATAATCTTAGCCATCCAAGGTTACCAGCCAACACATGGTAACCTTTGGGACGAAACCCTAGTTTGGCCATGCCCAAACCGCGCCAAGGCATGCCATGCCAACCTAGCCGCGCCTCCCTGCTGGCCTTCTCTATGCGACTACTAAAACAAAGGTGTGCGATAATCAACGGTCTCCCTTCAATCCGGATCTAATCCTAGCCATCCAAGATTACCAGACAACGCATGGTAACTTTTTTCCCGAAACCCTAGTTTTGCCACGCCGAAACCGCACTAAGGCATGCCATGCCAGCCTAGCCGTGCCTCCCTGCTAGCCTTCCCTATGGGGCTACTAAAAAGAATGCGTGCGACAATCAACGGTCGCCCTTCAACCCCAAGATCGAATCCTTGCCATCCAAGGTTACCAGACAACGCATGGTAACCTTTGGCCCGAAACCCTAGTTTGGCCACGCCCAAACCGCGGCAAGGCATGGCATGCCAACCCAGCCGCGCCTCCCTTCTGGCCCTCCCTATGCGGCTACTAAAACAATGGCGTGCGACAATCAATGGTCTCCCTTCAATCCTATGATCGAATCCTATCCATCTAAGGTTACCTGAAAACGCATGGTAACCTTTGGCCCGAAACCCTAGTTTGTCCACGCCCAAACCGCGCCAAGGCATGCAATGCCAATGGCACTACAAGAAAACATGCCATCAGCGACGAAATTCCAAGCGACAAATGGAATTTGGTCGCTGAATCTAATAAACGGCGACCATTAAAAATGTGGTCGCAAAATAACATGCCAACGACGTGGTTTAAAAATCGTAGCTAAGATGGTCGCTAAATCATATAAACAAATACCGAGTTCCATGTTGTAGCTAAATCATATTAACAGCGACCTAATTGATATTATCGCTAAAATATAATTTTAGCGATAATAATTATGGTCGTTGAAAGACGATTTTAGAGACCTGTTTCATTTAGGTCGCCGAGTGCACGGCGATGAGTTAGGATTGTGTTAATCAACAAATAATCTTAAACTTTACTACCGATCTTATTCGTTTGGTTTTCTTGCTATTCTCATGTATACTATTCATCAACAAAGACTCGAAGGAAGATGGCACATGAGATCGCTAAAATTTGTTCGTCTCTTTGACTGAGCTCGTGGAAGATGTTTGGACTAGTTTGGGTCTATGTTCAGGAAACAATGAGCCGTGGGTACGACTTCTCGCCAAGGGCCCAAGGTTTGGGTTTTTTCCTGCCCGAATTGGACGGCTTAGTTATTGTAACTTACAATCCCACAATCCACGATTGATTTGGAAAGAATAAGTTAACCAAAAAGAAAGAAACCTCCCCTTTCTTTTCCATCACCTAATTTTCCTAACCTCTCCCTCCTCAGGAGGTTTTTATTTTTTTTCTTTTATGCGCGAAATTCCTCACCTGTGGCTTTGATTTGCAGAAAGGGAAAAGTTAGGGTTGTGATTTATTTATGTTTTGATGCATAGTTAGGGTTTTGATAATTTCGTCTGATTTTGATTTTCTTAAGTTTTTTTTATAGTAGTACAGAAGATATCAATTGGAAATAGTAAAGCGAGACAGAGAAGAAGGAAACGAGAGAAGATAAATAGAGAAAGATGGGAAACTCATTTTCATGAGAAGAGAATTGATTGTCTGATTAGGGGTTTGATTTGTATCTCTTGCTTAGAATACGGATCTTTGTTCAGTGTAAATCCACGGTCTATGTTATTTTGTTCTTGTTTAATTATATTATTAGTTTGATGATCATTTAATCCCTAAATCTTAAGCAATTGTTGATTTGTTTGATAATCATGGTGACCGAGTTTAAAATTGGTCTTGAAATGTAAACATTTATTTCATCAAATAGGATTTTGGGTGTTGTTTTCATTTTTTGTTCCATTTTACTTATTATTTTGTTACCAAAAAAAAGATTCTTTGACTCGCCTTAAATTAGTTTTGTTTCGTAAGAGGTAAAGTGTATGTTTTTGACATAGCACATTCTTCCTCCAGGAGTATGCACCTTCTTGGATTAGAATCATTAGATGGAAAACAGAATGAAAATATACCGGAAGTAGGTAACAACTATTAGATCCTTCACTGCTCTACACAACAGTTAGAATAAGGGGTCTACATGTTTGAGTCATGGTGTTATGGGCATTTCCAAGACAACTACCAACTTCAAGAGCTCCTAAAGTTCCGTTGAGTGGCTTTGGAAGAGATGCTTGATATGAATTTAAAGGACAAGACAATGGAAAATGATGATGATAAAGTAAGTGACTTTCTTTATAGAAATCTTTATTTTAGATGAAAATTATCAATACTATGCTATAATCCGTTGGAATATCTTAATGGATTGTTTAATTTGACTTCAGGTTTTAAAACCAGCAAGTGATAGTTTGCCATGGTGGTTGTATTTAGGATGAGTTTGCTTTCCCCGCAGCTACATAAATGCAAGCATAAGATGGTTGGTAGCGGATTTTATGAAATGTAATCGCCATTTAATTTCTCCTTCTCGTGATAGTGAACCGAGAAGTAATTGATGCAATCAATGGTTATAGCAACTACAGTTGGTGGTCGAAGCTTGATCATTCGGTGCAGGTGAGAACTGAAATAATTAAATAAATTGTTAGTTCTTGCCTTCTTGGCATAATTCCATGATGGAAGTTAGTCTATATATTTGTTATAATCTCAACTACCTATAACTAGTGAACTTCTTCGATGATTTCATTTTTGACCCCACCTCATTTGTTTAACATATCTTGGTTCCATTAGGTTTGGAATTATCTTCTTAGTATCCTAAAACTCGTGCTAACTACCCTGCAAGATTTGTTGTAATATTAAATGATTATGCCAATGGTAGAGATCCCATTCACCACGTTGTTAAAACTTGAAATGTTATTTTAAGGTTGAAAGTGTTTCATCAACAGCTTGACGATTTGCTTTAGCTAATCAACTTGTTTGGAATCTTCTTGGAACATTCAATGCCGCCTTAGTTGATGTGAATTATTGTATCTGTTGACATCAAAGGGTTTAATCTTCTTATTACCATTGTCGGAGTGCTTAAGATTGCTGATTTTGGAACGAATGCTTCGATCTTGAGTCATAACCATACCAACCCGCTTTCAAGGCTACGATTAGTGAAGCTTCCCTTTTGGTATAAAGCTCGGAGTATCGTGTTGGGTATTTCTCAATTGACTTATTGGCTGCAAAACGTATCATACAAGAGAGTACGAGAAGCAAATGGTTTTGATGTTTTTCAACCTTCTAAATGTCTCTTTTGTTATGTCTCGATTTATTTTTCATAATTTCATTTCACTTCTATTATCTAAGCTTAATGTGTATTATCACGGAGACTTCGGGATCTAGAATTCCAAAATTTGATGTTCGCATGTGATTTCGAGTTATTGATATACGGTTGAACTCATCTTTTAAATGTAATAATGTATATTCAGTTTCAATCATTTTCGCATTTAAGATTCTTTTCCTTCTCGTTTAAAGTTAAATTCATTTTTTAGATGTGATTACTTTGTAAATTTAGATCTTGTTATTTTGATCGTCGTTTGTGTTTTGGCTACAAAAATTATGTCGTAGTAAGATTTCAATTTCCGACAAAAGTGGTATGTTTTGTCGCCAATCAAATAAATCCAAATGATATATATATTTGTCGTCGCTAATATTTTTTTATTTTTGCGGCAATGTTTCTTTTGGTCGGTAAATTTGTGTTTTCAACTACGAGATTTTACTTTGTCGTCGAAAAAGGTTGGCGACTTAAATTAAAATTTACGTCGCTGTACCCAATCAGCGACGCACTATCACCGACAATCCAGGCGACAAGAAAATATCGTCGAAAAAAAAGAATTGGCGACGTAAATGGTGTATTCCGCGACGATGATGTTTGTCGCTGATGGCCAGTTTTTTTGTAGTGCTAGCCGCGCCTCCCTGCTGGCCTTCCCTATGCGGCTACTAAAACGAATGCGTACGACAATCAATGGTTTCCCTTCAATCCCGTGGATCGAACTATAGCCATCCAAGGTTACCAGACAAGGCATGGTAACCTTTGGCCCGAAACCCTAGTTTGGCCACGCCCAAACCGCGCCAAGGCATGCCATGCCAACCTATCCGCGCCTCCCTGCAGGCCTTCCCTATGCGGCTATTAAAACGAAGGCATGCGACAATCAACGGTCGCCCTTCAATCCAAGGATCGAATCCTACCCATCTAAGGTTACCTGACAACGCATGGTAACCTTTGGCCCGAAACCCTAGTTTTTCCACGCCCAAACCACGCCAAGGCATGCCATGCCAATGGCATGCCAACCTAGCCGCGCCTCCCTGCTGGCCTACCCTATGCGGCTACTAAAACGAAGGCGTGCGACAATCAACGGTCGCCCTTCAATCCCAGGATCGAATCCTATCCAGACAAGGCATGGTAACCTTTGGCCCGAAACTCTAGTTTGGCCATGCCCAAACCGCGCCAATGCATGCCATGCCAACCCAGCCGCGCCTCCCTGCATACCTTCCTTATGCGGATACTAAAACGAATGCGTGCGACAATCAACTGTCGCCCTTAAATCCCAGGATCGAATCCTAGCTAGCCATTCAAGGTTACCAGACAACGCATGGTAACCTTTGTCCCGAAACCCTAGTTTGTCCACGCCCAAACCGCGCCAAGGCATGCCAACCTAGCCGCGCCTCCCTGCTGAAATTCCCTATGCGACTACTAAAACAAAGGCGTGCAATAATCAACGGTCGCCCTTCAATCCAGGATCGAATCCTAGCTAGCCATCCAAGGTTACCAGACAACGCATGGTAACCTTTGGCCCGAAACCCTAGTTTGTCCATGCCCAAACCGCGCCAAGGCATGCCATTGCAACCTAGCCAGCGCCTCCCCGCGGACTTCCTATGCGGCTACTAAAACGAAGGCGTGCGACAATCGACGGTCGCCCTTCAATCCATGTGGATCGAATCCAAGCCATCCAAGGTTACCATTTACCAACACATGGTAACCTTTGGGACGAAACCCTAGTTTGGCCACGCCCAAACCGCGCCAAGGCATGCCATGCCAACCTAGCCGCGCCTCACCGCTGGCCTTCTTTATGCGGCTACTAAAACGAAGGCGTGGGACAATCAACGGTCGCCCTTGATTCACGGATCGAATCCTAGCCATCTAAGGTTACCAGACAACGCATGGTAACCTTGGCCCGAAACCCTAATTTGGCCACACCCAAACCGCGCCAATGCATGCCATGCCAACCCAGCCGCGCCTCCCTGCATACCTTCCTTATGCGGATATTAAAACGAATGCGTGCGACAATCAACTGTCGCCCTTAAATCCCAGGATCGAATCCTAGCTAGCCATTCAAGGTTACCAGACAACGCATGGTAACCTTTGTCCCGAAACCCTAGTTTGTCCACGCCCAAACCGCGCCAAGGCATGCCAACCTAGCCGCGCCTCCCTGCTGAAATTCCCTATGCGACTACTAAAACAAAGGCGTGCAATAATCAACGGTCGCCCTTCAATCCAGGATCGAATCCTAGCTAGCCATCCAAGGTTACCAGACAACGCATGGTAACCTTTGGCCCGAAACCCTAGTTTGTCCATGCCCAAACCGCGCCAAGGCATGCCATTGCAACCTAGCCGCGCCTCCCCGCTGGACTTCCCTATGCGGCTACTAAAACGAAGGCGTGCGACAATCAACGGTCGCCCTTCAATCCCAGGATCGAATCCAAGCCATCCAAGGTTACCAGCCAACACATGGTAACCTTTGGGACGAAACCCTAGTTTGGCCACGCCCAAACCGCGCCAAGGCATGCCATGCCAACCTAGCCGCGCCTCCCTGCTGGCCTTCTTTATGCGGCTACTAAAACGAAGGCGTGGGACAATCAACGGTCGCCCTTCAATTCACGGATCGAATCCTAGCCATCTAAGGTTACCAGACAACGCATGGTAACCTTGGCCCGAAACCCTAATTTGGCCACGCCCAAACCGCGCCAAGGCATGCCATGCCAATGGCATGCCAACCTAGTCGCGCCTCCTTTCTGGCATTCCCTATGCGGCTACTAAAACGAAGGCGTGGGACAATCAACGGTCGCCCTTCAATCCTAGGATCGAATCCTAGCCATCCAAGGTTACCAGACAACGCATGGTAAACTTTGTCCCGAAACCCTAGTTTGGCCACGCCCAAACCGTGCCAATGCATGCCATGCAAATGGCATGCCAACCTAGTCACGCTTCCCAGCTAGCCTTCCCTATGCGACTATTAAAACGAAGGCCTGCGACAATCAACGTTCGCCCTTCGATCCCAGGATCGAATCCTAGACATCCAAGGTTACCAGACTATATATGCATGGTAACCTTTGGCCCGAAACCCTAGTTTGGCCATGCCCAAAACGCACCAATGCATACCATGCCAACCCAGCCGCGCCTCCCTGCAGGCCTTCCCTATGCGGCTACTAAAAAGAATGCGTGTGACATTCAACTGTCGCCCTTAAATCCCAGGATCGAAACCTAGCAGCCATTCAATGTTACCAGACAACGCATGGTAACCTTTGGCCCGAAACCCTAGTTTGTCCATGCCCAAACCGCACCAAGGCATGCCATGCCAACCTAGTCGCGCCTCCCTGCTGGCCTTCTCTATGCGACTACTAAAACAAAAGCGTGCGATAATCAACGGTCGCCCTTCAATCTAGGATCTAATCCTAGCCATCCAAGGTTACCAGACAACGCTTGGTAACCTTTTGCCCGAAACCCTAGTTTGGCCACGCCCAAACCATGCCAACCTAGTCGCGCCTCCCTGCTGGCCTTCCCTATGCGTCTACTAAAACAAAGGCGTACGACAATGAATGGTCGCCCTTCAATCCCAGGATCGAACTATAGCCATCCAAGGTTACCAGACAAGGCATGGTAACCTTTGGCCCGAAACCCTAGTTTGGCCATGCCCAAACCACGCCAATGGCATGCCAACCTAGCCGCGCCTCCATGCTAGCCTTCCCTATGCGGCTACTAAAACGAAGGCGTGCGACAATCAACGGTCTCCCTTCAATCCCATGATCGAATCCTATCCATCCAAGGTTACCAGACAAGGCATGGTAACCTTTGGCCCGAAACCCTAGTTTGGCCACGCCCAAACCGCGCCAAGGCATGCCATGCCAACCTACCCGCGCCTCCGTGCTGGCCTTACCTATGCGGCTACTAAAACGAAGGCGTGCGACCATCAACGGTCGCCCCTCAATCCCAAGATCGAATCCTATCCATCCAAGGTTATCAGACAACGCATGGTAACCTTTGGCCCGAAACCCTAGTTTGGCCACGTCCAAACCGCGCCATGGCATGCCAACCTAGCCACGACTCCGTGCTGACCTTCCCTATGCGGCTACTAAAACGAAGGCGTGCGACAATCAACAGTCTCCCTTCAATCCCAGGACCTAATCCTAGCCATCCAAGGTTACCAGCCAACACATGGTAACCTTTGGGACGAAACCCTAGTTTGGCCACGCCCAAACCGCGCCAAGGCATGCCATGCCAACCTAGCCGCACCTCCTTACTGGCCTTCCCTATGCGGCTACTAAAACGAAGGCGTGGGACAATGAACGGTCGCCCTTCAATCCCTAGGATCGAATCCTAGCCATCCAAGGTTACTGACAACGCATGGTAAACCTTTGCCCGAAACCCTAGTTTGGCCACGCCCAAACCGTGCCAATGCATGCCATGCAAATGGCATGCCAACCTAGTCACGCTTCCCAGCTAGCCTTCCCTATGCAACTATTAAAACGAAGGCCTGCGACAATCAACGGTCGCCCTTCGATCCCAGGATCGAATCCTAGACATCCAAGGTGCTCACGGACAACGCATGGTAACCTTTGGCCCGAAACCCTAGTTTGGCCATGCCCAAAACGCACCAATGCATACCATGCCAACCCAGCCGCGCCTCCCTGCAGGCCTTCCCTATGCGGCTACTAAAAAGAAGGCGGGTGACATTCAACTGTCGCCCTTAAATCCCAGGATCGAAACCTAGCTCGCCATTCAATGTTACCGCAGAATGCATGGTAACCTTTGGCCCGAAACCCTAGTTTGTCCATGCCCAAACCGCACCAAGGCATGCCATGCCAACCTAGTCGCGCCTCCCTGCTGGCCTTCTCTATGCGACTACTAAAACAAAGGCGTGCGATAATCAACGGCCGCCCTTCAATCCCAGGATCTAATCCTAGCCATCCAAGGTTACCAGACAACGCTTGGTAACCTTTTGCCCGAAACCCTAGTTTGTCCACGCCCAAACCATGCCAACCTAGTCGCGCCTCCTTGCTGGCCTTCCCTATGCGTCTACTAAAACAAAGGCGCGTACGATAATGAATGGTCGCCCTTCAATCCCAGGATCGAACTATAGCCATCCAAGGTTACCAGACAAGGCATGGTAACCTTTGGCTCGAAACCCTAGTTTGACCACGCCCAAACCGCGCCAAGGCATGCCATGCCAATGGCATGCCAACCTAGCCGCGCCTCCATGCTAGCCTTCCCTATGCATCTACTAAAACGAAGGCGTGCGACAATCAATGGTCTCTTTTCAATTCCAGGATCGAATCCTATCCATCCAAGGTTACCAGACAAGGCATGGTAACCTTTGGCCCGAAACCCTAGTTTGGCCACGCCCAAACCGCGCCAAGGCATGCCATGCCAACCTAGCCGCGCCTCCGTGCTTGCCTTACTTATGCGGCTACTAAAACGAAGTCGTGCGATCATCAACGGTCGCCCTTCAATCCAAAGATAAAATCCTATCCATCCAAGGTTATCAGATAACGCATGGTAACCTTTGGCCCGAAACCCTAGTTTGGCCACGCCCAAACCTCGCCAAGGCATGCCATGCCAACCTAGCCACGCCTCCCTGCCGGACTTCCCTATGCGGCTACTAAAACGAAGGCGTGCGACAATCAACGGTCTCCCTTCAATCCCAGGATCGAATCCTAGCCATCCAAGGTTACCAGCCAACACATGGTAACCTTTGGGACGAAACCCTAGTTTGGCCATGCCCAAACCGCGCCAAGGCATGCCATGCCAACCTAGCCGCGCCTCCCGCTGGCCTTCCATATGCGACTACTAAAACAAAGGTGTGCGATAATTAACGGTCGCCCTTCAATCCCAGGATCTAATCCTAGCCATCCAAGATTACTGGACAACGCATGGTAACTTTTGGCCGAAACCCTAGTTTTGCCACGCCCAAACCGCGCCAAGGCATGCCATGCCAACCTAGCCGCGCCTCCTTGCTGGCCTTCCCTATGGGGCTACTAAAAAGAATGCGTGCGACAATCAACGGTCGCCCTTCAACCCCAAGATCGAATCCTTGCCATCCAAGGTTACCAGACAACGCATGGTAACCTTTGGCCAGAAACCCTAGTTTGGCCACGCCCAAACCGCGCCAAGGCATGCCATGCCAACCTAGCCGCGCCTCCCTGCTGGCCTTCCCTATGCGGCTACTAAAACAATGGCGTGCGACAATCAATGGTCTCCCTTCAATCCTATGATCGAATCCTATCCATCTAAGGTTACCTGAAAACGCATGGTAACCTTTGGCCCGAAACCCTAGTTTGTCCACGCCCAAACCGCGCCAAGGCATGCAATGCCAATGGCATGCTAACCTAGCCGCGCCTCCCTGCTGGCCTTCCCTATGCGGCTACTAAAACGAATGCGTACGACAATCAATGGTTGCCCTTCAATCCCAGGATCGAACTATAGCCATCCAAGGTTACCAGACAAGGCATGGTAACCTTTGGCCCGAAACCCTAGTTTGGCCACGCCCAAACCGCGCCAAGGCATGCCATGCCAACCTATCCGCGCCTCCCTGCAGGCCTTCCCTATGCGGCTATTAAAACGAAGGCATGCGACAATCAACGGTCGCCCTTCAATCCCAAGGATCGAATCCTACCCATCTAAGGTTACCCGACAACGCATGGTAACCTTTGGCCCGAAACCCTAGTTTTTCCACGCCCAAACCACGCCAAGGCATGCCATGCCAATGGCATGCCAACCTAGCCGCGCCCCGCGCGGCCTACCCTATGCGGCTACTAAAACGAAGGCGTGCGACAATCAACGGCCGCCCTTCAATCCCGTGGATCGAATCCTATCCATCCAAGGTTACCAGACAACGCATGGTAACCTTTGGCCCGAAACCCTAGTTTGGCCACACCCAAACCGCGCCAATGCATGCCATGCCAACCCAGCCGCGCCTCCCTGCATACCTTCCTTATGCGGCTACTAAAACGAAGGCGTGCGACAATCAACGGTCGCCCTTAAATCCTGTGATCGAATCTAGCTAGCCATCCAAGGTTACCAGACAACGCATGGTAACCTTTGTCCCGAAACCCTAGTTTGTCCACGCCCAAACCGCGCCAAGGCATGCCAACCTAGCCGCGCCTCCCTGCTGGCCTTCCCTATGCGACTACTAAAACAAAGGCGTGGGACAATCTCCAAGGTTACCAGACAACGCATGGTAACCTTTGGCCCGAAACCCTAGTTTGTCCATGCCCAAACCGCGCCAAGGCATGCCATGCCAACCTAGCCGCGCCTCCCTGCTGGACTTCCCTATGCGGCTACTAAAACGAAGGCGTGCGACAATCAACGGTCGCCCTTCAATCCCAGGATCGAATCCAAGCCATCCAAGGTTACCAGCCAACACATGGTAACCTTTGGGACGAAACCCTAGTTTGGCCACGCCCAAACCGCGCCAAGGCATGCCATGCCAACCTAGCCGCGCCTCCCTGCTGGCCTTCCTTATGCGGCTACTAAAACGAAGGCGTGGGACAATCAACGGTCGCCCTTCAATTCACGGATCGAATCCTAGCCATCCAAGGTTACCGTACAACGCATGGTAACCTTGGGCCCGAAACCCTAATTTGGCCACGCCCAAACCGCGCCAATGCATGCCATGCCAACTCCAAGGCTCCTCGCATACCTTCCTTATGCGGATACTAAAACGAAGGCATGCGACAATCAATGGTCGCCCTTAAATCCCAGGATCGAATCCCTAGCCATTCAAGGTTACCAGACAACGCATGGTAACCTTTGTCCCGAAACCCTAGTTTGTCCACGCCCAAACCGCGCCAAGGCATGCCAACCTAGCCGCGCCTCCCTGCTGGAATTCCCTATGCGGCTACTAAAACGAAGGAGTGCGATAATAAACGGCCGCCCTTCAATCCCAGGATCGAATCCTAGCCATCCAAGGTTACCAGACAACGCATGGTAACCTTTGGCCCGAAACCCTAGTTTGGCCACGCCCAAACCGCGCCAAGGCATGCCATTGCAACCTAGCCGCGCTTCCCTGCTGGACTTCCCTATGCGGCTACTAAAACGAAGGCGTGCGACAATCAACGGTCGCCCTTCAATCCCAAGATCGAATCCTATCCATCCAAGGTTACCAGCCAACACATGGTAACCTTTGGGACGAAACCCTAGTTTGGCCACGCCCAAACCGCGCCAAGGCATGCCATGCCAACCTAGCCGCGCCTCCCTGCTGGCCTTCCATATGCGGCTACTAAAACGAAGGCATGGGACAATCAACGGTCGCCCTTCAATCCAAGGATCGAATCCTAGCCATCTAAGGTTACCAGACAACGCATGGTAACCTTGGACCCAAACCCTAATTTGGCCAAGCCCAAACCGCGCCAAGGCATGCCATGCCAATGGCATGCCAACCTAGCCGCGCCTCCTTCCTAGCATTCCCTATGCGGCTACTAAAATGAAGGCGTGGGACAATCAACTGTCGCCCTTCAATCCCAGGATCGAATCCTAGCTATCCATCTAAGGTTACCAGACAACGCATGGTAACCTTTGGCCCGAAACCCTAGTTTGTCCATGCCCAAACCGCGCCAAGGTATGCGATGCCATCCTAGCCGCGCCTCCATGTTGTCCTTCTCTATGCGACTACTAAAACGAAGGCGTGCGATAATTAACGGTCGTCCTTCAATCCTAGATTGAATCCTAGCCATCCAAGGTTACCAGACATCGCATGGTAACCTTTTGCCCGAAACCCTAGTTTGGCTACACCCAAACCGCGCAAAGGCATGCCATGCCAGCCTAGCCGCACCTCCCTGCTGGCCTTCCCTATGCGGCTACTAAAACGAAGGCGTGCTACAATCAACGGTCACCCTTCATTCCCAGGATAGAATCCAATCCATCCAAGGTTACCAGACAACTCATGGTAACCTTTGGCTCGAAACCCTAGTTTGGCCAAACCAAACCGCGCCAAGGCATGCCAGGCAAATGGCATGCCAACCTAGCCGCGCCTCCCTGCTGGCCTTCCCTATGCGACTACTAAAACGAAGGCGTTCGGCAATCAACGGTCTCCTTTCAATTCCAAGGATCGAATCCTATCCATCCACGGTTACTGGACAACGCATGGTAGCCTTCAATAAAAAACCCTAGTTTGGCCACGCCCAAACCGCGCCAAGGCATGCCATGCCAATGGCATGCCAACCTAGCCGCTCTTCCTTCCTGGCATTCCCAATGCGTCTACTAAAATGAAGGCGTGCGACAATTAACTGTCGCCCTTCAATCCCAGGATCGAATCCTGGCTATCCATCCAAAGTTACCAGACAACGCATGGTAACCTTTGGCCCGAAACCCTACTTTGGCCATGACCAAACCATGCCAAGGCATGCCATGCCAACCTAGCCGCGCCTCCCTGCTGGCTTTCCCTATGCGGCTACTAAAACGAAGGCGTGCGAAAATCAACGGTCGCTCTTCAATCCCAGGATCGAATCCTAGCCATCCATGGTTACCAGCCAACACATGGTAACCTTTGGGACGAAACCCTAGTTTGGCCACGCCCAAACCGCGCCAAGGCATGCCATGCCAACCTAGCCGCGCCTCCTGCTGGACTTCCCTGTGGCTACTAAAACGAAGGCGTGGGAAAATCAACGGTCGCCTTCAATCCAGGGATCGAATCCTAGCCATCCAAGGTTACAAGACAACGCATGGTAACCTTTGGCCCAAAACCCTAGTTTGGCCACGCCCAAACCGCGCCAAGGCATGCCATGCCAACCTAGCCGAGCCTCCCTGCTGGACTTCCCTATGCGGCTACTAAAACGAAGGCATGCGATAATCAACGGTCGCCCTTCAATCCAAGGATCGAATCCTAGCCATCCAAGGTTACCAGACAACACATGGTAACCTTTGAGACGAAACCCTAGTTTGGCCATGCCCAAACCGCGCCAAGGCATGCCATGCCAACCTAGCCGCGCCTCCCTGCTGGCCTTCCATATGCGGCTATTAAAACGAAGGCGTTAGACAATCAACGGTCGCCCTTCAATCCAAGGATCGAATCCTAGCCATCCAAGGTTACCAGATAACGCATGGTAACCTTTGGCCTGAAACCCTAGTTTGGCCACGCCCAAACCGCGCCAAGGCATGCCATGTCAACCTAGCCGCGCCTCCCTACTGGCCTTCCCTATGCGGCTACTAAAACTAAGGCGTGGGACAATCAACGGTCGCCCTTCAATCCAAGGATCGAATCCTAGCCATCCAAGGTTACCAGACAACGCATGGTAACCTTTGGCCCGAAACCCTAGTTTGGCCACGCCCAAACCGCGCCAAGGCATGCCAACCTTGCCGCGCCTCCCTGCTCGCCTTCCCTATGCGGATACTAAAACGAAGGCGTGCGACAATCAACGGTCGCCCTTCAATCCCACGATTTAATCCTATCCATCTAAGGTTACCAGACAATGCATGGTAACCTTTGGACCGAAACCCTAGTTTGGCCACACCCAAACCGCGCCAAGGCATGCCAACCTAGCCACGCCTCCCTGCTGGCCTTCCCTATGCAGCTACTAAAACGAAAGCGTGCGATAATCAACGGTCGCCCTTCAATCCTAGGATCGAATCCTAGCCATCCAAGGTTACCAGACAACGCATGGTAGTCTTTGGCAAAAAACCCTAGTTTGGCCACGCTCAAACCGCGCCAAGGCATGCCACGCCAATGACATGCCAACCTAGCCGCGCCTCCCTACTGGCCTTCCCTATGCGACTACTAAAACAAAGGCGTACGATAATGAATGGTCGCCCTTCAATCCCAGGATCGAACTATAGCCATACAAGGTTACCAGACAAGGCATGGTAACCTTTGGCTCGAAACCCTAGTTTGACCACGCCCAAACCGCGCCAATGGCATGCCAACCTAGCCGCGCCTCCACGCTAGTCTTCCCTATGCGGCTACTAAAACGAAGGCGTGCGACAATCAACGGTCTCCCTTCAATCCCAGGATCTAATCCTATCCATCCAAGGTTACCAGACAAGGCATGGTAACCTTTGGCCCGAAACCCTAGTTTGGCCACGCCCAAACCGCGCCAAGGCATGCCATGCCAACCTAGCCGCGCCTCCGTGCTGGCCTTACTTATGCGGCTACTAAAACGAAGGCGTGCAATCATCAACGGTCGCCCTTCAATCCCAAGATAAAATCCTATCCATCCAAGGTTATCAGATAACGCATGGTAACCTTTGGCCCGAAACCCTAGTTTGGCCACACCCAAACTGTGCCATGGCATGCCAACCTAGCCACGCCTCCCTGCTGGCCTTCAATATGTGGCTACTAAAACGAAGGCGTGCGACAATCAACGGTCTCCCTTCAATCCTTCGTGGATATAATCTTAGCCATCCAAGGTTACCGGACAACACATGGTAACCTTTGGGACGAAACCCTAGTTTGGCTATGCCCAAACCGCGCCAAGGCATGCCATGCCAACCTAGCCGCGCCTCTCTGCTGGCCTTCTCTATGCGAATACTAAAACAAAGGTGTGCGATAATCAACGGTCGCCCTTCAATCCAGGATCTAATCCTAGCCATCCATGGTTACCATACAACGCATGGTAACTTTTTTCCCGAAACCCTAGTTTGGCCACGCCCAAACCGCGCCAAGGCATGCCATGCCAACCTAGCCGCGCCTCCCTGCTGGCCTTCCCTATGCGGCTACTAAAACAAAGGCGTGCGACAATCAATGGTCTCCCTTCAATCCTAGGATCGAATCCTATCCATCTAAGGTTACCAGAAAACGCATGGTAACCTTTAGCCCGAAACCCTAGTTTGTCCACGCCCAAACCTCGCCAATGCATGCCAATGGCATGCTAACCTAGCCGCGCCTCCCTGTTATCCTTCCCTATGCGGCTACTAAAACGAATGCGTACGACAATCAATGGTTTCCCTTCAATCCCAGGATCGAACTATAGCCATCCAAGGTTACCAGACAAGGCATGGTAACCTTTGGCCCGAAACCCTAGTTTGGCCACGCCCAAACCGCGCCAAGGCATGCCATGCAAACCTATCCGCGCCTCCCTGCTGTCCTTCCATATGCAGCTATTAAAACGAAGGCATGCGCAATCAACGGTCGCTCTTCAATTCAAGGATCGAATCCCTAGCCATCTAAGGTTACCTGACAACGCATGGTAACCTTTGGCCTGAAACCCTAGTTTTGCCACGCCCAAACCGCGCCAAGGCATGCCATGCCAATGGCATGCCAACCTAGCCGCGCCTCCCTGCTGGCCTACCCTATGCGGCTACTAAAACGAAGGCGTGCGACAATCAACGGTCGCCCTTCAATCCCAGGATCGAATCCTAGCCATACAAGGTTACCAGACAACGCATGGTAACCTTTGGCCCGAAACCCTAGTTTGGCCACGCCCAAACCGCGCCAAGGCATTCCATGCCAACCTAGCCGCGCCTCCCTGCTGGCCTTCTCTATGCGACTACTAAAACAAAGGCGTGGGATAATCAACGGTCGCCCTTCAATCCCAGGATCGAATCCTAGCCATCCAAGGTTACCAGATAACGCATGGTAACCTTTTGCCCGAAACCCTAGTTTGGCCACGCCCAAACATGCCAATGGCATGCCAACCTAGTCGCGCCTCCCTGCTGGCCTTCCTTATGCGTCTACTAAAAAAAAGGCGCACGACAATGAATGGTAGCCCTTCAATCCCAGGATCGAAATATAGCCATCCAAGGTTACCAGACAAGGCATGGTAACCTTTGGCCCGAAACCCTAATTTGGCCACGCCCAAACCCGCGCCAATGGCATGCCAATCTAGCCGCGCCTCTATGCTAGCCTTCCCTATGCGGCTACTAAAACGAAGGCATGCGACAATCAACTGTCTCCCTTCAATCCCGGATCGAATCCTAGCCATCCAAGGTTACCAGACAACGCATGGTAACCTTTGGCCCGAAACCCTAGTTTGGCCACGCCCAAACCGCGCCAAGGCATGCCATGCCAACCTAGCCGCGCCTCCCTGCTGGCCTTCCATATGCGGCTACTAAAACGAAGGCGTGCGATAATCAACGGTCGCCCTTCAATCCCAAGATCGAATCCTATCCATCCAAGTTTACCAGACAACGCATGGTAACCTTTGGCCCAAAACCCTAGTTTGGCCACGCCCAAACCGCACCAAGGCATGCCATGCCAACCTAGCCGCGCCTCCCTGCTGGCCTTCCATATGCGGCTACTAAAACGAAGGCGTGCGACAATCAACGGTCGCCCTTCAATCCCAGGATCGAATCCTAGCCATCCAAGGTTTTGACAACGCATGATAGTCTTTGGCCCAAAACCCTAGTTTGGCCACGCCCAAACCGCGTCAAGGCATGCCACGCCAATGGCATGCCAACCTAGACGCGCCTCCCTGCTGGCCTTCCATATGCGGCTACTAAAACGAAGGCGTGCGACAATCAATGGTTGCCCTTCAATCCCAGGATCGAATCCTAGCCATCCAAGGTTACCAGACAACGCATGGTAACCTTTGGCCAAAAACCCTAGTTTGGCCACCCAAACCACGCCAAGGCAATGGCATGCCAACCTAGCGCCTCCTTCTCTGGCATTCCCTATGCGGCTACTAAAAAGAAGGCGTGCGGACAATCAACGGCCGCTCTTCAATCCCGTGGATCGAATCCTAGCCATCCAAGGTTACCGATAACGCATGGTAACCTTTGGACTGAAACCCTAGTTTGGCAAGGCCAAAACCGCGCCAAGGCATGCCATGCCAATGGCATGCCAACTTAGCCACGCCTCCCTGCTAGCCTTCCCTATGCGGCTACTAAAACGAAGGCGTGCGACAATCAACGGTCGCTCTTCAATCCCAGGATCGAATCCTAGCTATCCAAGGTTACCAGCCAACACATGGTAACCTTTGGGACGAAACCCTAGTTTGGCCACGCCCAAACCGCGCCAAGGCATGCCATGCCAACCTAGACGCGCCTCCCTGCCGGCCTTCCCTATGCGGCTACTAAAACGAAGGCGTGCGACCATCAACGGTCGCCCTTCAATCCCAAGATCGAATCCTATCCATCCAAGGTTATCAGACAACGCATGGTAACCTTTTGCCCGAAACCCTAGTTTGGCCACGCCCAAACCGCGCCAAGACATACCATGCCAATGGCATGCCAACCTAGCCGCGCCTCCTTGCTGACCTTCCATATGCGGCTACTAAAACAAAGGCGTGCGATAATCAACGGTCTCCCTTCAATCCCAGGATCTAATCCTAGCCATCCAATGTTACCAGCCAACACATGGTAACCTTTGGGACGAAACCCTAGTTTGGCCACGCCCAAACCGCGCCAAGGCATGCCATGCCAACCTAGCCGCGCCTCCCTGCTGGCCTTCCCTATGCGGCTACTAAAACGAAGGCGTGGGACAATCAACGGCCGCCCTTCAATCCTAGGATCGAATCTTAGCCATCCAAGGTTACCAAATAACGCATGGTAAACTTTGTCCCGAAACCCTAGTTTGACCACGCCCAAACCGTGCCAATGCATGCCATGCCATCCCAGCCGCGCCTCCCTGCAGGCCTTCCCTATGCGGCTACTAAAATGAAGGCGTGCGACAATCAACTGTCGCCCTTCAATCCCAGGATCGAATCCTAGCTAGCCATTCAAGGTTACCAGACAACGCATGGTAACCTTTGGCCCGAAACCCTAGTTTGTCCATGCCCAAACCGCGCCAAGGCATGCCATGCCAACCTAGTCGCACCTCCCTGCTGGACTTCTCTATGCGACTACTAAAATGAAGGCATGCGATAATCAACGGTCGCCCTTCAATCCCAAGATTGAATCTTAGCCATCCAAGGTTATCAGACAACGCATGGTAACCTTTTGCCCGAAACCCTAATTTGGCCACGCCCAAATCATGCCAACCTAGTCGCGCCTCCCTGCTGGCCTTCCCTATGCGTCTACTAAAACAAAGGCGTACGACAATCAATGGTCGACCTTCAATCCCGGATCGAACTATAGCCATCCAAGGTTACTAGACAAGGCATGGTAACCTTTCGCCCGAAACCCTAGTTTGGCCACGCCCAAACCGCACCAATGGCATGCCAACCTAGCCGCGTCTCTATGCTAGCCTTCCCTATGCGGCTACTAAAACGAAGGCGTGCGACAATCAACGTTCACCCTTCAATCCCATGATCGAATCATATCCATCCAAGGTTACCAGACAAGGCATGGTAACCTTTGGCCCGAAACCCTAGTTTGGCCACGCCCAAACCGCGCCAAGGCATGCCATGCCAACCTAGCCGCGCCTCCGTGCTGGCCTTACCTATGCGGCTACTAAAACGAAGGCGTGCGACCATCAACGGTCGCCCTTCAATCCCAAGATCGAATCCTATCCATCCAAGGTTATCAGACAACGCATGGTAACCTTTGGCCCGAAACCCTAGTTTGGCCACGCCCAAACCGCGCCATGGCATGCCAACCTAGCCACGCATCCCTGCCCCGACCTTCCCTATGCGGCTACTAAAAAGAAGGCGTGCGACAATCAACGGTCTCCCTTCAATCCCAGGATCTAATCCTAGCCATCCAAGGTTACCAGCCAACACATGGTAACCTTTGGGACAAAACCCTAGTTTGGCCACGCCCAAACCGCGCCAAGGCATGCCATGCCAACCTAGCCGCACCTCCTTGCTGGCCTTCCCTATGCATCTACTAAAATGAAGGCATGGGACAATCAACGGTCGCCCTTCAATCCCAGGATCGAATCCTAGCCATCCAAGGTTACCAGACAACGCATGGTAACCTTTGGCCAAAACCCTAGTTTGCCACGCCCAAACCGCGCCAAGGCATGCCATGCCAACCTTGCCGCGCCTCCTGCTGGCCTTACCTATGCGGCTACTAAAACGAAGGCGTGCGAGAATCAACGTCGCCCTTTAATCCCAGGATCGAATCCTATTTGCCATTCAAGGTTACTGGACAACGCATGGTAACCTTTGGCCCGAAACCCTAGTTTGTCCATTCCCAAACCGCGCCAAGGCATGCCATGCCAACCTAGCCGCGCCTCCCTGCTGGCCTTCTCTATGCGACTACTAAAATAAATGCGTGCGAGAATCAACGGTCGCCCTTCAATCCAGGATCGAATCCTAGCCATCCAAGGTTACCGGGCAACGCATGGTAACCTTTTGCCCGAAACCCTAGTTTCGCCACGCCCAAATAGCGCCAGGCATGCCATGCCAACCTAGCCGTGCCTCCCCGCCTGGCCTTCCCTATGCGGCTACTAAAACGAAGGCGTGCGACAATCAACGGTCGCCCTTCAATCCCAAGATCGAATCCTATCCATCCAAGGTTACCAGACAACGCATGGTAACCTTTGGCCCGAACCCTAGTTTGGCCACGCCCAAACCGCGCCAAGGCATGCCATGCCAACCCAACCGCGCCTCCCTGCTGGCCTTCCCTATGCGGCTACTAAAAAACGAAGACGTGCGACAATCAACGGTCTCCCTTCAATCTTAAGATCGAATCCTAACCATCTAAGGTTACCTGACAACGCATGGTAACCTTTGGCCCGAAACCCTAGTTTGGCCATGCCCAAACTGCACCAAGGCATGCAATGCCAATGGCAAGCTAACTTAGCCGCGCCTCCCTGGCCTTCCATATGCGGCTACTAAAACGAAGGCGTACGACAATCAATGGTCGCCCTTCAACCCCAATATCGAACTATAGCCATCCAAGGTTACCAGACAAGGCATGGTAACCTTTGGCCCGAAACCCTTGTTTGGCCACACCCAAACCGCGCCAAGGCATGCCATGCCAACCTATCCGCGCCTCCCTGCTGGCCTTCCCTATGCGGCTATTAAAACGAAGGCGTGCGACAATCAACGGTCGCCTTTCAATCCCAATATCGAATCCTAGCCATCTAAGGTTACCTGACAACGCATGGTAACCTTTGGTCCGAAACCCTAGTTTTGCCACGCCCAAACCGCGCCAAGGCATGCCATGCCAATGGCAAGCCAACCTAGCCGCGCCTCCCTGCTCGCCTTCCCTATGCGGCTACTAAAACGAAGGCGTGCGACAATCAACGGTCACCCTTCAATCCCATGATCGAATCTTAGCCATCCAAGGTTACCAGACAACGCATGGTAACATTTGGCCCGAAACCCTAGTTTGGTCATGCCCAAACCGCGCCAAGGCATGCCATGCCAACCTAGTCGCGCCTCCGTGCTGGCCTTCCCTATGCGGCTACTAAAACGAAGGCGTGCGATAATCAACGGTCGCCCTTCAATCCCAGGATCGAATCCTAGCCATCCAAGGTTACCAGACAATGCATGGTAACCTTTGGCCCGAAACCCTAGTTTGGCCATGCCCAAACCGCGCCAAGGCATGCCATGCCAACCTAGCCGCGCCTCCCTGCTGGCCTTCCATATGCGGCTACTAAAACGAAGGCGTGGGACAATCAACGGTCGCCCTTCAATCCCAGGATCGAATCCTATCCATCCAAGGTTACCAGACAATGCATGGTAACCTTTGGACCGAAACCCTAGTTTGTCCACGCCCAAACCGCGCCAAGGTATGCCATGCAAATGGCATTCCAACCTAGCCGCGCCTCCCTGCTGGCCTTCCCTATGCGACTACTAAAACGAAGGCGTGCGACATTAAACGGTCGTCCTTCAATTCTAGGATCGAATCCTAGCCATCCAAGGTTACCAGAAAATGCATGGTAACCTTTGGCCAAAAACCCTAGTTTGGCCACGCCCAAACCACGCCAAGGCATGCCATGCCAATGGCATGTCAACCTAGCCGCGCCTCCTTCGTGGAATTCCCTATGCGGTTACCAAAATGAAGGGCGTGCGACAATCAACTGTCGCCCTTTAATCCCAGGATCGAAGCCATCCAAGGTTACCAGACAACGCATGGTAACCTTTGGCCCGAAACCCTAGTTTGGCCACGCCCAGACCACGCCAAGGCATGCCAACCTAGCCACGCCTCCCTGCTGGCCTTCCTTATGTGGCTACTAAAACGAAGGCGTGCGACAATCAACGGTCGCCCTTCAATCCCAGGATCGAATCCTAGCCATCCAAGGTTACCAGCCAACACATGGTAACCTTTGGGACGAAACCCTAGTTTGGACATTCCAAAACCGCGCCAAGGCATGCCCTGCCAACCTAGCCGCGCCTCCCTGCTGGCCTTCCTTATGCGGCTACTAAAACGAAGGCGTGGGACAATCAACGGTCGCCCTTCAATCCAAGGATCGAATCCTAGCCATCTAAGGTTACCAGACAACGCATGGTAACCTTTGGCCCGAAACCCTAATTTGGCCAAGCCCAAACCGCGCCAAGGCATGCCATGCCAACCTAACCTAACCGCGCCTCCTTTCTGGCATTCCCTATGCGGCTACTAAAATGAAGGCGTGAGACAATCAACTGTCGCCCTTCAATCCCAGGATCGAATCCTAGCTAGCCATCCAAGGTTACCAGACAACGCATGGTAACCTTTGGCCCGAAACCCTAGTTTGGCCACGCCCAAACCGCGCCAAGGCATGCCAACCTAGCCGCGCCTCCCTGCTGGCATTTCATATGCGACTACTAAAACGAAGGTGTGCGACAATCAACGGTCGCCCTTCAATCCTAGGATCGAATCCTAGCCATCCAAGGTTACCAGAAAACGCATGGTAACCTTTGGCCAAAAACCCTAGTTTGGCCACGCCCAAACCGTGCCAACGCATGCCATGCCAATGGCATGCCAACCTAGCCGCGCCTCCTTCCTGGAATTCCCTATGCGGTTACTAAAATGAAGGGCGTGCGACAATCAACTGTCGCCCTTCAATCCCAGGATCGAATCCTAACTAGCCATCCAAGGTTACCAGACAACGCATAGTAACCTTTTGCCCGAAACCCTAGTTTGGCCACGCCCAAACCACGCCAAGGCATGCCAACCTAGCCATGCCTCCTTATTGGCCTTCCCTATGCGGCTACTAAAACGAAGGCGTGCGACAATCAACGGTCGCCCTTCAATCTCAGGATCGAATCCTAGCTATCCAAGGTTACCAGCCAATACATGGTAACCTTTGGGACGAAACACTAGTTTGGACATGCCCAAACCGCTCCAAGCATGCCATGCCAACCTAGCCGCGCCTCCTTGTTGGCCTTCCTTATGCAGCTACTAAAACGAAGGCGTGGGACAATCAACGGTCGCCCTTCAATCCAAGGATCGAATCCTAGCCATCTAAGGTTACCAGAAAACGCATGGTAACCTTGGCCCGAAACCCTAATTTGGCCAAGCCCAAACTGCGCCAAGGCATGCCAACCTAGCCGCGCCTCCTTTCTGGCATTCCCTATGCGGCTATTAAAATGAAGGCGTGAGACAATCAACTGTCGCCCTTCAATCCCAGGATCGAATCCTAGCTAGCCATCCAAGGTTACCAGACAAAGCTTGGTAACCATTGGCCGAAACTTTAGTTTGTCCCAAACCGCGCCAAGGCATGCCATGCCAACCTAGCCGCGCCTCCTTCCTGGAATTCCCTATGCGGCTACTAAAATGAAGGGCGTGCGACAATCAACTGTCGCTTCAATCCCAGGATCGAATCTAGCTAGCCATCCAAGGTTACCGAGACAACGCATGGTAACCCTTGGCCCGAACCCTAGTTTGTCCATGCCCAAACCGCGCCAAGGCATGCCATGCCAACCTAGCCGCGCCTCCCTGCTGGACTTCCCTATGCGGCTACTAAAACGAAGGCGTGCGACAATCAACGGTCGCCCTTCAATCCCAGGATCGAATCCAAGCCATCCAAGGTTACCAGCCAACACATGGTAACCTTTGGGACGAAACCCTAGTTTGGCCACGCCCAAACCGGCGCCAAGGCATGCCATGCCAACCTAGCGCGCCTCCCTGCTGGCCTTCTTTATGCGGCTACTAAAACGAAGGCGTGGGACAATCAACGGCCGCCCTTCAATCCACGGATCGAATCCTAGCCATCTAAGGTTACCAGACAACGCATGGTAACCTTGGCCCAAACCCCAATTTGGCCACGCCCAAACCGCGCCAAGGTATGCCATGCCAATGGCATGCCAACCCTAGCGCGCTCCTTCCCGGAATTCCCTATGCGGCTACTAAAATGAAGGCATGAGACAATCAATCTGGTAAGCCCTTCAATCCCGAGGATCGAATCTAGCTAGCCATCTAAGGTTACCAGACAACGCATGGTAACCTTTGGCCCGAAACCCTAGTTTGTCCATGCCCAAACCGCGCCAAGGTATGCCATGCCATCCTAGCCGCGCCTCCCTGCTGTCCTTCTCTATGCGACTACTAAAATGAAGGCGTGCGATAATCAACGGTCGTCCTTCAATCCCAAGATTGAATCCCAGCCATCCAAGGTTACCAGACAACGCATGGTAACCTTTTGCCCGAAACCCTAGTTTGGCTACGCCCAAACCGTGCCAAGGCATGCCATGCCAGCCTAGCCGCACCTTCATACTGGCCTTCCCTATGTGGCTACTAAAACGAAGGCTTGCTACAATCAACGGTCTCCCTTATATCCCAGGATCAAATCCAATCCATCCAAGGTTACCAGACAACTCATGGTAACCTTTGGCTCGAAACCCTAGTTTGGCCAAGCCCAATCCGCGCCAAGGCATGCCATGCAAATGGCATGCCAACCTAGCCGCCTCCCTGCTGGCTTTCCCTATGCGACTACTTAAACGAAGGCATGCGGCAATCAACGGTCGCCCTTCAATTCCGTGGATCGAATCCTTATCCATCAAGGTTACCGGAAACGCATGGTAGCCTTTGGCCAAAAACCCTAGTTTACGCTTAAACCGCCCAAGGCATGCCATGCCAATGGCATGCCAACCTAGCCGCTCTTCCTTCTTTGGCATTCCCAATGCGGCTACTAAAATGAAGACGTGCGACAATCAGTTGTCGCCCTTTAATCCCAGGGATCGAATCTCCTGGCCATCCAAAGTTACCGTGACAACGCATGGTAACCTTTGGCCCCGAAACCTACTTTGGCCATGCCCAAACCATGCCAAGGCATGCCATGCCAACCTAGCCGCGCCTCCTTGCTGGCTTTCCCTATGCGGCTACTAAAACGAAGGCGTGCGAAAATCTACGGTCGCTCTTCAATCCCAGGATCGAATCCTAGCCATCCATGGTTACCATCCAACACATGGTAACCTTTGGGATTTAAACCCTAGTTTGGCCACGCCCAAACCGCGCCAAGGCATGCCATGCCAACTTAGTCGCGCCTCCTCTTGGACTCCCTATGCGGCTACTAAAACGAAGGCGTGGGAAAATCAACGGTCGCCCTTCAATCCCAGGATCGAATCCTAGCCATGTAAGGTTACAAGACAACGCATGGTAACTTTTGGCCCGAAACCCTAGTTTGGCCACGCCCAAACCGCGCCAAGGCATGCCATGCAAATGGCATTCCAACCTAGCCGCGCCTCCCTGCTGGCCTTCCCTATGCGACTACTAAATCGAAGGCGTGCGACAACCAAAGGTCGTCCTTCAATTCTAGGATCGAATCCTAGCCATCCAAGGTTACCAGACAACGCATGGTAACCTTTGCCCCAAAACCCTAGTTTGGCCACGCCCAACCCGCGCCAAGGCATGCCATGACAATGGCATGCCAACCTAGACGCGCCTCCTTCCTGGCATTCCCTATGCGGCTACTAAAATGAAGGCGTGCGACAATCAACTGTCGCCCTTCAATCCCACGATCGAATCCTAGCTAGCCATCCAAGGTTACCAGACAACGTACGGTAACCTTTGGCCCGAAACCCTAGTTTTTCCATGCCCAAACCGCGGCAAGGCATGCCATGCCAACCTAGCCGAGCCTCCCTGCTGGACTTCCCTATGCGGCTACTAAAACGAAGGTGTGCGACAATCAACGGTCGCCCTTCAATCCAAGGATCGAATCCTAGCCATCCAAGGTTACCAGCCAACACATGGTAACCTTTGGGACGAAACCCTAGTTTGGACATTCCAAAACCGCGCCAAGGCATGCCATGCCAACCTAGCCGCGCCTCCCTGCTGGCCTTCCTTATGCGGCTACTAAAACGAAGGCGTGAGACAATCAACGTTCGCCCTTCAATCCAAGGATCGAATCCTAGCCATCTAAGGTTACCAGATAACGCATGGTAACCTTTGGCCCAAAACCCTAGTTTGGCCATGATAGGTGTAGAATACACCTAATTTACTATCTAGTAGGTTATGCTTTCTTTGCTATTTTTCGTGTAAATTATGTATTTTACGCTTGTTTTGAGTTTTGTAGCTACTTTGGAGTCACACGGAGGAAAAGAAGAAGAAATTACTCTATTTGAGCAAAAAGGGCAAAAAGGTCATTTCACAGGCGATTGTTATATGGAGCCCAGTTGAGGTTAAGGGGCAACTCTTCTTGGAGGCGTACTAAACACAAACCAGCTACGGTTAAGGGGAGGCCAATAGGCTAGCCCTTATCAGAGTAACCAACTATTATGGAGCACCAGCTTGGGGTGTATTTTAGCAGTGGGGTGTCCCTATCATTTCCCTAGCTCTCATACCCATACCCTAAATCGATTTATTTCCTCTCCAATCATTCTACACCTGAAACTAAGAAGACCCTGATGTTTGAAAAACACAGCCATTGCTGCTGTTAAAATCAAGAGTGAAAGATCGAGAAATTGGAGTTAAGAAAGAGAGGCGTCTGCACTGTGAGTCCCAGATTGAGAAGAACACTCGAAAATGGTGGTCGATGTTCAACCGAGAGGCAGAGATGGTGGTTGTCTGGGTTCGATTCATTATCGATAAAGAGGAGGAAGATGCGATGGTTGCCGCTGTTATGAAGCTCAGGGAGAGATCGATTAGGGTTCGATTGATTCGAGAACTGAGATCGATGATCTGAGAACAAGAGGAAGATGTTAGTAGAGACGATAAAGCTCGGACGGGGTTTCTTCGGAATTGATTGGTTTGGTGATACCGTTGATGGCGTAAATTGATAAGAGTTTATTGTGTTGCCATTAATGATGTTTTTTTTTGAAGCTCGGCGAAAATGGGTTTGAATCGAATCAAGATATCGAATGGGTTTGTTGGAGATCGGAAAATAGACAGGGAGAAGAAGAAGAAGGTGGTTCGGTTGAAATCGGAGAAGAGGGGTAGTAGTACGAAGGTGTTGTGGAGATTAGAGATGGAACAAGTGGTTGAGCTTGTTGAATTAAGAGAAGAGAGAGGTGATGGTGAATCAACGAGCTATGTATGGCGTCGCTATGGGTGGTGGTTTTGAAAGAACGAGACCTCATTGGGGAGATTGGTTTTGATGAAGCTCGAAGGAATGATGAGCTCGAAGGAATTGATAAGGTTCGATAAACGAAGTGTTGGGAGCGTTGTCACGGGATTGAATCGATAACGAAGAGGATGGATCGATGCTACATTGGGATGAATTCGGGGCCAGAAGCAACGAGAGGAATGGAGAAATCAAATGGAGTTGCGACTAATGAATGAATGGTTGATATAGATGAATGTTAGGATTGATTGATACGAGGATGAAGAAAGTAGAGGCCTGAATTTGGCCGGGAAAGTCGAGAATTGGAACGAACTCGGCGGTTTCTCTCCGGCGGTTCACGATCGGCGATGACCGGTCTGGATTCGATTCGACCCATGACTCGGTCGGACCAGTCGGCCAACTAAGACCGCTGACTCGTCTAGTCGACTCTTCCTTCCCTTGATTTCCCTTGACCGTTGACCGAATTGCCGTTAAGTTTGACTTTTGACCGTTAGTCCTAACGGTGGACCAGGCGGAATATTCCGTCGAATATTCCACTCGACGGAGAATTTTTCCGGTGGCGGCGGCGACTTATTCCGTCCAAATTCCGGCCACAATACCAGTTTTCCGGCGACCAAAAATTCCGAATTTTCTATGGACTTCTCTCATGGGTGTGAAGACTTGGGCTAGGAATTGGATGGAGAATTGGACTCAAATTTGGAAAGAGAAGGTGGAAGAGTTGAGAAAAGCTTGGATTTGGAAATTGAGTTGCAAAAGGAAAAGGATTCTACTCCTTAGAAGATTTGGAGAATATTGAAGCTTATAAATAGAGAGAAGTTTTCTACAACTTCTACACACATCTTTACACACACCTCTCTAACACACACAATTCTTTTCTTTTCTTTTTTTCTTTGTGTGAACTCTTTTAACATGAGTAGTTAATTTTTATTGATTGAGGATGAATTCCTAGTTTTTAAACATATGATTTGAGTTTTTGTTTCAATTCTATCTTGAAGTTTTTCACATGATTATCGTTTGTTTTTACTAATAGGAGTGATCTTAAAGACATTCATGATTGATTGATAGATTGTTTAGGTGGCCAACTAAATTGATTTGTTAATTTGATCTAAAGCTAGTGAAAGTTAGGAGATAAGTAATCGTTTCTTGACTCTTTACATAAGTAGCAAACACGAGACCTTGCGGAGGGATTCCGTGGAGCAATTGTGTGTAGAAACAACGCTAGAAAGTGAACCAAGCGGAAAGAGTTTAACTACTAGTACTAAACCTAAATTCATAAATCTTAATGCATTGAGGAATTACATCTTGTAAGCGGACCTCAAGGTGGTTCTTTTGAATAGAATCGATAACTAAGCGGACTGTTATTCGGTGAAATTAGGGATTTTGGGGCTAGCTAAGCGGACTGCTATCCTACGGTTGGTGATAATTTGTGACTAATAACAAGTGGAAAAGAACATAACTTGATTCATTGTTTCGTAACAAAGAAGGATTCCTTGATCTTGTCTCTCTTATTGCTTTCAACTTTATCTTTTAATTGCTTTGTTTATTTTCTTTTTACTTTTTACACCCCCTTTCGTGACAATTTTTACAACTAGAATCTCGTGCTCCTCGTGGGATCGACCTTGACTACCCTATATTACTTGTTAATTAGGTAGAAATATTAATTAATTTGATTGCACCTACGACACGCATCAAATTTTGGCGTCGCTTCCGGGGAGCAGCGGATGATTTTAGTTGTTTTTATTTTTCTTTTTGCTTTATTCTTGCTTTGTTGGATTCTATTCCGTATCTAACTTGGTTTTTGAATCTTATTTCGGTGCTTAGGTTTTCCATGTACGGTGGACAAGAGCAAGCATATTACAACAATCAATACGGTTTTCAACCTCAACATTATGACAACTTCCAACCATCCTTAGGATACAATCAAAACCAATATTTTGGCTATGATCAATTTCCTCTGAACCTTATGGATATTCTCATACATATCAACAACCTTATGAAGGGTATGTAAGTGGACAAACACACGGATGGAAGGATAGTTATGCATCTAACAATTTGTTTTCTAGTAATGTGCAGACGAGAGAATTTGGAATATACTCCTCTTCATCGTGTTTTTCCTTCACTTTTTCCAAAAGAGAGATGTCCGAATCTAACGGTGGTAAGCGTGTGAACATCGGGAAACTTGCACGTAAATTATACAAATTGGAGGATGATGGAGACTCGGAAGAGCTTGTGCAGAAATTAGTAGGACCATTCATATGGAACTTAAACGACGTCGGGATAAAGGTTATGAAACCGATGAAGATTCTTATTATGGTGAGTCCGAAAATGAAGATGATTGTGTTGAAAAGGACCAACCTTTGGAGACTTTTTGATGACACTAGTGTAGATTACTCGAGCCTTGATCTTAATAATGATCAATCACCTATTCAAAAGGAAGAGCTTGAGGAAGATGCATTTATTGCTTGGAAAAAAATTTCTTAGGGAAAGATGGGAGTCCGCGGAAGTGTATGAATGTTCCGACAATGAGGAAGTTATTCCAACTCCGGATCATAATAAAGATCCTTCACCTATTCAAAAGGAGGAGATTGGGTGTGACTTACCTATTGTTATAAACGGTGTAACACCCGCACATGAAGATCTTACAATCTATACCGATGAAATTCATTTTTGTGAATGGCCCGATTCGATGATGAGAATGTTGAAGAGATGATTATAGAGGATGAAACCACATTCATTGATTTTGTGGAAGACCCAATTGAACTTGCTAATGATTATGATGATACCGAGACTATGGTTAAGGTAGAAAACGACGAAGAATGCTTGCAAGGTTTAATAGAGGACCACGATATACAAGAGGTAAGTAATTCACTCGAATTTTTTAAGGATGAAGAGGATTCTATAATACAAGAGATTGTGAAAGGTTTGTCTAATCCTTTGCATCTTGATTCTTCTCCTTCACCTCTTATTGGTTTGAATGTATGTGCTTCGAAAGTATTTTTGGATGATTTTGTTTCTAGATATCCACCATTGGAAACACTTGATGCTAACACTATGCAGGTTTGCCAAGAAGAATACATGGAAGTTCCCAAATTCTATGTTCTTTATACACTTCCGAGTGTGGACGAGAATAAGTGTGGGGGAAATTTCTATCGAGCGATAATTTCACTATTGTTTTCTTGTGCTAATATTTGTATGGAGTTATTGTTTGCAAAACAGGTATTATGGGTGGATCCTCAAATTTTCCGATTGTTAGTATATGGGGAATGAATCTTGCAAGAGCCAAGTCGGGCCGTCGACTTTAAAACAAGCGCTTAATGGGAGGCAACCCATCGGTTTTGTATTTCTTATCCTTTTGCTTTTGTTTTTTTTTTTCTTGTTTCTTATCATGTTAAAATTTCCCACCTTGACTTTACTAGAGGATTCAATTACATTGAGGACAATGTAAGGTTTAAGTGTGGGGAGTGGTTAAGCATGTTTTTAAAACAAAAATTACAAAAAAATGAAAATTTTTAAAAAAAAAAAAAAAGTTTTACTTAAAAATTCCAACTTTTAAAGATTTTAGAGTCACTAGCATATTTCTAGGTATGTTTACATAGAGATTTTGACCGACATAATTGAACTTGGAAATGTTAGAGAACTACATTCGGATTTCTTGTTTGTTTGAGTGTTAAATAATGGATTTAATCATGCCGGTGATGCAAATTTGGTGCGAGGAGAAGTGCGTTATTAGAGTTCTTTGATCAATCATTAGTGGAGACTACCCGTATTCATATCATGAGAGGCACCGACCAGAAATTTTCCATCTACTAAAGAGCTTCTTTTGAGTGTGTGTCACCGTACGTTAATTCCGGGTAGAATGTTGAGCTACCCAATCTCCCACCAATAGAAGCACTACTCTTTGATCTCTTGAGTGCTAATTTTGTCAATCATGAGGGTGACGTCCATGGATGAAAGCTTCCTTCTTGTAGTTCGATTTGCAGTTAGCACCATTCTCTCTCTCGACAACAACGGATCCATAGAAACACATTCATCATCAACAAGGAGCAACACCAAAATCTACAAGGAAAGTTGGAAAAGTTTAAGGTTTACAAGCAACGGAATGAGAAAAAAGAGCAAATTTCAAATATAAGTAAAGCAACATACAAATGAGCGGATTTTTACATATATGTTGAAGACTTACAATACAATGAGGTAATTTTATATTCAAGTATGAAGACTTATTCATGAAAGCGAAGAAAATTAAAAGGTGAGAATTTTTGAAAGTTTATGATTTCAAAGACGATACAAGTTGTGAAGAATCAAGTGGTAAAATACTTCTTCCACGGCCATGGTTTTATTTTGTATTTAATTTCTCTTGTTTCAAAAAAAAAAAAAAAAAAAAAAAAATAAAAAAAAAAAAAAAAAAAAAAAAAAAAAAAAACAAGAGAAATATTTGTTCTTATTTAATGAGCCGTGGGGAAGGAAAATTTATAAGGTAGTTTCAAGCGACAAGGATTTTAAGGTAAAAAGAGTTACAAATTGTTAAGGATTTATGAAATTCAAGGGTTTATCATCAATAGTTGAAACCGAAGACGAAGACCAAGAAGATCAAGACAAGGAGTGGAAGACGTTTCTATTGGATGCCGTGAGAGTGGTGTTATCATAATTGGCGATCGGATGTGAAGGTAAGTAAGTAATCTCATCCTCGATAATAATGGTTGATTTCCTTTCTTAGAGATCGTCAGAAAAATGGTTTTTCAAAATATTAAAAGATGTGGGTTTTTCAAAATTTCGGAAGTTATCCTTCCCACCATTCAACGTGTTGCAGGAATTCTCTCTTTATTCCTACCTGCACACATGTGTGACCCATAAAAAAGCCGTCTTTTTGAGTGCAATTATCATAAAATCTTATTTGGTGAGGCAGAAGTCGAGGCGAAATGCTTATTGATCGTTTCTCAAACACGCGTTCTCTCATTATGGTGTGGTTATTTCTCACTCAACAATTAAGAACGAGAATATGTTCTTTAGTATTTCTAACTTCTTATTACTAGAATGCAGAAACTCTATGTCCTCATAACTCTTTGGATGGTTGTGACGCTTGAACGCTTTGAAGTTGTGAGTTTTTAGTTTGATTTGCTCGAGGACTAGCAAAGTCTAAGTGTGGGGGAATTTGATAGGTGTAGAATACACCTAATTTACTATCTAGTAGGTTATGCTTTCTTTGCTATTTTTCGTGTAAATTATGTATTTTACGCTTGTTTTGAGTTTTGTAGCTACTTTGGAGTCACACGGAGGAAAAGAAGAAGAAATTACTCTATTTGAGCAAAAAAGGGCAAAAAGGTCATTTCACAGGCGATTGATATATGGAGCCCAGTTGAGGTTAAGGGGCAACTCTTCTTGGAGGCGTACTAAACACAAACCAGCTACGGTTAAGGGGAGGCCAATAGGCTAGCCCTTATCAGAGTAACCAACTATTATGGAGCACCAGCTTGGGGTGTATTTTAGCAGTGGGGTGTCCCTATCATTTCCCTAACTCTCATACCCATACCCTAAATCGATTTATTTCCTCTCCAATCATTCTACACCTGAAACTGAGAAGACCCTGATGTTTGAAAAACACAGCCATTGCTGCTGTTAAAATCAAGAGTGAAAGATCGAGAAATTGGAGTTAAGAAAGAGAGGCGTCTGCACTGTGAGTCCCAGATTGAGAAGAACACTCAAAAATGGTGGTCGATGTTCAACCGAGAGGCAGAGATGGTGGTTGTCTGGGTTCGATTCATTATCGATAAAGAGGAGGAAGATGCGATGGTTGCCGCTGTTATGAAGCTCAGGGAGAGATCGATTAGGGTTCGATTGATTCGAGAACTGAGATCGATGATCTGAGAACAAGAGGAAGATGTTAGTAGAGACGATAAAGCTCAGACGGGGTTTGCTGGAATTGATTGGTTTGGTGATACTATTGATGGCAGTAAATTGATAAGAGTTTATTGTGTTGCCATTAATGATGTTTTTTGAAGCTCGGCGAAAATGGGTTTGAATCGAATCAAGATATCGAATGGGTTTGTTGGAGATCGGAAAATAGACAGGGAGAAGAAGATGAAGGTGGTTCGGTTGAAATCGGAGAGAGGGGTAGTAGTCTGAGGTGTTGTGGAGATTAGAGATGGGTCTGTGGTTGAGCTTGTTCGAATCAGAGAGAAGCAGAGGGGTCTGTGAATCAACAGAGCTATGTATGGGAGTGCTGCTATGGGTCTGTGGTTTTGAAGAACGAGACCTCATTGCTACTGTTGGAAATTGATGAAGCTCAGAAGGAATTGATGAAGCTCAGAAGGAATTGATAAGGTTCTGATAAACGAAGCTGGTGGTGTGTTGGGGATTGAATCGATAACGAAGAGGATGATCTTTGCAAATTTGTGCCGAGTTGGCCTAAGAAGCAACAGAGGAATGGAGAAATCAAATGGGTTGCGACTAATGAATGAATGGAATGAATAGATGTATGTTAGGGATTGTGATTGATACAGGGATGGATCTGAAGAGAGGCCTGAATTTGGCCGGGAAACATCAGAAAACAGCCGAGACTCGGCCGGTTTCCTGCACCGGCGAGTTAACTCGGCGATGACCGATCTGCCAGATTCGACCCGGCTCGGTCCGCACGAGTCACCATCTAGGAGCCGACTCGTCTAGCTGACTCTTCCTTCCCTTGATTTCCCTTGACCGTTGACTGACGACTGACCGTTAAGTTTGACTTTTGACCGTTAGTCCTAACGGTGGACTGGCGGAATATTCCGTCGAATATTCCACTGACGGAGAATTTTTCAGGTGGCCGGCGGCGACTTATTCCGGTCAAATTCCGGCCACAATCCCAGTTTTCCGGCGACCAAAAATTCCAGAATTTTCTATGGACTTCTCTCATGGGTGTGAAGACTTGGGCTAGTAATTGGATGGAGAATTGGACTCAAATTTGGAAAGAGAAGGTGGAAGAGTTGAGAAAAGCTTGGATTTGGAAATTGAGTTGCAAAAGGAAAAGGATTCTACTCCTTAGAAGATTTGGAGAATATTGAAGCCTATAAATAGAGAAGTTTTCTACAACTTCTACACACATCTTTACACACACCTCTCTACACACACAATTCTTTTCTTTTCTTTTTCTTTGTGTGAACTCTTTTAACATGAGTAGTTAATTTTATTGATTGAGGATGAATTCCTAGTTTTTAAACATATGATTTGAGTTTTTGTTTCAATTCTATCTTGAAGTTTTTCACATGATTATCGTTTGTTTTTACTAATAGGAGTGATCTTAAAGACATTCATGATTGATTGATAGATTGTTTAGGTGGCCAACTAAATTGATTTGTTAATTTGATCTAAAGCTAGTGAAAGTTAGGAGATAAGTAATCGTTTCTTGACTCTTTACATAAGTAGCAAACACGAGACCTTGCGGAGGGATTCCGTGGAGCAATTGTGTGTAGAAACAACGCTAGAAAGTGAACCAAGCGAACCGAGTTTAACTACTAGTACTAAACCTAAATTCATAAATCTTAATGCATTCTGGGAATTACATCTTGTAAGCGGACCTCAAGGTGGTTCTTTTGAATAGAATCGATAACTAAGCGGACTGTTATTCGGTGAAATTAGGGATTTTGGGGCTAGCTAAGCGGACTGCTTTATCCTACGGTTGGTGATAACTGTGACTAATAACAAGTGGAAAAGAACATAACTTGATTCATTGTTTCAGAACGAAGAAGGATTCCTTGATCTCGTCTCTCTTATTGCTTTCAACTTTACCTTTTAATTGCTTTTTTTATTTTCTTTTTTACTTTTTACACCCCCCTTTCGTGACAATTTTTACAACTAGAATCTCGTGCTCCTCGTGGGATCGACCTTGACTACCCTATATTACTTGTTAATTAGGTAGTAAAGTATTAATTAATTTGATTGCACCTACGACACGCATCAGGCCACGCCCAAACCGCGCCAAGGCATGCCATGTCAACCTAGCCGCTCCTCCCTACATCCTTCCCTATGCGGCTACTAAAACGAAGGCATGGGACAACCAACGGTCGCCCTTCAATCTCAAGATCGAATCCTAGCCATCTAAGGTTACCAGACAACGCATGGTAACCTTTGGCCCGAAACCCTAGTTTGGCCACGCCCAAACCGCGCCAAGGCATGCCAACCTAGCTGCGCCTCCCTGCCGGCATTCCCTATGCGGATACTAAAACGAAGGCGTGCGACAATCAACGGTCGCCCTTCAATCCCAGGATTTAATCCTATCCATCTAAGGTTACCAGACAACGCATGGTAACCTTTGGCCCGAAACCCTAGTTTGGCCACACCCAAACCGCGCCAAGGCATGCCAACCTAGCCGCGCCTCCCTGCTGGCCTTCCCTATGCGGCTACTAAAACGAAAGCGTGCGATAATCAACGGTCGCCCTTCAATCCTAGGATCGAATCCTAGCCATCCAAGGTTACCAGACAACGCATGGTAGTCTTTGGCCAAAAACCCTAGTTTGGCCACGCCCAAACCGCGCCAATGGCATGCCAACCTAGCCGCGCCTCCCTGCTGGCCTTCCCTATGCGGCTACTAAAACGAAGGCGTGCGACAATCAACGGTCGCCCTTCAATCTCAAGATCGAATCCTAGCCATCCAAGGTTACCAGACAACGCATGGTAACCTTTGGCCAAAAACCCTAGTTTGGCCACGCCCAAACCGCGCCAATGGCATGCCAACCTAGCTGCGCCTCCTTGCTGGCATTCCCTATGCGGCTACGAAAACGAAGGAGTGCGATAATAAACGGCCGCCCTTCAATCCCAGGATCGAATCCTAGCCATCCAAGGTTACCAGACAACGCATGGTAACCTTTGGACCGAAACCTTAGTTTGGCCAGGCCAAAACCGCGCCAAGGTATGCCATGCCAATGGCATGCCAACCTAGCCACGCCTCCCTGCTGGCCTTCCCTATGCGGCTACTAAAACGAAGGCGTGCGACAATCAACGGTCGCTCTTCAATCCCAGGATCGAATCCTAGCTATCCAAGGTTACCAGCCAACATATGGTAACCATTGGGACGAAACCCTAGTTTGGCCACGCCCAAACCGCGCCAAGGAATGCCATGCCAACCTAGCCGCGCCTCCCTGCTGGCCTTCCATATGCGGCTACTAAAATGAAGGCGTGGGACAATCAACGGTCGCCCTTCAATCCCAGGATCGAATCCTAGCCATCAAAGGTTACCAGACAACGCATGGTAACCTTTGGCCCGAAACCCTAGTTTGTCCATGCCCAAACCGCGCAAAGGCATGCAATTCCAATGGCATGCCAACCTAGTCACGCCTCCATACTGGCCTTCCCTATGCTTCTACTAAAACGAAGGCGTGCGACAATCAACACTCGCTCTTCAATCCCAGGATCGTATCCTAGCCATCCAAGGTTACCAAACAACGCATGGTAACCTTTGGCACGAAGCTCTAGTTTGGCCACTCCCAAACTACGCAAAGGCATGCCCTGCTAATGGCATGCCAACCTAGCCACGCCTCCTGCTGGCCTTCCCTATGCGGCTATTAAAACGAAGGCGTGCGACAATCAACGGTCGCCCTTCAATACCAGGATCGAATCTTAGCCATCCAAGGTTACCATACAACGCATGGTAACCTTTGGCCCGAAACCCTAGTTTGGCCACGCCCAGGCATGCCATGCCAATGGCATGCCTACCTATCCGCGCCACTATGCTGGCATTCCCTGTGCGCTACTAAAACTTAGGCGTGCGACAATCAACGGTCGCCCTCCAATCTCAGGAGCAAATCCTAGCCATCTAAGGTTACCATGGAACACGGTGGTAACCTTTGGCTCGAAACCCTAGTTTGGCCATGCCAAATCCGCGCCAAGACATGCCATGACAATAGCATGCCAACTTTGCCGCGCCACCATGCTGGCCTTCCCTGCGGCTACTAAAACGAAGGCGTGCGACAATCAACGGTTGCCCTTCAATCTCAGGATCGAATCCTAGCCATCCAAGGTTACCAGACAACGCATGGTAACATTTGGCCCGAAACCCTACAATGGCTTTGTAGCCATTGTGAATTTCTCAGTAACGGTTCTCGTAACAGCTGTGAGCCGTTACAAATTTGCCACGTGGTAACAGCTCCGGGCCGTTACAATTTTTTTTGTAACAACGCTGTCGTAACGTTGATGAGCCGTTACGAACTTTTTGTAACAGCCAAAAAATTATCGCTACCAACCTTGACTGGTCAAAATTGGTCAACAGGTCAAGGCCGACCTGCTAGTTCATTTATCACGGAAATAAGCCGTAATTCAAAGTAACATGCATAAACCTATCATCCAATCCATCTAGCCACATTCAACAATAACTTTCTCTATTCTTTCTAAGTATATTCAATCAATTCATATCTAGGAGAATTCCCAAGTTCTAAGGGAATACAAATCTTGTTAAGTAAATTTATTTGAAAGACTAAATGAGTTCTTTTGTTCTAAGGGAATAATTAATGTTCTTTGTAACAAATATTATAAACATAATATTCACATTGGTAGAGGGATAATAGGTTAAGTTGTCACCTTTCCATGGCTTGCAACAACAACAGGGTCTTCACCTTGATTGAATGACAATAATTCGTTTGCGGTGATACCAGTCCTCTCAGTCTCTCACCATTCATACTTTTTGCACCATTAAACAACTGCACCAGACTCTGATCCGTGAAAACACTTCAACACCTAATTACTTCCTGCAAAGAATGATAACTTACATTAGGAAGTCTTCAAAGGAAGTGGAAATGTGCATGATACAAGAAAACAAACCATGGAATACAAGGTACTGATGGTAATTGAAGTCATGATAACAACACAAGGCTCGGGTGGCACTTCAACTCCTAAGTGTTTGTTTTCAGAATCTCTAAGGAAGCTATTTCACTTAAGCTCCACTTGAGAGGATGTTTTCTCGGAGGTTAGAGATATCGAAAGTCAGAAACTTACTTGGACCGAGGAAGATGAAGGCTCTGGACTAGAGGTGGAAGACTCTCGAAAGCTAAGCTTCTATTTGAAGCTATCATCGTTCTCAGCTCGTGAAGCTTCTATTACTATGCGCTCCATTTCCTTCTCAGTCAGCTCGAGATCTGAATAAAATCGACCCTCGGCAAGAAGAGCCTATTTTCAGACAGAATACAACTTAGAAACAACTTGATCATCTAATGGATATAGTTAGGAGAAAAAATGTAATAAACAACGATGAATACGACTCAAGAAGATCGTCTAATAATCTAATTAAGAGCAAAATGAGAAATCAGTATGTTACATTATCTATCTGTTGGTCCTGTTGAGCTTTAATAGCAGCCTTTATTTGACCCCTATCAACGTTTGCCTGTTTGATATTTAAAATAAGTAAATAAAAAATGAGTCAGCTCACACCAATACAGACCCGAGTGAGAATTCGAACACAAAAAATAAGAAACAGCGAAAAAAGTTCCTACTAACCCCCTGAAGACTGCTGAACCCAAGGCTAGCACCAATGTCCAGTCTGCGAGGATCAACAAGTGAATTGTAGTGGTTCTCAAATAGGTGGTGTGTCTGTATTATAACTTCCATGGAAAGTGTTGATAGGTTTTGTATTAATAATTTATAGGTAAGAAACAATTAGAGAATATATATTATGTTATGTGTAGGACCATACATCATTAACATTAGATAGATCGCACCGTCTTTGTAAGAATAAATATGGATTGGGCGGTTGTACATTTAACATAAAGCCTGGATCTCAACATTGTGTCCATAGGCCTGCAAGATAGACACAAAACAAAGAACGGAATTAAGAAATCCATTAATGAAATGCAAAGAAGCATCCATAGATGGTGAAAAGTAGTCACCCGATCCACCGACATGACTCAGGATTACAAACAATATCAAAACAGACAACTGGCAGTTTTAGCATTTCCACAGACTAAAGAAGATAGTGTGACACATACCTTGTCTCGCCTCTTCCTTTTGCAATAAGATGTAAAACCTTGATTATAAATCATGAAAAGTGATCCCTTTCTCTTTCCTGTAGAGGTTAAAGAAAATTAAAAGTGTTAAAACCACAACTGGCTAATGCAGACAAAGTTCCCTACAAAAAAATTCATGTGCTTATCATGTTATTTGCTAGCATAATGGGATAATCATGTTCGCATCATTGAACTTCACATTTATTACTCCTGATTTTTTTTCCGTAAATAACAAATAGCTACACATGTGGATGACATAATTGAGCAAACTCAGAAATTTACCTAAACTGCCCTAGACGTAACATGAATTCTCTAGTACATGAAATCAGCGGCTTCGTATTGTATCCCATTAAGATACCAAGTCATTACTCATAAGAAGCAGATACTCAACAATCAATCATAAAGAGCAAGGCAGCATAAGTAATAGTTACCTCAAAGCTTTATCTGCAATAGTTACCTCGAAGCTTTCTCACAACCAAGCACTGATCTTCATTTACACACTCACCTTGTGATTCCACACAAGAACTCACACTTGTGTCATCTCATCTCTTCCTTGTTGCTCTGTAAGCCATTCCACCACTGCATTGCCACCAGCAGCACATTTCAATAACCCATTATAAGCGGCAACAACTCTCACTGGCAGCAACTCAGCTCCATACTCAGTAAACAAGCTTGAATCACTGCACCAATTCCTCCATCTCAGAACAACAGTAGCCAACATTGCATCACCGGACTCGAAAGTCCACTATCTCCTTTCATTCACCACTGTTGTAATACCATTCCCATTCCTTATTTCCTTTCATCTTCTTAAGTTACCAACACCTGCTCCACTGCCTCGACAGAACCCTTGAACTGCACATGCAATCTTCTTGAGCATCACTCATTCTTCCCATTATATTTCCCTGCTCAATGCTCACATTCATTCAGTCATAACCCATCTACACATTCCCTCGGCACTTCCTTGGCTGCACACACCACCGTAATGCATATCGCACGAGTTTCAAACCAAAACCCATTCAAACTCAGACTATCTCTAGCAGCAACACCACCAATACTGACTCATCCTGCAACTGCAACCTAGCATTCATCTAAAATCCTGCTTCAGAGCTGAGCGTCAACTTCATCTTTCCCTGACTCTCACTGCACCAACAAACCCATTGCAGACCAGCATCCATCTCACTGCCAAAGCTTCAATCCAAACCAACAACACCATCACATGTAGCTTCATTCACGACACCACCAAATCAACTCGAACCACTGCCCTGCACTTCAACTTCAATACTGCAGAGACACATTCCACATCAAACCCATCTCAGACAATCTCTTCACTGACCATTAGCATCAGTACCCTTTTAGTTCACCACCATCTTGTAAATGAAACTGCCATTCTCCAACTCCATTGCACCAGAACCCATGGACAACAACACATAATCATTGCACCTGCATCTTCACCATTGTACAGCCTCAACTTCGACTCTTGTCTTATGTAGCTTCAAATCCATTCATATTAGCACAAACTCCATCTCAAATCCATCCGTTTAATTCACTTGCTTCAGCCACCAACACGATTCAGTTACATGAACCATTTCTACCTAATTTATCCACCAAAACCCATCTTTGCACCCTGCAAGTTCTAACATCACCAGCAAGCAACCCATTATATTACAGTAAAAAAACCAGAACCAGAACCAACAGCTCAACACCATTCCTTCAGCTTACAGCTCACAATATCAAATCGATGGTCACAGAATCTCCTCACAGTCAGAATTCAAAGAGAACCCATTTCAATTCTTGCCCTAATTCTTCTACTCCTGCACAACTATTCAAGCCAGAACCATCTCCTTTGTGTTCTTCTCAGTGCAATTATGTCCATCTCTCTCTCAAATCTAACCCATCTCGCTCCACCAAACAAACCCCAACTTCAGGAATATAAAATCACTACTAGATCTACAGATAATCACCTCTTAAGCATACACTTACAGGCATTTACGAATCAATTATCAAATTAAAGAAACCCTAATTAAAACTTCGGGTTACCTTTTCTGCTGATTTTGAATCCACCACTCAAATCAGTATCGTTACCAACAACTATTCTTTGATCAATCCCTTTTTCTCTCATTCACAAAACCTTTATCTTGCCTCTCAAATCACATCGGAAAAAAAAAAGAAGAGAAAACAGAAAGCGAGTTGAGAATGAAGATTGATCTCTTCTAGGTTTGAAGAACACGAAGATCTACAAGGATAAATCAAGAAAAGAAGAGGAAAGTGAATCTAATGATGTTCCTATCTGTTAATCTGTGTTCGGGTAGAGAGATTGGGAGAGAGCAACAGAGATGAAGAGGGTTGGGACGATGAGGTGGAGAGGAACAGATAGAGATGAAAGATTGGAATGGGAATAAAAGCTAGGGTATGATGTTTGAGATGCATCTCAAGAAATAAAATGAAGGGTAGAGATATGAGTTTAGATAGGGGTAGAAACATCCTCCAAGTGATTTGGTGTGGGGTGAAAAAAAATTGTCGCGCATGTGACTCGCACACCTAAAAACTCCAAGTGTTACGAACCAACTGTGACCAAGCGTGTGACTCGCACGCCTATAAAAAAATTCGTAACGGCTGGCCTCTGTTGCAAATTATTGAAAAATTTCGTAACGGCTCCAGCCTGTTACAAATATTTTGTAACGGCCATTTGTAACGGCACTTTTGTAACGACGATGAAGTCGTTACTAATTGCTATCATTAATCCGGGAATTTGGTGTAGTGCTATCAACTTATTATTGGCAGACCATTAACAAGGTCCAATGATGGAAGTTTTTACTGTGAAAAAGAAGAGAGAGGGAAGTAGAAAATAAAACCGGGAGTAAGATAAGAGAGCATATCCGGAATAATATAACAGGGAGGAAAAAAAAAAGTAACCATAATGAAAGTGAATATCTTAAAAGGAAAGAGAAAAGGAGAAACTGCCTCCTAGAAAAATGCCCACAAAGAACGCCAAGATTAACGACCCATTATTAAAGAAATTATGTTAATTTTTTTTTTAATAATTCATAACAAACAAAGGTTAATTTAGTCCATGTGAGAAATTAAAATTTTAAATTCAATCTAGAATTGTTATTTTCAACCGTAGATTATACGTTTTGGGCTAGAAATATGTACAATTTTAATGGTGGGTTTTTGTAAGAGAGAGAGAATCAAACTTGGGTTTCTCAGAATTTTCCACATATTTGAAATCATTCTTGACAAATTCTAATTTGATGTGTTGTTGATCCTAATTCAATGGGCTCAAAGTTGAGGCTAAATTTGGCCAAGAACATATTAGCACTAGGATTCCTACCAAACATGAATTTATGTCCGCCGTCGGGTCTTAAAGTTATATAATCAAGAGCATTTGTTGCACCTCGATCAAATATGATACCATCACTTCTAGCACCATTTTTTATCAAGATATTTATAAACATGCGACCAAGTTCATTATCACCGAGTTTACCATCAAAAACATACTCCCTCCGTCCCACTATTAGATGACCTACTTAGTTTAAAATTTTGTCCCACCATTAGTTGACCTATTTCATTGAACAAGGGAATATTTCTAAAATTATCCTTTTGATTGATTATCGTTAATATAAGAAATGTATATAATTTGATATCCATGTTTATACAAATTATTATCCATAAGGATATAATTGTAAAAAACACTTAAAAATACTCCTTCCCATTCTTTGTCTTAAGGTGTTTTAAAATGCTTTAACAATATCAATTTAGCCCACCAATAAAAGTTTACGAAAATCCATACGTATAGTTTGAGAGATAAATCATTTCTAAATTTTACAAATTATTATCAACATTTTAGCTAAGATCGGGAACCGTTGTTCATAATTGTAAAAACACTTAAAAATACTCCTTCCCATTCCGTTTAGGCAAGACGCCTTAAGAATTGTGCAAACTTCAACCAGGTCATCGGAATTGTTAAGGGTTGGCAAGGAAATTGTCATTGTTCATGTAACTTTGTTTCTTTTTACTTGTATTGGATTTGTGTTTACAAAAGTTTTATCACCAAGTCATGAAACAACAATAACAATATTAGTCGGTGCATCAATTTTGTGCTTTCAAAAAATCTTGTGCTTCTCCTAATGACTCTCTTGATTCTATTGGCACAAAACCTATTGACATCTCACCAAAAACTTGCTATGAGTGAATTTGATGCAAGTCATGAAACAACAATAACAATATTAGTCGGTGCATCAATTTTGTGCTTTCAAAAAATCTTGTGCTTCTCCTAATGACACTCTTGATTCTATTGGCACAAAACCTATTGACATCTCACCAAAACTTGCTATGAGTGAATTTGATGCATCATTAATACTAACAAAAGCATTGATAGTAAAGTTTCTCTCTAGTGCCATTGTTATTTATATATAATCTTTGAAAGAAAGAAAATAGAAAATAAATACTCCGATAGAAATATTTGGAGCTGAAGCAGATTTTGGCTACACTATAACTAATAAAAATAAGGTTGTTCCGAGTTAAAACCCTTTATCCATATATTGTCATCAGTGAAAAGAATTATTCCTTCAACCTTTAGTTGTTAAATTATTTAGTGAAATTAAACTTATTGATTAAAGTTAATTTTAGTTGAAAATTCCCTAAATTAAACATGATAAATTATTTGGGCCTTAACCGATTATTATTGCCAAATAATGTTGCACATCCGTAGTATCGGATATCTAGGAGAAACGAGAGAAATCAATACCATAGTAGTTGTTCTTGGTTACATTGGGGCCAAAGCCAAGGGAAATCAAAAACTATAGTGCCTGCTCTCAGCGGACTAGTAATAACAACCCCTGTGAAATTTGGTGACTCCGCTGCAGGAGAAAAAACAAAAATTGGGCTTTTAATTAAAACGTGGGCTTTCTCCTCGGGACAAAATTCATTTTTAACTCATCAATCTCTGAGAATTGGAGGCAGACGAAACGGAGGAAATCCATCTCTTCTCTATGCTACACTCAACTTATCAAAATGGGTACTCTTTGGGTTTCGCCCTAATTTTATTTCTATGGATTTTACTATTTGTTTTTCTTATTAAGCTCTTTATGTTCTTTGATTATTGTGTATTACATTTAGATATCAAAATCTGGTTGTGTTTCGGATTGATTGATGAAATTTCCACTTTTTGATTAGTGGGTTTTGTTGTATTCATCTTCTTATGGTGGATTACAGTGGAAAAGATGCAGAATTAGAAATACAAGCGCACTTTGTTGATCAGTTTTTTCTCCAAATGCTTGGGTAATGTTTGGTTAAATGTTCTTGAAATGATAAATAGTTTTGCCGCTTTGATTAGATTGCATTCATACGAAATAAGTGAATACACCAATTATAGCAAAACCTGCTTTTACTTTTTTGGTCTACTCAGTGAAAATTGTAAGCTTTCAGAGTTACTAGCCTATTAAACTTGGTATCAAATTTGTTATTAGATGTCAAAAGTACCAAAATTTTAACTTCATACGGGGATAAAATGTGAACATTTACTCTTTTGTAAGAGTTCCGACAGTGTTTTCGTCAACAAGGGTCTAAAATTGTTGGTCTCCTGGGTTCATGGTAATGTTTTCTTTAGTTCTGCGGATGATAGCACAATCTGAACAACATTTAAATGCTAAAAGTACGTCTATTTGGTCAAAGATTGCTCTTCCTGCTGATGGAATGGACCAAGAGCTTCTCAGTCATCTTCTAAAAGTAGGATTATCGTTTTTGCTTATAGGCTCTGAAATAGTTTCCAAAAAAAAATAGTACAAAGACTGATATTTATTTTCCTTTAAGTTTAGTTGTTTGTTGGTTATACAATAACTTTAAACTTGTTTGCTTTCAGATGGATTCGTAGTTATTCTGTACTGTACTTGTTTGGCAAGGAGCATGTATCTGATTCTGTTTAGAATTAATCAACCGAGCCTCTTCATCTGTTCCAGATTTTAATACACAAGTTTGTTGGTTTTATAGTTGGTCCAATGGTCCCTGAACAGTTCATAAGGCTGGAACTAATCAAGCATTTATTCCCAACTTCCACAGAAGTGGTGCCACTAGTAATGGAGCTCGACAAGAGGAACCAATGAGGTAAAGATTCTTTTCCTTCTCTTCAATTGTATTTAGGTTTCTCTGCTGCTCCATTGGACTCAAAATAGAGTTCTTAAATAAATTGTGTTGCGCTAGTTCATGTATCTATCGTAAATGACCCACTACCGTTTCGTCTTCTTTTTCCTTCTTCTTGACGAATGGTCCTACCCTACCATGTTTTAATTACCATAATCAATATAGGCTAACTATTTTAATGATCGAGTTCCTCATGCTTTTGACATGGTGCAATTTTTGGAACAATTAGGGTTTTTCATGTATATGCCCTTTGATAAGAAAATATCTTCCCTATGATCATCTCCGTGTTGGTCCCCCGCGCACGTACTTCATTGTTATAATCCTGTAAGCCTTCGTGTTTTGGATTGTATATAGTCTGAGGAGCAGACCTTACTTTATCTATGCTTTGAACAGTTTTAAGCATGGGAGTGCAGAAATAACCTTTGTCAGAGGCATTTCTAGCATGCATGCTAGCAAAGCTAAAAATGTGCAAGCACGTTTAAGCTCCTTTGAAGATGGAGGTCAGTCAATGTAATCCGCAAGCCATCGTACTGTAGTGTAGTAGTTGTTAGGAATGAAAAAACAATCAAAAGTAGACCATCCGAACCACACCGGTCACTGTAAAACTGACTCAATCAGTCCTTTAGATCGGATTTAGAATTTCTGATGGTTAGCGGATTAGTTCTTTTTAAGACTCGATCAAAACCGGTTAGCGGGGGTTACCAAACTCTATGACGTCGAAGGATGGGAATGGGGACAAGTAGTAGCAACCCCTGTGAAATACCGCGACTCTTCTGTAGCAGCCTTGTAAAATTTGGGCATTTATAAAAGACTTTCTCATTGGAGGTAAATTCATCTTTTAACTCACCCATCTCTGTTCGTCAAGCAGAATTAGAGGCAGAAGAAATGGAGAAGATCTGCTGAGGTGATTCTGAGGGATTCACAGACATGGTGACACACGTGAGACCCTGTATCAAATAGGTACTCTCTTTTTTTTTGCCCTAATTTTGTTTCTATGGATTGTGTCACTACTAAGTTTTTTTTATCAAAGCTCTTCAGGTTCTTTGATGATTGTGTATTAGTATTACATTATTAAGCGTATCAAAATCTGGGTTTTATTTTGATTAATGAAATTTTCACTTTTTTATGGGGTTTTATTGTATTCATCTTTATTTTTGTATACAACTTCTTTGGCCAGGCAGATATCTTGGCTCAGGAGGTGCTGCTAGTGGTGGATTATAGTGGAAAAGTTGCCAGAACTACAAGAATGTTTTTCTTCTGTCTTTCAATCCAGTCCAAAGGTGCAATTTTTGAAATGATAAGTGTATGAATAACGTCTGCTAGAGTGCTTGTTATGATCTTGTTTCTGGACCCCTTAATTTGAAAGAGATTCACATTCTTGTTTCCTGTGAACAGTTTGAATTTCATGGTTCTGTTGCTTATACGTTTCTTTGTTGTTGTGTACTGCAGGAATCATCTGCTTTGAGGCCTTTAAAGAGTGATGTTTTAGACGATGGTTTGATACATGTCAAAGAACTTGTAGTGTATTAAAAATTAAGCCTTAATTCAGAAATGCAAGCACACTTTGTTGCCCACAGGAAAGGTCAGTTTTTTCTCCATAGGCTTGGGTAATGTTTGATTAATGATCCTGAAATGATAAATAGTTTTGATGCTTCCATTAGATAGCATCATGGCATCTTAAGTGAATAATGGACCCATTATAGAAAACCTGGTTTTACATTTTAGGTATATTCAGTGAAAATTATCAGCTTTCCGAGTTGTTAGATTTCTAGCTATTAACTTATCAAATTTGTTGTTAGATGTCAAAAATACCAAGTTTTAACTTCGTATGGAGTATCTTCTATAAGTTAGAGTCCTGATGGTGTTTTCCTCAACAGAAGTCTAAGATATTTGGGTAACTGGGTCCACGCCTCCACGGTTATGGTTTTTTAGTTCTTTAGATGATAGTGTATTAGTAATGGTAACCCCTGTGAAATTTGTTGACTCCCCTGTAGCAGCCTTGTAAAACTTGGGCTTAGAAATGACTTTCTCATTGGGGAAAATATCATCTCTTAACTCACCATATCTGTTCGTCAAGCAGAATTAGAGGCAGAATAAATGGAGAAACTCTGCTGAGGTGATTGTAAGGGATTTGCAGACATCTCTTCCCTAGGCTACACATGCGAAACTCGTCCTCTATCAAATAGGTGCTCTTTAGGTTCTGCCCTAATTTTGTTTCTATTGGATTATCTTGCCATTTGGTCGTTTTATTAAGCTCTGTAGGTTCTTTGATGGCCGTGTATCACAGTATTAAGCATATCAAAATCTGGGTTTGATTTGGATTAGTGAAATTTTCACGTTTTGGTTAGTGGGTTCGTTGTATTCATCTTTTTACTGTTGTGCAACTTCTTGGGGTTGGCTTAGGGACATGGTCAGCATTGCTAAAGGTGGAGTACAGTGGAAAAGATGCCACAACCACAAGAATGTCTTTGTTTGTCGCACGATTCAATCAAAAGGTGCAATTTTTTATGATAATTGTTATATCTCCATTTATATTCTCATTTCCTGTGAACATTTTGAATAATATGGATTTGTTGCTTATACGGTTTCTATTGTCGTTGTATACTGCAGCAATCATCTGTTCAATGCCTTTTGGAGCGATGGTGATAGATGATTTATTTGATACATGTCGAGTAACGAATATGTAAAAAATTAAGCCTCAATTAAGAATTACAAGAGCACATTGTTGAGCAGGAAAGGTCAGTTTTTTCTTCCAAGGCTTGGGTAGAGTCCGGTTAATGATCCTGAAATGTTAAATCGTTTTGCTGCTTTGATTAGATAGCACTCATACCAAAAAAGTGAATAGACGAATTATAGAAAATCTGCTTTTACTTTTTAGGAATTCGCAGTGAAAATTGTCAGCTTTCCGAGTTATTAGATTCCTGCCTATTAAACTTAGTATCAAATTTGTTCTTAAAAGACTAAATTTCAACTTCATAAGGAGTACTATTTTTGAAAACCTAATTAGAATGTGAACAGACTCATTCTTCTGTAGGTAACCTGATGGTGTTTTCCTATTCAGGGGTCTAAATATTTGGGTAACTTGGTTCATGGTTGTGTTTTTTTAGTTCTGAAGATGATAGCACAATCTGAACAAAAATTTGAATTCCTTCTCAGTATAGATCATGTGGCTAACAATGAATAGTTCGTTGGTGAGCTTACCACTTCTCGGTCCTCTTTTAATGTCGTCAACTTCAGTAGCTGCAATATGATTCTTCCCTATAGGCTCTGAAATAGTTCTAATAAAACGCATAATCAAATTCAGAAACATGATTCAGAATCCCAGATATAATACACAAGTGAGACGAAAAAAGTGCCCGATGCAATGAAAATGGTAAAGACTGATAATTTTGGGAAGACTGATGTTAATTTTTGTTTGCCTTCAGATGGATCCGTAGTTATCCGCTACTGTACTTGTTTGGCAAGGAGCATGTATCTGATTTGGTCCTTAAACAGTTCATAAGGCTGGAACTAAGTAAGCATTAGATTCCCAACTGCCACAGAAGTGGTGGAGCTCGACAAGAGGAACTAATGAGGTAAATGTTCTTTTCCTTCTCTAATTTAGGCTTCTCTGCTGCTCCATTACGCTCAAAATAGAGTTCATAAATACATTTTGTCTTGCATAAGTTCATATTTTGTCTCACCCATCTCTGTTCATCGAGCAGAATTAGAAGCAGATGAAATGGAGAAGACCTGCTGAAGTGATTCTGAGGGATTTGCAGACATGGCTACCCATGTGAGACTCTGTACCAAATAGGTACTCTTTTGGTTTTTCCCTGTCACTAAGTTTTTTTATCAAGCTCTTTAAAATCTGGGTTTGATTTAGATTAATGAAAAATTCACTTCATCCTTATTTTTGTTGTACAACTTCTTTGGGCAGGCAGATATTCTTTGGCAGGCAGATATCTTGGCTCAGGAATGTTGCAGGCTAATGGTGGATTATAGTGGAAAAGTTGCCAGAACTACAGAAATGTTTTTCTTCTGTCTCAAATTTTTGGAATGGTAAGTGTATGAATAATGTCCGCCAGAGTGCTTGTTATAATGTTGTTGCTGGACCCCTTTTTATGAAAGAGATTCACATTCTTATTTCCTATGAACAGCTTGAATTTCATGGTTTTGTTGCTTATACGGTTTATAACTCTATATTGTTTTTGTGTACTGCAGGAATCGTCTGTTGAGGCCTTTAAAGAGTGATGTATGTTGACGATGCTTTATTTGATACATGTCAAAGAACTTGCCGACTATGTAAAATTAAGCCCAAATTCACAAATACAAGCGCACTTTGCTGAACAGGAAAGGTCAGTTTTTTTCTCCAACCGGCTTGGATAATGTTTGTTTAATGATCCTGAAATGATAAACATTTTTACCCCCTGAAAGATTAGATTGCACTTGTACCAAACAAATGAATGCACCGATTATCAAATACCTGCTTTTTAGGTATTTTCACGGAAAATCATTAGTTTCCGGAGTTGTTAGACTTCTGCCTATTGAAGTTAGCATCAAATTTCTTCTTAGATGTCGACAATACTAAATTTAATCTCATACTACATTCGAAAACTCAATTAAATTGTAAACAGACACACTATTCTATAAGTAAGAGTCCTGATGGTGTTTCCTCAATAGGGATCTATAATATTCGGATAACTGGGTTTGTTTTTATGATTTTTTTGTTTTGTAGATGATATCTCAATGTGAAACAAAAAAAAATTGAATCCTAAAAGAACTATCATAAAATTAAAGATCCTTTTTGCCGGTATTTTCTGCTGATGGAATGGACCAAGAGCTCTTCCTCTGTCCTAGAATGATGTGGCTAGCATTAAAACCTTGGTTGGTGAGCTCTCCCTTCCCAATCCTCTCCAAATGTTCTCAGCCTTCGTAGCTGCAGTATCTTCCTTGGTTATAGTCTCTAAAACAGTTTTTTTGCTTGCATTAACATAACACATAATGACAATCCACAAACTTGAATCAGAATTGCAGATGTAATAGACAAGTGAGACTAAAAAAATTGTAGAATACTTGAATGACATTTCTCTTTTTTGAGTTTACTTGTTTGTTGGTCATATAATTATGTCAATCCTTGATTACCTTCAGATGGGTTCTTAGTTATCCGTAGTGTACTTGTTTTGCAAGAAGCATGTATCTGATTCTATTAGAACCTATCCACCAAGTTCCCCAGATTTTTAATACACATGTATGTTGTTTTCTTTTGTTTTGGTCCCAAAACAGTTCATAAGTGCTGGAACTAATTAAGCATTTAATGTCCAACTGCCGCTGAACTGGTGGTACATCTAGTAATGGAGTTGTTCTTTTCATCGTCTTCAATTGAATTTAGTCTTCTCTTCTGCTCCATTGGGCTCAAAATATAGTTCTTACATATTTTTTGTCGTCATAAGTTCATGTATTTATAGTAAACAGCTCTAGTGCCACAATTTATTTAAACTATTGTTGCATTGTTTAATGTGGTCCACCACCTTTTTGTTTTCTTTCTTGTTAACGAATGATCTTTCCCGACCATGTTGATCATCCTCATTAAATAGTTAAACTTATTGTATTAATTGGCCTTAATCAGTGTAGGTGACCTATGAGTATGCAAATATCATCCCTGGGATCATCTTCATGTTGGTCCCCCATGCACCAAATTCATCCTTAATAGTCCTTTACGCCTTCGTGTTATAGTCTGATAAGCTGACCCTACTTTATCTATATCTGGAACAGGATGGAGGGGAGAATGAACCTTTGGTAAAGGCATTTCTAGCTCGCACGCTGGCGAAGTTAGAAAAGTGCAAGCACGCTTAAGCTTCTTTGAAGATGGAGGTCAGTTAATGTGAAATTTTAAACCCGAAAGCAATTGTACTTTTGTGGTAGTGGTTAGAAATCTTTGTTGTGAGTAGGAGCACAAAATCCACGAACTGCTTATGCTTCGAGAAATATAAAAATAGAAAAATAATCAGTATAATTGAGTTGTTGATGATCTCATTATGTTCTGTAAGTCACGCTTATACTTATATTATATCATAAATTAGTTCATATCTGATAAACTGAAAATGATGTTCCGGTTTGTTTAATACAACTTTTTATAAAAAATCATGATATTCTCTTGCTTGATTGATGATGAGATCTTGAAAGGTTTTACTGATGTAGTGTTTTTCTAAGGTTCTCTGAGTTTTTTCAGAATATCTTCCCATGTGCAGATATTGAGCTGTCCTGGAGTTGCATTTTTATTTATGTCAGTGTTATACCTTTCTAAATTCAGTTGATTCAATTTTCTGATCCAATTATTTTCTTAAAGAGTGACAATGCATTTTCTTTTTCTTTATCTCGAAGCTGAATGAAGCACTGACAGTCGAGCATTCTGGAAAACTTGTGCAATCTTGCAGGTTTAGGATGAAAAGGGGAGTGAAGTATATTTTCAACTCGAAACAAGTTCATTCATTTATTCGTAAGATTTGATGCATACAAACACTTGCACAATTCACTAACTGAAGAAAAGAGTCCAGAACAATTGGACTCGCTTTCTTTCTCACTGACGGCCTAACTCTAAAACTGATTTCCAAAGTAAACTTCAAAAACAGACAGACACAGGATAAAATCAAAGAAAATTTGAAACTTTTAGTGTGTTTTAAGCTGCTGCTTGGAAAAGCTTAAGAACTTCTTCTTCATTTGGTAGAGCAGGAATAGCTCCTTTTTTAGTTGTAGTAATTGCTCCACATGCATTTGCAAATTTAAGCACTGTCTTCAAACTTGCTTCATTCTGCAAATAGATTAGAAAATGATTAGTATGTTTGCACTAATCGGAGCCAATTCCTAAGTTTACTGCAACAATTTAAATGATATATGTTTCGGTTATCGATCAGCAGTTGTCCAGAGAGATGATGTAAACTTACTTCAAGAATAGAATCATCTTCGACAATCTTGTTTAGTAGAGCACCAACAAAGGCATCTCCTGCTCCAGTTGTGTCCACAGCTTTCACTTTAAATGCATCCACTGTTCCATGGAAATGCTGCATTTTTCATAAAATTGTCAGTATTAAAGAAATGTGCCATGGCATTCAGCAATGACCTGATAGATCTGACTGGGGCAGGCAATTGGTGTGTACCTTAGTGTAGTATTTGCATCCATGGTCACCTAGAGTAATCAACAAAAGCTTCAATCCTGGGTGCATCAAGGAAATTGCAACTTCATCATCAACAGTCTCAAGGCCAGTCAAGAACTCGAATTCGTTGTCACTGACTTTGATCACATCAGCTCGTTCCCAGATACTCATGATCTGTTCTTTAGCTTCTTCGGCCGATGGCCACAGTGGCAATCTTAGATTGGGATCGTAAGACAGAATTGCACCAGCATCCTTGGCAACTTCCATTGCTTTTAGATGAGCTGATCTACATGGCTCAGTAATCAAACTTATTGATCCATAGTGAAAGATCTTAGCCTGTAATTAATCAAATCCATCAAATAATTAGACCAATAAACAAAACAAAAAAAAAACACTCCCTAAATTAAAATTTCAATTTGAAAAGACAAAAAAAGAATCTGGACAACAAAAAAATAAAAATAAAAATCTCATGTCCTTGTCAATTTGAAAATTTTGTAATCTTGTATGGATAATACAAAAATATTACAAGCACTGAATTCAAAGATTCATTACTGCAAAATGATTTGTTTATGTTAGTGATTTTGATTAAGAAAATCAATGTATCAACATCAAATTACTCCAAGAAGTAAAGTCAAATACAAACAGAACTTTCTTGTTTCAATCCTGTATCCAGATCCATAAAAACATTACTGAATATCCTTGATCCAAAAACTAAAACAAGTCAAACCAACCAGCCCCAAGAATCAGATCCAATGAATTTCGGTTCGAACTCAGGTCATTGGTATCATTATCCAACGTAACTTTACGTCTCATCGGATCCAAAGTAAAGTAAAAGCTAATTATGTGGGAGGATTAAATAAGTGACATAAAAGAAAAGAAGTACTGTTTACCTTTCTGATGAGCTCAAGGTTAAGTTCAGATTCAGTCAAGAGCATATCGGCACTAGGATTCCGGTAAAACATGAATTCACGTTCACCATCAGCTTTCAACGTAACAAAAGCAAGAGCAGTTCTTGCACCTTGATCAAATATAACACCTTCACTACTAACACCATTCTGATTCAAGATATTCTTCAACATATGACCAAATTCATCATCACCAAGCTTACCAACAAAAGCAGATTTACCACCTAATCTCGAAACAGCAATAGCTACATTAGCTGGTGCACCACCTGGTGCTTTCAAGAAACCTGGTGCTTCTGCTAATGAAACTCCTGATTCTGTCGGCACAAAATCTATAAGCATCTCACCGAAAGATACTATGAGCGAATTTGATGATTCATGATCGGTAGTTCCATTAGTTGCTGCTGCAACAGTGTTGCTTGCTGGTGCCATTGTTTAATGGATATATTCTTACAGAGAAAGAATGGAAGAAAAAGAGAAAGAGAGATCTTTAAGAGGATTTAGATGAAGAGATTTATAGAGAAAGTGGGTCTAGAGAGATATAAAGAAGTCAGGTTTGGTTGGCGATGGTGGTGGTGGTTTTAATGAATTGAATATGAAGAAAAGATGGTGGTGGGATGTATACATTTATAGTATTAATTATGGATTTCAGAGTTGGAAATAAATCCTAATTTTTATGGTAATTATTTAAGTTCGATTAGGATTAGGATATAATTAACTTTCTTTTCGGACAAACAAAGGATTTTTTACCTTAAATTGTTGTTATTTCCTATCCTAGAGATTCTTCCATGTTGCCCCTCAATAACTAGTTTTCCTCCATGGGACTCGCCGTTGTTGGTAGGCTGATGTTTAAAAAAAACGCCGTTAAAATAATCTGGGCGCATTTTATTCGCAATAAGAGCTGAGCTGTGTTGGGCCGTTTTGTTTGAGTTTTTCCTCTGACTTCAGTCATCATGAAATGGAAATTGTATTTCCTCTATCCCTACATAGATGACCTAATTCAAGTTTACACCAATTTTAAGGCAAAGAGAAATAGTTTAAAGGAAAGAGAGTATTTTAAAGTATTTTTTACGATTATAAACTTATGGATAATAACTAATAAAATTTAGAAATGATTTATTTCTTAAACTATACCAAGAATATTTGTAAACTTTATATCATTAAAAAGCATTTTAAAACACTTACGTAACGAATATAAACATGACTATCAAATTACACGTATTTCTTATACCGATAATAATCAATTAAAAGGATAGTTTTAGATATTTCCTCTTATTTAATAATATAGGTCATTTAGTGGGATAAAATTTAAAAATGAATAGATCATCTATTTATAAACGGAGGGAGTAATTAGCGATATATTAAGGATGTTAGAACTATGTGACACGGCAATCTTCGAATGTAAAAATCGGTTTTCCAAAAATTGCACGAAGACTTAAAATTGAGACCACGAAAGGAGCCAGGATTTCAATAAAGGAATAAATTTCGGACTTGGGCTTTTTACGAGGGCGAACTTGGTTTCCAAATTCAATCGGCGGACTGGAAAATTAAAAATGATTTTTTATGTCCAAGCATGGTCTATTGTATATGTTCCATCGTATTTGTATTTATTGATGCTAATCCAAGATCGTTAATTTATCAGTATTCCCTAGTATCTAATACGTATCTGTTGATGCGGACTGTTTCCGTGTCGTATCGATCCGTATGTGTCAACATGTACAGCTATTGTCCAATACTGACGCATGCGGAATATAAAAGGCATATAAACATTAAGGCACCCTATTCGTACTCAAGATCAAGCTAGCTTTATAGTTAAGATAATACACATTCTCAGTTTCATGTGATGAATCACTAATTGGAAGTTTAGCTATCAAATGCATTCAATGTCATTCAATGATCAATTCTATTTCAAAATGGAGAAGCAACAAAAATTCAATCAACAATCTCAATATCAAGTGTCACACTGGTTTTTCTAATACTTTTTACCTCACAATTCATGGGTACCGAACGTAAAAAGTGATCTTCGAAACTAGGGTGAAGTCTTATAATTAAATCAACAAACCTATCCAGAATATTTAAAAGAGAACCAAAATAAAGAAAAAAAATCGGACGTAAGATTTATGTTTATGGCAAAAATCATTTTGTTTCCAACCAAATTAAGATTCAACCAAAGAACTGCAAATTGGTAGGGTGGTGAGTAACAATCATCATTTATAAATTTATTCTTTTCTTTTTCATTTTTCGGCTTTTAGTTTGTAAATTGAAATTGAGGTAAAGATTTTATTTCATTTTCTAAACAAAACACAATTTCATTTTATTTGTTAAATAAAAAGTTTAATACTCGTAATTACTTCACCTGCTCTTGAAGCAAGAGGATATACGTTATTCAATTCATCTCACTTTTCGGTTTTAAAAAAAAAGAGAGAAGTTAACCGAGCTGACTCAGTTTCAGCTAAGTGATAGACTCAAATTAAATGCAACTTGCTAATAATAATAAGCAATAAGTAATGGTTGGTTGGATCATAGAATACCTGAAAGAAGAATATAATTTTAATGAATTTGTTGCATGAGTTTAATAATATACAGACAACAGCACTGTAACTGAAGTTACTGAATATTATAGACAGTTGTTGTCAACAGAGAAATGACTAATGAGTAGTGCGATTAACGAGTAATAAAGCAACAGAAAAACGTATGGCAATTCGGAGTGATTGTTGGAAAATTGGGTTAAAAACAAGAGGATGAATAAAGAAAAACAGAAACCAAACAATGGTGTATCCCTGATTTCAAGGCTCTTTCGATTCTTTTAGACAATAATTCGACCTTTCCCAGTTAACTTGGCGAGTACAACAGTCTCTCGAATTATGCCTTCGGATTCAATGAAGCCCTAACACCGTAATCAATTCAAGGATTGTACTTCCTTGACTCGACCAAGAATCACACCTTGTATAAGATTCCGATGATGCTATTAGAGAAGAAGAAAACAAATTGTTTTTTGATATGATAATAAACAAGTATTGGGAGATGCTATTTATAGATGTTTTCGCATCTGTTGGGAATGGCGTCTGTTGGAATCGAAACAATGAGTCTCTTCATCATCAGACATGAATGGCGTCTGTTGGAAACGAAGAATTTCTGGATATGATTCTAACTGTCGAAACAGTTACGTACCACCAAAAAATTCTTCCGGGGGCGTTGCCCCCTAGACTGCCACCAGGGGCGGTCTCCCCTGGACCCCCACGACCTGACCTGTCAAGTCGACCACAGACTGGAGGGCTACACCCCCCCAGGACCCCCCTTGGATAGCACAGTTGAAAATATTCCAACAGTGATCAAGCAAGTCACACGAAGTAAACTGTTACTCAATTGCCTTCAGAAGTTCACATGATATTGCTTATCAAATACAAGAAGTTGATTCTTCCAGTTCTCCTAAGGATCTGTTAACTAACCAGTGACAACCAAAATGGTATGGTTTTTATGTCGCTGTAATATAGTGGTAATTACTGGATAACGATAAAACTACTAGACAATGATACATTGATACCAATAATACTCCCTCTGTTTCTAGAAAAAGTGTTATTTTCACTTTTTCATTTTAACCTAAAAAATGCTAAATTGAAAAAAGCGAAAGTAACACTTTTTCAGAAACGGAAAAAGTATAATTTAAGACTTCGAATGCGAAACTCTTGTCACGATTGTTTTTTTATTTGATCGGAAAAAAAAAAAGGGAAATAATTTGATTTCGGTGTGGATAACTATATACATTGGGGCGTTTTCCATTATGGTTGACCCGTACCAACTAGTGATCAGTTTATTATTTGAGAATTCAGCAAGCATATGCACAAACCAGGTTGAAAAGAGCCCACCATACTGAAAATGAAACTGAATGATGTTCAAAACCACGGATTGTTGTTTAATCAAACATTGGAGTAATATATGAGCAAAAAAAATATAGTATTGTGATTGTACTTTTTTCCCAATCCGTTGATGGTTTTTGTAGGTACCTCCTTCTAGTAAGGTGGTATTTTTTAACCTTAAATTATAGTAAGTGATTCAAATTTTAAACCAAGATTAGCACATATTGATAGATAATTATAATACAGACTCTTATACAGGGATGGAGTCAAGAAAATATACACACCCATAGAAGTAAAGTCTAGACTATTATGAGTGTTTGCACCGAACTTGTAAGTACACTTATTTATCTCCATTGCCACGTGTACATTCAGAGTCCACGTGGAGGCCATTACCCAAAGGATGACACATGGGGGCATCCGTGGCACTTAGACAACGTGCCATCTCGTCAAGACCAACGGTCGAAATGAAGGAGCACCGAGATAAGTAGTCCGCGTAGCACCAAGGGATGGCTTTAACCCATCACGAGGTAAGGTATGATCAACGGTCGGGAGGTAGTCCAACTGACACAGACATGACAAGAGGGCTGACACCACTCGGCGCGGATTGGACCGCCCCAACCACCCGCATTTAATGCGGCTCAGAGAACACGTGTCGGACGACCAACGGAGGAAACGAGGGTTGACATAGAAGTCCGCGGACCCAGTAGAAGCCGGGATGTAGAAGCCGCGGATACTCCGAGTATAAGCCGCGGGGTGACATAGAAATCCGTGGACCACGGATACGAGAAGATAAGATCTCAAAGAACTCATTGTCGTGGACCCACCCAATCTAGCTATAAATATGTATACCCCCTCCACTCGGAGAGAGGGGGATCGAAAGGGAGGGAGGAGAGAGAATAGGGAGAAGTAAGTGAGAGTTTTAGCTCAAGTGGTCGATGATCACAAGATCTTGTGATCATCTTTGTAACTGTTTATCTTATAGTAAATCTCCTCAAACCCATGGATGTAGGCCTTAGTCTTTGAACCACGTAAACCATTGTCTCTTTTACCTTTTTGCACTTGATAGCTTCATTTACATACTCGTATCTCGGACCTATCGCCTTGGGGGATGATGATGAGATCATGACAAACTAGAGGGGTTTGGAATCTATGAATTATCATCTACCGGGCATATTATACACTTATCACACCTCGATGCACGTATTCTATTCTTATAAAGATTGTTTGTGATCACGTGGAATCAAAACCCGATTTCGTGTTCACAGAACTAAACTTAATGGGAATAGACCGGAGACCAAAACACACACACGCATTCGTTGGTAACACCAAATTAATTAGCTACTCTGTACTTTTCTATGCTTAATCTTTTTGTTCATTATAGTTTTGATTTGCATTTTATTGATCAAGTACTGTGAAGTAGATAAGAGGTCCAACTCTACATAATCGAAATGTAAGGCTCAAGGCACTGTTTCTAAATAATTTGGCTCGAGTGGTTATTAGAAGTAGAAGTGTTTCTGTTCCACGACGAAACAATTTAACTTTTTGTTTCTAAAATTAACTTCTTAACGTCGGAAAAGTCTACGATGCGATCTGCTAAGAATTTTCTTACATATACGCGTCCAGGGGATCATTGTCATTGACCAAACAGATAGATGAACAAAACCAAACTATTTGCACACTAAATTAGTTGTACAAACTTGTACTGCATTGCCTTAATGTATTCTTAGTTTCTGTCTTAAAAGTGTAAGGATCATGCTCATGCATTTCAAATAAAAAAAAGGTGAAAGGATCACGAGGATCTTTAAATAAAACATGGGCAATAATTCAACAAACCCCATTAGTCATTTCTTTATTTTTTTCCCAATCGTACATTAATTTATTTGATATATCATGATGATGGCAGTAAAAGCCGAAAGTCATTTTCAAATTCCATTTCTTTAAAGTTGCAAATTTTATCACCTTTTGCAGAACGGAAATCCCATCAAACATCGTTTTGTAACATCTCTTGAGGAGAAAAATAATAGGTCTTCTGATGTATCTTCCTCTTTGAGGTGACTAAATGGTTGGATAAAGAAGCTGACAAAAGAAAAAATTTGTTGCAGACTAATTTTGTAAGTATGTTAGCAGTTAGATTTGGGCAAGTGGATGCGATTACTCTAAATCTGGTAGCTTACAAGTTCCAAGGTTTTATTCGTGCAAAACTCTTTAAACTTGCTGGAATATTCATCTTCGACGTTAAAACTTTGAATTTTCACAACTCTTACTGGTCTTGCTAACTGTAAGTACACTTATTTATCTTCCTCACCACGTATACTAGCAAAGCCCACGTGGAGGCCACGTCATAAAAGTGGATGACACAATAGGGGCATCCATAGGATCTAGACGGCGTGCCATCTGTCAAGCTCAACGGTCGAAGATGAAGGAGTGTCAAAAGAAGATATCCCCACGTAACACCCAAGAACTACTCTGTTACACTTTACCTCATCACGAGGTGAGGCATGATCAACAGCTGGGGAAGGTCCAACCGACATGAGACGTGACAAGGGAAGACCGACACCGTCAAGCGCAGATCGGACCGCCCCAACCACTCGCATTTAGTCTTTGCTCGGAGGGCACGTGTCGGATAGCCAACGGAGAGAGCAGGGGGCTGGTCGGCGTAATGAACATAGAAACACTAGAAGGCGCGGAATGACAAGGAAGTCCGCGGACTATGCACGAGAACACAAGAAGATAAGACCTCAACAACTCTTTTCCAAGGGACCCACCTAAATTAGCTGTATATATATGTCCCTTCCAAACATGAAAAAAGGGAGGACACGGAGAGAACTAGAGGATAGGAGAGAATAGGAGAGATCGTAGAGAAGTAAGTACGAACATCAACCTATGGGTTTGATGAACACAAAGTCTTGCGACTATTCTTGTAACCATTTACTTCATAGTGAATACCCCCAGATCCGTGGATGTAGGCCTTAGTGCTGAACCACGTAAATCATTGTCTCCTTTACATTTAACATTCATATGTCTTTATTTACGTCTTTACGTCTTAGATCTACTATTTTGAATGTTGATGAGATCATGACAAACCCGCGGGGTTTGAAATCAATGAATCAACATTTATCTACGAGTCTTATGCTATATTCACATTTTAATACATACATTCAGTTCACACTGAGATTGTTTGTGAACACGTGGATGCCTACGTGATTTCGTGTTTATACTAACATTGTCATTGTATATGATCTTTGAATTAAATGGCATGCTCGATTTAAATCAAGTCAAATAATAACTAATTTGTATATATCGTGTAAAATTCAAATGTCAAACCAGCAAAACACACGACCATAGCAACAGCAACATCCGTTTGTTTGTTTGTTTTTTTGACTGTTTTAGCAGCTAATTTTAAATTAATTCCACTGTTGATTCCGCATAAATAATAATTTTGCTCAAAAAAATCAGTTGCATTACATTTTTTTTTTTGAAGCATATCAGTTGCATTACATGGTTGATTTTATACTACTATTAATTTTAAAATTAATAATAATCCGTTAATAATTTCATAATCAAGAATTAAAATGGAAAAAAAGAGAAGTAAAAGAAAAGAAAAAGAGTACTGATTTCTGATGGTAGGGCCTAAAGACCGTAAGATGATTCCCCTACAGTAGATCTAGCTTATTATAAAGGTACGATTACCAGGGGACGGACATCATGAATCTCACCAAACAAAACTAGTTGCCAGTGGACTTTAGAGCAGAGACCAAAACATAATACCCCACTCGGCCAATTGGAGAAATCGCGGTGAAAACCTGAAAATGAAATCAGTACTTGCCGCAAACCGGCCAAAATATAATCTCACCACCACACCATGCTTGATGCTCCCAAGTTAACATTGAATTCCTTCTTTCCATTCCGACGGCATACCAAAATGGACCCGTAAGCAACATTGCCTTATTAGGTAGGCAATCTCAATTTTGTGACCGAGTTAGATGGGTTGTTTGGCAGTCTGGTTTAGCTTGTACCTTAAGGTTTCCCACCAGCTTTTGGGTTAGTCATTCTTTGAGACTTGAGAGGTTAGTTCAAATGTAATCACTATTATTATTATTATTATTATTATTGTTATATTATTATTATTATTTTATTTTTCGGAAAATGGGTCATTTGTCCAAATATTTTTAAAACATGGTTCACATATGAAGTAAAAATTAGTATGGGTGAAATGAACACTAAAAAAATAACAAGGATGAAACTGGATTTATCCCGACTTAAACTTAAAAAATAGTAAGGATGAAACCTGGATGCATCCCATGTAAATTAAAAATAAGAAAAGTATTTGAAAATGGACAGATGAAGCTGTTTTACATCCTGCTTATTTTTCAGATTTTGTCCATTTAAACAAGATCAAAGTTTAAATGTCCTTTTCAAAGGGGAATTGTTGATTTTTGTCTTTTTAACCAATTTTGTGTTTATTTTTTATTTTGCAAGATGCATAAGTGAACCATAGTCCAAATTAACCGATCCCAATATAGAAAAGAAATATCGGATCAACAGAGCAGTTGAGTTGAGATCTATAACCGTGTTCTTTATGCATATATAATAAAATACTAACACTAGTATACTATGCACTTAACTGTGATTCTTGCATTTCTCTAGAGTTTCTTTTGTTTAATAATGTGCAAGGGTCACGAGGGGGGTGCCTTTGAAAACAATGGGCCAATGATTCAACAAACCACATTTCTTGTATCAATCAATCAACCGAAACTAAAGCCTAAAGTATTTTCAATACTCATTTGTTTAAAGTTGCAAATTGTGATCACCCTTTGCAGAACTGAAATCCCAACAGATATCGTAACACCTCTTGAGGAGACAAATCACAAAACTACTATTGTTCTTAACAAAGCAATAGAAATTGAACCCTGACTACTACTACCTCCGTTCCACCGAAGTGGGATTTTTGCTCTTCAAATTTTGTTTGTTTTCGGGCAAAAATAGAAAAATAAAACGGAAAATGGGTCATATAGCCAAAAAGGTAATATTTCGGGTCAAATGGACCTAGAAATATGGTGCAGGTCAAATGGGACAAGAAGTTTTGGACGGAACTACCCTAACAAAAATAACAAAAACATCACGTTCTCCCTCTCCCCCACAAAACCACGTTCTCCCTCTCTCTTCAATTGAAAACCATCAACGTTCTCTTCATCTTCTCAAATACCGTAAGAGGAACAATTTCCTCCAACCTTTTCCTTCCACAAAAACCACTTAGAAAATGATTTCCTCCACAGTCTCCTAACCGTCAACAAAGATGGCATTCATCGAAATTGGGTTTCATTCACCGTCAACGGACGTCGTGCAATTGGGTTTCATTAACCGTTTGTAAACACCATCAACAAGTGCTCTACAACATCGAGAGGTTTCTAGGGCTTCAATCAATCTATCAGTTCAGTGAAGAATTAGGGTTTGAAATCAATTTGGAGAATCAGGGTTTCAAAATGTCTCCTAGAACTCGTAATTATTCAAACCCTAACTCTGAATTTCTCTTAGTTTCAGAATTGAATGGTTAATTGGTGGTTTTATTTTCATTTTAGTTGATTAATTTGTTTAATTGATGATTTTATTTTTCATTTCAGTGGGTTTGATGAAATTCGCTTGCATCTGGTTATTTGAGTTTTTTTTTTGTTGAAATTGATTTGTTGAAGTGAGTTGTTGTCTGAACTCGGTTGCATGTTAGACTATAATGAGCAGATTAAGACTAGATGAAAACCAATTTCATCCAGGTTAAAATCTGCTAATTTGGGTGAAATTTGAATGTAAAATCTGCAAACCAGTTTCATCCAGTTGTTGTAAAACCATTTTAGTTTCATTTCAGTGTAAAATACACCATCAACTCCATGTAGCCATGCTTCTCTTGTTATTTGTTTATAGTTTGTTGTGAAATTTGAATAGATCTTACTCGGGTATCTGCTAAACTAGCATGAGTACTGAATATTAGGTTGTGATAATGAAACTGGTTTCATTTAAAGTAATGTTAGGATGTAACTTGTTGTCATCTAGCATTAACATGGGATGTAGTTGGTTTTGCATCTGTTGGTGTACCTAATGATTAGGTTGTAAAGAAATTGTGTTGGATGAAACTGGTTTGTATTCAGAACGGTTGTATGTGTTTCATTCTGTTAAATCATTTGCGCAAATGCTTTTGTTGTATTGCGCAAATGATTATAGTAGTACAATAGTATATGGCTGAGTGTTTATGGCATGGAAATGATGTGGATTCTTATATAGTGTAGTTCGCAATATATGGGACTAATAACAGTGTAGATATCAGCATGTATAGTATATAGTATGTAACTGGGTTTCATCTGCTTCCTGCAGAAACTTGGTTTCATCTAGCTCTATTATATAGGATGTAACTGGGTTTCATCTGATTCCTGCAGAAACTTGGTTTCATCTAGCTCTATTATATAGGATGTAACTGGGTTTCATCTGATTCCTATGAAACTGGTTTTCATCTAGCTTTGAAAATAGGATGTAACTGGGTTTCATCCATATTTTAAAATATGATTTAACTGGTTTTATGCCAAATTGTTGCAGGAAGCAGTAGCAAGAAGAGTAAGAAGAATGATGGTGCTGAAAGAAGAACCAAGAAGAGTAAGAAGAATGATGTGAACGTGGGTAGTGAATCAAGCACCGGGAATATGGATGATGTGGATTCCGAAAAGGAAGGATAGAAAACGTTCCGAGCAAACATGAAACCGACAGTTGAGTTGCTGGGTTCACTGGTATTTACGAAAAGACAAGAGGTTGCATTAAGGAAGACTAATTTTTGGAACTTCATTGAGGCGATCAAACAAGGAAAGGTGGGGAAGGTCGAATGTAGCAAAGCTCCAAGGGCGTTAGAGTTCATCATAAAAGTTTTGACCCGAACGAGCTAATATTCAAGATTGGTGATCAAGTTTTCAAGACCGATGCAAACCATTTTTTTGTTATGTTCAAATGCAGAGAATACGTATGACGAGAAGAAGATAGGAAACTTTATGGACCAAAGGAAGACCCTAGTTTGAAAACTCGCATTTTATACAAAGTATTTTACGGAGCCAAAGAGAAGGGATGAAGAAAACAAGAAGAAGGAAGGTGAAAAGAAGGAAGGTGGAGCGAAAAAGAAGAAAAAGACACACAAAGAGAAGAACACTGGTGACAAATTGGAAAAGAAGTACATCCTTGAAGGCATAAATGCTGTTATAAATGAAGAAGGCAAAGAAGAAGAGTTGGTGATACTGTTGTTGTTGTTCATGTTCTGTACAATCTTCTTCATAAACACCGGAGGTATGTATGTCAACTACAAGTATTTGAACTGCCTACGATCAATCGAAACCATTAATAGGGTCTCATGGCCGGATCTTATCCATGAGCATCTAATGCAAAGTGTCGCGGTCGTATGCAAGACACCTTACTCCATCAATGGTTGCAGCTTTTATTTTCTGGTGAGTATCATCTTTTATCATCTTCTTTCTTTTGAATTTTTTTTCTTACATTAAATGAATCATAATGTGGTGAGTATCATCTTGTATCTTTTGTTTTTGCAGTTATGGATTTTTGAGCAAATCAAAGACATTAATAGGAAAGATGACAGTGAAGCATGGCCAAGGTTTGCAAGATGGGACTTGTATAAAGTGTCTTGCGAAATTGAGGGAAAGCTTGAAACTCTTTCAAGCAATCAGGTAAAAATTTATCCATATTATAACTGGATGAAACCAGTTACATCTTCTATTTATTTAGTTTAGATTTTTTTTTAGAAATCTATCCCTATTATAACTGTGTCATTTGTGGATGAAACCCAGTTACATCATGTGTTATCATATGATGTAACCAGTTACATCCTGTTTTAACTGAAATGAGAAATATATGTTTACGTGTTTGCAGGTTGTTGATTTTTTTGCTAGCTGGAGTGAAGAGGAAAAACAGTTATGCTTGTTTGATGAGGAAGAAGAAAACAAAGATGAAGATGATATTTCAAAGTTGAAGAATGAACTCAAAGAGAAAGACAAGATTATCTCTCACTTGAATGTTGAGTTAGGAGCAAGAAATGAAGAGTTGGAAGCAAAGGATTTTGAGTTGGAAGCGAAGGGTAAGACAATCTCAGACTTGCAAAATCAAATGGAATCCTTGAAAACGCAACTCAAGCCTCAACCAGAAAGTCTGCTAGCTTCACCTCTTGATATGGTTGTTCATACTAATTCTGCACCTGATGACGCTAGCGACAACTTTTTCAATCTTAAAATCACTCAAGAGATGAACAAACCAGTGGACCGTGCTGTTCCCGGTGATGCTAGCAAGGAAGGTGAAACCGATGTTGTTCCTGATGGAGCCGTAAATCCAGATGCTCACGGAGAAGAACCGATAACACCAGGTCCTCCAGCAGAAATCATCGAGGAAGAAATTATCGCTGCAGAACCTCTGGCAGTCATGAATAAACTTGTAGAAATTGGATCGCTTGAGAAGAGAGTGAAGAACATCTATAAAAGGAAGACAAAGGATTTTGGTCCGGAGTTTGTAACAGAAGCGGATAAGCGTGCAATGAAGAAGTCTAAGCAAGATAAGTTGAAGAAGTTAACAAAGAACAACGGGTTGTGGAAAAGTTACTTGCAAGACGAAGAAAGAGAAGTCAAGAAAAGTTAATAAAGGATTACTTTTTAACTGGAAAATTGAGGTACGTACACGCATTTTTTTGTTGGTAATTATTTTTTCATTCTACAGCAAAGTGTATCTAGGATGTATCTAGTATCATAATGTTAGAAAATGAACCATGTGTGCTTGTATGAAATTGGATGAACTTGTTTAAATGCAGCGACTGCGTTTGGAAAAGCGATAGGGGCATATGTATCAATGGAGAACAAATCCAACAACTTTTTTTCAATCAGCCATTGGAGAACACAATTTTGGAGTTCAAAATGGAAAAATGGAGACAAATGTTTCAACTGGTGATGATACAAAAGGACACTTAAAGTCAATTTTTCTCAAGCGCGTATGCATGGGTAAGTATCCTTCTTAGCGCGTTTGAACCTTCATTTTAGAATGAATGATCTAAGTTGTGCAATTTGTCCTTAGGTTGATGTCATTGCGGGAGATGAGATGAAGGCTGCAAAGTATATATATGTTGAAGTGGAGAAAATTGATGTTGACACGCAGCACTGCTCATCCTAATGATAAACGACAAAGAACATGTCACATTGCTTCACTTTGACATCCATGGCAGAACTTGGACACACTACAATTCTCTCCTAAGTTTCAAACTACTTGGAAGATCTTTGAATTTATGGCGAAAAGAGTAGGTCAGCTCGTTGCCATTCACTTAGGAAGCAATAGTATGGATGAAATTGTAGTCGATGTGAAATCAGATTTTCCACAGGGAGAAAGGTAGGTCCTTAACTCTTCGAATCGAGATTATAACATACAAACCGAAACAAAGTTTGAACTGACATTACATATTCATTTGTGTTGCAGTCACAATTCTTTGATGTATGTTATCTACTACATGGAATGGGCAATGACAAACGGTTACTCCTTTGAATGCGAGAATATTACAGAAGAGAAGATGAACACAAAAAGAGTCGAACTCGGATATGAAATCCTAAGTGATGAGAAAAGTTCTTTGGAAAGTTTGATCTATTGATGTTTCTGAAAAATTATTAATGTAGGATACTCATTTGTGATCATTGGATCATTGTTAATTCAAAATACCTATTGATGTTTGTTAATTCAAAATACCTATTGATGTTTCTGAAAAATGCATATACTTTTATATTTGTGTTTGAATATGCAGGATGAAAACCAGTTTCACCCTGGACAAAAATTCCAGAATATGCAGGATGAAACTGGTTTCATCATGTATTAAACTATTTTCAGAGTTTTTGTCAGGTTACAGGTTGAAAATAATATACATGATGAAACCAGTTTCACCCTGGCCAAAAATCTCTTTTTTTCCAGAATATGCAGGATGAAACTGAATTACATCCTAGCCTGTAAAAACTAATTGCATTCAAGTCAATGAAAACTGAAAAAAGAATGTACAATGAAAACTAAAAAAGATTCATAATACAATTAAAAAACCAACAGAAGAATATAAGATAGGAAACTGAAAAAGATTCATAATACAATTAGTAATGAAAACTGAATTACTAATTGCATTCAACAGAAGAATATGTTTTTATGAAGAAAAAAAAAACAATTCAAATGTAAATACTAGTTGCAAAAATATAATTCCAGCTAAAAGAATCTTAAATGTGCAACAAGAGGCTGCAGAGAAGAATAGACTAATAAAAGAAATCAGATTAAGACACTGCACAGAATGAGGAATGGAGATGTTCTTTAGCAGGTTCATTGTTGACGTTGCTTTTTTGCTGGAGGATGAGGACACGTCGTCTTGTTATGACGTGCCTTAGTATGGCGATTATCGCACGTGGTAATTGGTCTCGTGAAACTTGCACCGCTAGGTGTTAGGAATACGCTTCTTCTTGGCCTACCTTTTTTTTCCTAGGATGGTTGGTGGGTTCACAAGTCTTCCAAAGAGCAACATCAATAGGCTTGTCGTGATCGGGGATGGGATTGATAGGACGATCATACGATGCACGGAAACTGGAAATGCTGAAAAACGGATTAATGTACTCGTAAACATTGATCTTAGCTGAGACCATACAGGAAATAACGTGATCACAGGGGAACTGCTCCGTAAACCAAAGCCTACAGCTGTAGTGAAACATCGCAATATTAACAAAGATGCGAGTACCGTCCATCGCCTACTTCCCACTCCATGTCACTGAGACTTGGTTATTTTCCATTGGGCACCAACACGAATGGAAGCCTGCACTTTTTTTCTCTATCCTGGGACAAATGAATCCTTTATACGCCTCCCCTTAGCCTTCCTTTTACTCATCGATCCATAATCTTAAGTCTAATCCAGTTAACTAATGTGGCAATAGGCATACCTTTCGCCTCCCTAATCCAAGCATTGAATGACTCTGCAATGTTTGAACACATGTCGCCATAACGACAACCTTCACAATGTGCATTGGACCAACATTCCACTGGAAGGTCACTCAAGAATTTGTGAAGACCATCGCATCCCATGTCTTTCAACTTTTGCATACCTTCACTAAGCCTTCATGCGTTGATGAATAGAAACATTGTTTGAACAAATCCATTGCAGCACAATGCTCTACCTTTCTCTTGTTGGTCTTCTGCATGGACATTGTTATTCAAGTGCTTGGTAACAAAAACCATGATGGAAATGTGGAAAACATCACGAATCCCTTGGATCAAACCTTCATGGCGATCCGAAATAATAGTTAGTACCCGAGGACCCAAGATAGTTTTCAATTTCTCCAAGAACCAATGCCAATTTTCAACAGTTTCACTTGAAACAATACCATATGCCACAGGAAATATTCCTACAGAAAACACAAAAGAAATAAAAAAAAATCACTGAAACTGCTATTGCACAGAATGAAACCAGTTTCATTCTTTGATCTGACTTCACCAATTAAGGATGAAACTGGTTTAATGTATAATTTGACATCAAAAATTTTGAATTTCTTTCAAATGAAACTAAACTATAAGACATACCATTATTCGCATTCTTCCTGGGTAGAGTCGCCATAAGACAACCTCTAAATTTCCTGATTAGGAAAGTAGCATCCAAGAACAATACCGGGCGACAATACTCGAAACCCGAGATGCAAGCATCAAAGGCTAAGAACAAACTCTTGAACGCGCCCTTCAATGACTAAATCAGCCCGACTACCTCGGATCGTGTTTCTCCACGGCTTCACACCACCAAACCAAGTCGGTGTATGACTTAGTGTCATTGCCATACAACTCCTTGAAACATAATTTCTACCGGCATGCGCCCGATCATAGCTCAATGTTAAACCATAATCACTTTTGAAATCACCAACAATATCCCCGCATTTCTTATTGGGATTCTGTTTGATCTCGGTCAAATATTAAGCTCTTTACAAGTTCGCGAGTAACTGGATCATCCTTTGTTCCATCACTATAACCAAAGACAACATGTATGTTCCCCATTATAGATTTTGAGGTATAAATGGCCTTCACATTGGAAGTCTTCGAAGCCGCATGGAACCTCCAGGTCACATTCCAATTCCTCCTTGTAAAGACACTCCACAAGATAATCAAGTCCCGGGATTACTCTTGACGACTCTTACCTTGCGACCAAAAAGTGGTTATATTTTTCAACAACAAGACGAGCCTCAATCCGTCCTCCATAAAAATCCCGACCAACACCTTTTATAATGAACTCCCATTCAGCCGCCTTGCAAGATCTTTTAATTGCCATCTTTCCATTGAATGCACGTTCTTGAGACATGGGAATATCTTGTGATGAACCAAGTTCTTGAGAAGAAGGTACAAGTGACAGATTCGGCTATTGTCTTTACCTAAAATCAACTCTGTCATTGTAGGTTTATGAGTAACTTTATTCTTCGGATAATGACAAGGAATAACCACTGACTTGTGCCAGGGCATGAAACTGAAGGCAACTCTGTCATTGTAGGTTTACGAGTAACTTTATTCTTCGGAAGATGACAAGGAATAACCAGCTGACTTGTGCCAGGGCATGAAACTGAAGGCAACTCACTCATTGTAGGTTCACGAACATAATCAGGAACACGAAGAGGAACACGTTCTAATAAACGAAGCTCCAAGAAACTCAACTGAAAAACATGACACATTGATATGACAGGATTGAAGCTTCGCATCACCGTCAACAACCATGCTTCTTCCATCATTGTCAAATACAAACCGGATTGAGTCGGCGAAATATAATTCCAATAAGAACACACATACAACTTCAACTCATCAATTATTGACTTCGCATTAACGTGGTATGGACATGTATCGGGACCACGGATAACCACACAAAGAGTATTCTCAACCATCTACAAAAGGAAATATTCAATTGAACAAATTAAACAACCAGATGACTAAAAACCAAATTCAACAACAATTGGTATAAAAATACAGGATGAAACTAATTTCATCCCGCTTTTAAAAACGGAAAATCAATTGTGACACCCATATTCATCATGGCAACCAGTTAGGGTTTTCTTTCGAGCAAAAATTGTAAGCAAACTCTAATCAAAACACACGAGACATGATGATATTATACCAATTCCGTTCACTTCCAAAACAATGAAAAACTACAAAACACTTTAATCAATTTGGATTGCATCTATGTATTGTTTCAACATGTTTAAACTAAATTTACTTTGATGAACAATCAATCGATTGGATATAAACAAATAATCACGTTTACCAGCACCAATTAAAACCAAAAATTGGTTATTAGTAAAACCTGGATAATCAAAATCAACAACTAAAACCAAAATTGATAGATAAAATACAAAATCGACATACCCAGATATGCATTACAAAAGAATTAGACAAAAAACGAAATCGAAATTGGATTAATTGAAACTTGAAACTTACCGATTTCGTTACATGGATGTTGATGATATTAGATGACTTGAAAGTTGATTAATCTAAACTTCGATTCAACAATTGAAAACCACCATGATTGATAAACCGGATCCGAAAAATAAGACGAGCTGCGAATTTATTCTCGAGACAAAGTGAGGGACGAATTTTGAAAGAGAAATAAATTCTCTTTGAAAAGAAGGGTTTAAAAGGTTGGGGGTATTTTAGGTAAGATATATTTTTTTATCTTAATTTTCTGGGTGAAATATCCAAACCGGCTATATAAACAATATATTTCAATTTTGGCTATATGAACAAGAGATCAAAAGCTAAGAATCTATTTCACCCGGAAAATTCTGTTTTGGTCTTTTTGACCAATTTTGTGAAAATAAAAATTCACTTTGCATGGGACGGAAAAAATATAAATAACCAGGAACGCTGCAGTGGTGTGAAGAAAATAAAGGAAAAACGTTACCTATAAGAGTAGTCTCTTGTTCTCTCTCCGATTTTCAAAATCAAAGAATTATTGTTGTTGTTAGTTAGTTAGGGCCGTCTCTCTCTTGAGCTCGCTCCATCATCGTGAAGTATGTAAAATATTCTCCAGATGCAGGTTTAGTGTTCTTCATTGCAACCCCAAACTCAAATTAATCACCTATCTTTACCTTACAATCATTAGAATCTTAGATTTCTTCACTACTTTCCTTACTACGCTTGCATATCTATACTAATCATTCAACTGATATTGGATTCAAACAAACCAGAAAAACAGAAAATAGATTGAACACAAAGCAAAACAACACCAGGCACATTTCAAGTACTAAGAAGAGTTCATATTTGTACAAGAACACTACCAGCTACATTACATCCCAAACAGATAGAAATAAAAAAGACATTCAACCTAGAAACTCCGAAAATCCTTATACTGCATTACAACCCAGTTGTACAATAAAAATATAGGTTGTAACTTTGCAATCCAAGATGCAAAAAAAAATCAGACCTTCCTTACTACTGCTCCCCTGCACAAGGCATGGGAGATGGAGAGTCGGATAGAGTATCAGAGGGTTTGCTTGGATTTCAAATTTTTGCATGTCGCACGGCTTCACCAAAAACCAATGAAAAACCAATAAGTATAAGTTGTTGATTAAAATCAGATAGATTTACTCACACTTTGAATATGGAATTTGGAGCATGCAAAACTTGCAGTTTATGTATTTTGAATCTGTAATGTTTATGTTTTGAACTATGCTTATAAACTTGAGTTATGAACCACGCTTGTGTGCTAAATACATTCTGCGGGTAGGTTAAAAAAATTCAACTGTGTTATATTTTTAAAGATTTGAACTGTCAGTTTCAAGAAACTGACATGCAGTCGGTTTTCCATTAACCCAATGGAACAAACCGAAACAGGCTAAAACCATTTAAAAACCGAACCAATGGTTAATGGATTGGTTTGGTTTAGATTTTTAGAAACCGATTGTGTTGGTTTCGGTTTCGGTTTGGCTAGAAACCGAGCCAAAACTGACCATGAACATCCCTAAACAGACTAGTAAGAGTGGTCGGGGATGATGATGTAAAATTTTGAAGTTTTTAATACTAATACACATAACACCAAGATTAATGTTGGTAATACATCAGTAATCTTTGTAACAACTTTATAGTAATTCTTGATTTAATTATTCTCCTCATAGCAATAGAATTTTTTATTAGATTTATCTCTTGAACTTCATTTTTACTTGTTAAAAAATGTTATGTTTGCATTTTCTTGGGTTTTAATCAAATTAAGAAAATTAAAATCAGCGGGATTAAGAAGAGGCACATAATTGAGTGTTTTGTTTGATTAATCTTCCAAAGATTTGATTGAACAAATCCCGTTAAGTATCGAAACGTTTAGTGATAGAAGAATTTGGATACCATCTAAGGATGGCACCTTTTCTACAAAATCGGCCTATTCTCAGGCTTAGTGTGAGTGGTGACACTTCTGATGTTGATTTATGGATGGTTGTATGGAAACTAAACATACCTGCCAGAGTACAATTGTTTGTGTGGAAGGCTCTAAAAAGAGCTTTACCAGTGATGAAGATTCTTCATAAGCGTATACATATATCTGACCATCTCTGTCCCAAGTGTAAGATGAAAACAAAATCCATTATGCACGCTTTAGTGACCTGCAAAAAGATTGCAGGTGTATGAAATATGATCAATGTTCAAACCGACAGTTTTCGAACTATACTTTTCAAGCAATGGACTAGGGTTTTGGCTTCAACGCATCCATATAAGGACTCCTCGGCAGATCGGAAAATTATCCCTTAATGGCTTGCCTGCTTGGTCCATTTGGGATAATCGAAATAGTATAGTTCATAATACAAAACAAGAGGATCCATGAACTATTATGGCAAGGGCTAAATCGATGTTGGGGGTTCTAATAGGACTGTTATACTTCGAAGAATGGCAGAATAATCGTGAATCTTACAGACTCTTTTCTTGCAGATTCCACCTGTAGGGTGGACTAAAATCAACACAGATGGTGCATGGAATCCTAACACGACAGTTGGGGGGATCGGTATAATAATAAGAGACTCGGAACATTCCTTCATCTTAGCTGAATCAACTAATTTTGTTTGTTTCTCTGCAGAAGAAGCGGAAATATTTGCAATCAGGGATGCTCTAAAGATAGCTCGGAAAGGAAGAAAGAAAAGATTGTGATCGGGAGTGATCTTTGTTGTAATCATTGGGAAGATCAACGGGAAGAACTTCATTGGAGATCAAAGAACTCACCACCTCTTTCAAGATATTAAAGCCCTAATTCCAAAATTTCAATATCTATCTTTTGTTTATGTTAATCGTATGGCTAATAATGTAGCCCACGAACTTGCCCAATGGGCCAAGTCAGACGGTTGTCATATGGTGTGGTGTGTTCCACCAGTTTGGTTATTGCCTTTCCTATGTGCTGATCATAGGGAGTAGTGTTTTATTTTATTTTCTTTACTTTAAAAAAGAAAAATATTTTCTTTACTTTTCCTATGTGCTGATCATGTGTGTGGGAATAGTTAGAGAGAGGCGGGAGAATTGCAATTACTGAATCATTCCGTTTAGAGATTAGAATTTAGAATGGTGAGTCCTTGTAATGAAATATTAAAATATGTAAAGGGCTTCTTTGCAATTAGATCTGCTGACAGTTTTACACCTATTTTCAACGGTTGAGGATAGTTATGAATAGCTATCCTAGGGTGATTAACCTGATAGCTTATATATGTGTCCTGCGCTGCCGCGTGGGGTAACATTTGCCAACCGGTAGGTATACATGGCACTGGTATCAATCCTGTCAATTTAGTAGGTTATAAATTGATATGCACGGACCAAGTGGGGTTAACCCAGTTATTTAGGAGTCTGACTCTCAAATAGGAGGTCAGCAGTTCGAGTCTCCGCTCAAACGTAATTATACTAATTTTAACATGAATTTAAAAGGGCCGAGTTTGCTTAGTAGGGAATAGGTGGCTACCCTCAAAAAAAAAAAACAAAAAAATTGATGTGCACGTGGGATACTGCATTGAATTGAGGTCTGAGACTCTGAGCACGTAACTTAGATACGGTCTGAAATGCTAGAAATCCCCCACTTTTATACCTCAAAAAAATGTACACCCCTATGTGCCCATGTGTTATTGGCTCACTTTTAAAGCGGACCCCCTGTTTTTCTCAGGTGGGGTAGGGTGAGGATGAAATCTACGGTGGATAAAAGTGACACATAGGGGTGTAAATTTTTTGGTGTATAAAAGTGGGGATGGGAAGCAGCTTCGGAAATTTTTTATGCGATTCAGAATTCAGAAATTGTCTTTATCCACGTTTTATATTCGAAAATGATTTGTGGCACCCGTATTTTATGCACCCAATGCACCCACCCTTAGGTGGCACAAACCAAATGCGTATTTATTCATGTTTACACGTTTGTTTCCTTGCATTACGTTTTTGTCTTCTCTAGTAATATCTTTAGGGAAGGGTAGATGTGGAAAAAACTTGGAAGAAAATCATTACACAATCAGGTAATGGTACGTATTTGAAAATTATCGTTTTCTTTCATTAAAACAAACCCAAGAAACAAGGATTAAGTTATATGAGGGTAAGAATCAAAAATTCTAATTTGAGAAGAAAAATATGATTAAATGTAGAACGGATCAAGCTTAAACCAAAAGAAAATTTTTGGATTCTGTCAAATGGTGGACTTTGAATTTATGGGTGAACCTTTTAACAACCAGAGTGAGAAATATGGAGTTTAATCTAATCAAAACTTTAATTTACTAATGATCATTTGAGATAGTAATAAGCAAGTTTCAAAAAAGAGGATTTTTTTTTTTGTTTTTTTGTTTTCTGTTTGAGATGTTCGGCCAGTAAAGAACAATTGAAGTACCATTGAAGAACAGTAAACGAAATAGATTCTCCAAAGAAAAAATTGATTTTCTTGGTGTTTGTTTGGTTCGTTAAATTTTATTCATCCCAATTTTCTTCTCAAATGTAAACAACTTTTGATGTGGTTTTTACCATTCTGGTTTTGATTCTTCTCTTCGAAAACAAATTAGATTTGTTTCGTTGAGAGAAATAAAACTAAAAAGATGGAGAAAGGGATAAATCGATTTGGCTACTTATGTGGATGCCACCTAAGGATGGGTGCATCGGGTGCACGAAAAGTGGGTGCCACAAATCATGGTTGTTTTATATTCCTTCCCTTGGATCTCTTTTTTCCCCTCTCAGTAATAATACGTGAGGTTTCTTACTCCCAACTCCCAAGCGCCCAACAAGAAATGTCACTGCATTCAATAGGGACCTCACCTTGTGTAACCCATAAAATGTCTATTTCGTTTTTTGTGATTATCTTCGGTTGCCACTTCTAAGGAGATACTGCCATGGAGGTGTCTTCTTCACAAGCAGATAATGTATTTGGCTTTTAAAGATGGAACTAACGAAACAACCAACAATATATTTGAACAAGAGATTACTTAAATTAACCTGACGAGATTGGGGTATACTCAAACTAATTGGGATATACCCAATTTTAAAGGGACATTTTTGTGGGTTTAGGGGAAGTCTTAATGGGTAAATTACAAAACTACCCTTACCAATTAATAATCTTAATTACCCTAAATCAGTTTTTATTCTCTTCATTTCATCTTCTTCTCTTCTTCATCATCTTCATCTTCATCTTCCATCAACCAAAGCCATATAAAAATCTTTAACTTTGATTTTCCAAAAAAATTGTTGACTCTACCAAATAAAAGAAGACTATAAATGATGTTTAAACTCAAACTCATCATTGTGTTGTGTGATTTGATTGTTATATTAGGTTAGAAATCGAAAATTATGATTTATGTGTTTTTGGTCGCTTAAGGTCGTAACATGCATATCTTGCCGACTTTTCATAATGACCTTTGATCAGAATTTTTCAACAAATAGGAAGGGTATTTTTGAATACCTTGTTAGGCCAAATACAAATTGAAGGGTATTTTTTGAATACCTTGCCAAAAAAAAAGGAAGGGTATTTTTGAATACCTTGCCTACCAATAATTTTTATGTCATCTCTCGTATGTCAAAAAAACAAAAGTCGGCAAGGTCAACGATGAAGATCATGCCGGCCACTTTTGGCCGGCGAGGTCGACGATGAAGATCTTGCCGGCCACTTTTGGCTTGTATGATCTTTATTAGTCGACCTTGCCGACTTTTCATACTTTCGTAACTGAAAGTGTTGATTTATTCTTTGATTTTGAGTATGATTTCATATAAAAAATTTGCAATCCCCTTTTTAGAGTATTTCGGTTGTGTGCTTCATTTTCGTTGCAAGAGATATTCTCAAAAAAAAAAAAAAAAAAAAAAAAAAAAAAAAAAAAAATCATCCCACAAAAGTTCAATCAAAAACAAAATTTCATAACTTAAAATTCATAAGTTTTAATCTATTCAATCAATTTAAACTTAATTAATTAATCTAATCAAAATTTTAGTGTTAATTAAACGAGGGCAATTTTGCCATTTTGAAAATACAAGGTTAAGGAGTGGCTTGGTTTTACTTCAAAATGACCCTATTTTGTCTTATTAGGTATACCCCAAATAGTTTGGTATACCCCAATCTCGCCAGGTAAATTAAGGCAATGTTAAGTGTTTTTACTCCTAAGGTTTTTCATAGATAAGGATACTTTGGAGATTACGCTTAACATTTCTTAAGTTATTGCCTTAAGTTAAGGCAATGTCAAGAATTACTATAAAGATGTTACAAAGATTACTGATGTATTACCAACATTAATCTTGGTTTATGTGTATTAGTATTAAAAACTCAAAATTTACATCATCATCCTCGACCACTCTTACTAGTCTGTTTAGGGATGTTCATGGTCGGTGTTGGCTCGGTTTCTAGCCAAACCAAAATCGAAACCAACACTATCGGTTTCTAAAAATCTAAACCAAACCAATTCCTTAACCATTGGTTTGGTTTCTAAATGGTTTTAGCCTGTTTCGGTTTGTTCCATTGGGTTAATGGAAAACCGACTGTATGTCAGTTTTCTGAAACTCACAGTTCAAATCTTTAAAAAAATAACAAAGTTGAATTTTTTTAACCTACCTGCAGAATGTATTTAGCACACAAGCGTGGTTCATAACTCAAGTTTATAAGCATAGTTCAAAACATAAACATTACAGATTCAAAATACATAAACTGCAAGTTCTACATGCTCCAAATTCCATATTCAAAGTGTGAGATGGATGGGATAGATTAAATCTGTCTGATTTTAATCAACAACTTATACTTATCGGTTTTTCATTGGTTTTTGGTTCGGTTTTCATGTCAAACCAAAACCGAACCAGTAATGTTGGTTTTCAAATTTTTGTACCATAACCAATCCATTAGTAAATGGTTTGGTTCGGTTTCTTCCTTATTGGTCTGGTTCGGTCCTTTGCGGAAAACCAAAACCATGTTCAGCCTTAAGTCTGTTTATTCCATGAATGCAAAATGGAGTTATTGATAAAATAAATTAGGTTGAGGATCTACTGGAAAGTATATAATCTTTTTCTGGTAGTTAGCCAGCTGTAACTTCATAGGAAACTACAAAATAATAGATCTCAATACATCCAACGGCTTGCACCCGCTAGCTTATAACGCTAGTATGCACGACAGTGCGGGAGAGCACGACCCATACTGGTTTAGATTTAGATCCATCAATTGGTAGGGTGGTGAATAACAATCATCCCTTTTTTCATTTCTTTTTCTTTTTCCCTATTTAGTTTGTAAACTGAAATTAATACTGGTTTAGATTCCGTATGGTAACTCGGAATAATCAAGCAAGTCACGTGGAGTAAACTATTTCTCGATTAGCTTTAGAAGTTCACATGATATTGTTCATCATAAACAAGAGGTTGGATCTTCTCCTAACCAAAATAGTTTGATTTTTAACTATGTCTCTATAATATAATGGTAAAATTATTGGATGATAATACGTTGATTCCAATATACAATCCAAGACTTATGTAATATTATAAAACCTGCCGAGATTGGGGTATACCCAATAAGACAAAATATGATCATTTTGAAGTAAAAGAAGCCACCCATTAGCAATATATTTTTCTAAATGGCTAATATACCCTTGTTTAATTAACACTAAAAAATCTGATTAGCTTAAATAATTGAGTTTAGATTGATTAATTGAGTGGATTAAAACTTACGATGTGAAATTTTGTTTTTGATAGAACTTACTTGGGAAGATTTTTGAGGAAAAAAAATTATTTTGAGAATATCTTTTGCAACGGAAATGAAAGCATAATACCCAAACACTTCTAAAAAGGGGATTGCAAAGTTGTTGTATGAAATCATACTCAAAATTAGATCATAAATCAACACTTTCAGTTCTTAAAGTATGAAAAGTCGGCAGGGTCGACGGATGAAGAACATGCCGACAACTTATGGCCGGCAAGGTCGGTGAATGAAGAAGATGCCGACTTTATTATTTTTGACACTAGAGACTCGTTGTAAATGCTTCAATAGTCGGCATCTTATTGATTTCTTAGCTTGCCGGCTACTTTATAGTCGGCAAGGTCGATAAAAAATACCCAGCCGACTATAGGATTTTTGACATACAAAGAGGTGCTACAAATGCATGAATAGTCGGCAAGGTATTAATATCATAACTTGCCGACTAAACTATAGTCGGCAAGGTATAAGGATGAATATCGTGCCGACTAAAAAATAGTCGGCAAGGTGGTACAAGGTTGAATACCATGTCGACCTTGTAACTACTAATTTCAGAAATGAAAAGTCGGCACAATATTCAACCTTATACCATGCCGACTATATTTTAGTCGGCAAGGTCGACAAAAATAACATTGCCGGCTTTCGATCCGTTTTGATTTTTCGTTTTTTTTGTTTTTTGTTTTTTGATCTCATCGTGTATAGTTAGAGATCCATGTTTGATCTCATCATGGGTTTGAGTTTAGACATCACTTAGAGTCTTCTTTTCGCCGGTAGAATCAACCATTTTTTTGGAAATCAATGTTGAAGATTTCCGTTTGATGGAAGAAATGGAAGAAGATGAAGGGGAAGAAAGAGAGATTAGAGAAGAGAGATTAGGGAAGATTAAGAGTTTTTTAGTTTTTAATTTTAGGGTTTAATTTTAAGTTAATTAGTTCAAGGGTATTATAAAGTAAAATTACCCTATTTTATCTTATTGGGTATACCCCAATTATCTGGGTATACCCCAATCAAGCCAGCTATAAAATGAAGGCTATTATTGGGGCATCACACTCTATTGGTGACCAAAAATCTGGTTAAGGGATATTTTGATTCCATAGCAATTCGTCAATATTACCCTTCAATTAAAACTACTAAAAATAGATGATGAAGAAGCAACCGATGCTAGTGATGGTAATCAACAACTCAATCAACCTCAACTTCATCCTCAACTCATTCCACCGATTCAATCAATTGAAGAATCATGTTTTCAAACTCCTCAACAACAACCCATGGTGTATGTAAGGTAATAATCAAACAAACCCATCTTTTTGTACCCGTTTTTGTGCTTAAATCGAATGAAATCAAGTAAAATTAGGATTTTATTTACTTTACGCTAGTGTTACGCCCGGGTACGGTACTAGATTTTTCAATCGTAATTTAGTTTTTGAAGAACTTACGCCTAGGTTTAGTTCAATTCAAGCGTAAACTTTGATTTGCATGTCGTTTACGTTTAGGTTTAGTTGATTTCCAGTGTAATTCCAATTTACGCCTAGGTTTAGTTGATTTCCGTGCGTAATTCCAATTTTACGCCTAGGTTTAGTTGATTTACTGGGCGTAATTCCAATTTTACGCCTAGGTTTAGTTGTTTTCCGGGCGTAATTCCAATTTTACGCCTAGGTTGATTGATTTCAAAGCGTAATTCCAATTTTACGCCTAGGTTTAGTTGATTTTCCAGGCGTAATTTAGGACGTAGCTAGGTTTAATTAATTAAACTAAAGCCAAACAAGGGTTGTTTAGTCATTACACAATTATTTGAGATAATGGATTTTTAAAATTACTTACGGGTGACCCGTTTTTGTCCTATTAGGTGACGCCCATCTAATAAAATGTGACGTCCCAATAATAACCTTCTATAAAATACTAGATACCAATATCTACAATATAAAGCACAGTTTGTTTCTGAGTGGTGGCCAGGATTTATTCGGGCAAAGATAAATCTACGGTCGTGGTTGTGTGGACCACACCCATAACCCGCACGTGCGCCAAGGCTAACTTTGCCTATATGAGTGGTGGTCAGGATTTATCCTTGGCAAAGATAAATCAAAGGCTGTGATCCTCCGTGCCACACCCTACAAGTCGCACACGTGGTGTTCATTCCAATATTATGAATTAAAAATGAATACTCAAACCAAGATATTGAATTTTAAAAATTATAACGGGGAGGTTCGAACTCATGACCTATTGTGTCATAAGAGTGGCCTCTAACCATTGTTCCACCTTGGTTGGAATTGATAAAAAGATAAATCAACAAAGTGGTTGTTTGTTCAACTTAAATATTAATTAGTATAAGTATTTTATTAATTAGTATAAGTGATTTGTCTAGAGAGAAGATAAATCTATGGTTATGGTTTGTTCAACTTAAATATTAATTAGTACAAGTGTTTTATTAATTTAGGAAACATTAATTTCTCATGATAAATGATTTATTAATTTTACATCATAAATATCCCTTAATTAATATTAATACATATCTCCATCAATAAGTAATAATTTTGACAAAAATTATTTCAATAGATATTAGTGGTGGTGGTGGTAGTAGAGGAAGAAGTAAGTGGTGGAAGCGGTGGAATGTGTTACAAAGTGGTGGAGGCGGTAACATTAGTTTTGGTGGAAGAAATAGTATACCTGGATGGTTTTAATGGCGGTGGTATTAGTTTTTTCTTTTTGAATCAAAAATAATAAAAAATTTTACATGATGGGTAACATTGTATTGTGAAAAGTATAGTTGGTTGTTTTTGACACGATCAAAAAAGGCGGATAAAAATACTTTTGGGATGATACCAAATCATATAAGACAAAATGGTTGTTTTTGGTGCCACTGCTATCTTTGGTAACGTTAATTCGTACGTATGATTTTCAAGTATTAACAAAAAACATATAGTTGAATAAATTAATTGACGACCTAAGTTTGTTAAATCTAAACTTTATACATGACGTGTGGGATTAAAAGTTATAAGTGCGCCCAATATTCTACGAGGGATGGAAAATGGTGGTGGTGGAGAAAGAAGTAATATCTCGGTGGTTTGTGGTAATTTGTAGGTTTTGATGAGTAGTAATTGACTATGTTAATTATGTCTTTGCTACAAAAGGATAACACTATAAATTAGAAATGTGGTTGATCGTCTTAATGCTAATATAAACTCGGTTAAAATACATGAAAATTAATAAGAAGAAAAAAACATTTGGATGTCACGTTATATAATAAATAACACTAAAAACTACATATTTAGTATCAAGGTTTCTCCGTCCAATAGATAAATCTAAGGTTGTATTGAGATCCCGTAAGCATAGGGCGAGTTGGTCTTGGATTTCCGAATGATAATGAATATAATGAAACGCTCCCTCTCGGTTTGTCCAATGAAAACCGAAACATTCTAAAAAAATAATCAATCGAACAACACTTAGATGGAACGCATCACCACCGTGTAAACTTCTCTCGAATTGCTACATATCCAGTGAAATTTCTACAAATTAATCTGGTGATTTCCTCCTACCGTTGCGGGGCATGCAATTAAATCTCTAATAGTGATTTTAAAGGTATTTAATAATTATAAAATTCTCTTATAAGTTTTGTTTATGCAAGTATTGATTTAACTTGGGTTCTTTTATATTTTTGTGTTAAGTTGATGACTTTTTAATTTGAATACATGTTTGGTTAACAAACTTTGATACATATAGGGTATTTTCTTTGTAGAACTGATGTTAGTCTCTCATTTTTCCCGTTATCACATTGTTTCGATCCCGTATTTGTAGACATTATTTGACTAATATTGGGGTATTTGTTTAATCTCAAGGCCGATTAAACCCAATGTGTGTTGTATACATTGAAGGCGAGGTGTCGGCTCTACCTTGAAACTAATAATTTTTCTTCGGAAGGTTAGTTGAATTTATGTAGATACAAATATCAATATGACTATGCTCTTTAAAACTCCAATTTACTTGAGTAACACTAGATGTGATAACGTCATTCATGCACTACTTAGCATAGTTGGTGTGAAATTTTTTAACCACTTAATTTCTTCAATAATATGTTATCAATATGATTGAGAAAGAATCTTACACATGTTTTGATTTACTATTATAAGTTTATTTTTTCAACTCACATGTGTATATCTCAACCTTCCAATAGCCAAGGGTTCTTCATTTTTATAACTCTCACATTTTGCAAAAAATAAATAAATAGTGTTTATCTATAGTAGGGAAAATATTATGGGTTTTTGTTTCACTCCTTAGAGCCTTAGTTATCAATAATTTCGGAACAAAAGTATTCATAAACATCATGGAGTTGGATTGGCAGTTTAGGTATATGTACCGTTAGATGAAATATTCTTTTTGAAGTTTGAAATTATGGTATGATGGAACAATAAATAGGGAAAAATTTTATTTCTTGTATTTTTTATTTTATTTTCATGTTGGCACAACATTATTACTCCGTCCAGATAATAAATTGGAATAACATGCTTAAGTAAAAAAATAAAAAGATCAGGTAACCCATTTTGTTTCCCAAAACCTATTTGAATATCAAAATAATTACTCACGAATAAAATGAAGCAAGAAAAATGTGAACAATATCGTATTAGAGACAAAACATCCGTGCCGTTACTGACACGGGTTAAGATCTAGTATATATATATAGAGAGGCGGTTTTGACGATGGTTTACTCGTACCAACTAGTGATCGCCTATTATTGGGAACTGAACAAAGCATATGCACAAACCCGGTTGACGAGAGCCCACCATTCTGAAAATGCATCTGAGATTTTGAATGATTAAAACCGTGGGTTGTTGTTTAATCAAACATTGGAGTAATATATTGAGTAAAAAAATAGTATTGTGATTGTACTTTTTTCAAATCCTTCGATGGTTTTGGTAGGAATCTAAACCTCCTTCTAATAAGGTAATAGATTTTAGCTTATACTCCCTCCGTCCCACTATTAAGTGACCTAGTTTAAGTTTGCACAATTTTTAAGGCAAGCAAGGAGAAAAATATTTTTAAGCACTTTTTACAATTATATCCTTATGTCTAATAAATAGTGAAATTTTGAAATGATTTATCTCTCAAACTACACCACGGATGTTCGCAAACTTTGTATTATTGAAAAGCATTTTAAAACACCTACGTAACGAATATAAACATGACTATCAAATTATGCATATTTCTTATATTTCTTATAATCAAATAAAAGGATAATATTAGGAATATCTCCTTATTTAGTGATATAGGTCACTTAATGGTGGGACAAAATCTAAAAGTAACTAGGTCACTTATTAGTGAGACGGAGGGAGTATTATAAGAAATTAAGATTAGCACATATTGGTAGGATAATCATCGTGATATTGAGTCAATAAAATACAGACACCCCATAGAAGTAAAGCCTAGAATATCATGAATGTGAACACGGAAATCACGTAGGCATCCTCGTGTTCGCAAACAATCTCAGCGTGTATCGAATATACGCATTAAAGTGTGAAGATAGCATGAAATACATAGGTAGATGTTGATTCATTGATTCTAAACCCCGCGGGTTTGTCATGATCTCATCAACATCCAAAATGGTAGATCTAAGAAGTGAACCACGTAAATATTGATATATGAAAGCTAAACGTAAAGGAGACAATGGTTTATGTGGTTCAAGACTAAGGCCTACATCCACGGGTGCTGGTGATATTCACTATGAAGTAAATGGTTACAAGAATAATTGCAAGACTTTGTGTTCATCAAACCTGCAGGTTGATGCTCATACTTACTTCTCACTGATTTCTCTCCTATTCTCTCCTCAAAATGTTCCTCCTCCCTGCTTGGAAGGGATATCTATATATATATAGCTAATTTAAGTGGGTCTCGGAAAAGAGTTGTTGAAGTCTTATCTTCTTGTGATCTGTGCATGGTCCGCGGACTTCCTTATCATTCCGCGCCCTCTATAACTCCTATGTTCATTACGATGACCGACGCCCGCTCTCTTCGTTGGTCATTTGACACGTACCCTCTGAGCAGCACTAAATGCGACTGGTTGGGGCGGTCCTGTCTGCGCCAGGCGGTGTCAGTCTTCCCTTGTCATGTCTGTGTCAGTGGGACTTTCCCCAACCGTTTGATTATATCTCACCTTGTGATGAGGTAAAGGGTAGCAGAGTAGCTCTTTGGTGTTACGTGGGGATACCTTCCTTTGATGCTCCTTCATCTTCGACCGTTGAACTTGACAGATGGCACGCCCTCTAGATCCTATGGATGCCCCTACGTGTCATCCCCTTTTATGATGTGGCCTCCACGTAGGTTTTGCTAGTACACGTGGTGAGGGAGATAAATAAGTGTACTTACAATTTGCCCTTGTTCTTGTGACTGGGCGCCATCTTTAGTTGGAAGAAGAACCGTGTGGTACGTTTTTATCACTCTCTTCATAACTTCTCCTAAAAAGGAGTTACACGCATTTATTGTGCACGTTTCCCCTATCCGGCCATGAATGCCCCTTGGGTAGTGGACGGTTTCTTTTGGTCCTATAAAAAGAAAAGATGAAGGAATGTGAATTAAATTCACATTCCCGTTTATTCTCTTCCCACTCTCTTCCTTGTCTTCTTAACTTTTTCTCGCGCCATTATCTTTGTCGGCTTGCTATCGCTATTGCTTCTTCGTTATTCTTCTTTGCTATTGTTGTTGCCTCTGCTTTACTTATTGAAGTTCTGGTAGGAATTTTTACTTTCTTTACTCGCCATTTCTACCCCGTTGAGTTCTTGGTTTTCCGGTGATGGATCGTGATGGGTTTCAATCTTATGCATATCAAGGAGTTTGAAAGTTGATGTCGCTGAGCCATGTGTTTTACCGGCCATGTTTTGATTTTCTTTTTCTTCTTTTGAGCTCGAGTAATAGCTTGAGAGCTCAAATGGTTGTAGATGAGATCTAGGGTTTTCTTCACGTTTGTCGCTTGTTCTTGAGATTTTCCCTGTTTTTCGATCTTCCTTGACTCGATTTGCACTTCTATTTGTGTTTGTGTCCGCAGATATGTCCGATCGTCCGCGGGTTCTTTATCAAACTCCTCCGTCAAGTCCTCATAGATCTCCTGAGAGATTCCAATATTAGGGGGAACTTCGCCTCCTCTAACTCGGGTGGCCCTCGGGGTAGACGAACGTCCTCGTCCTCTGGTCAGAGGCCTTCGCTCAAAAAAGGTGATCCGCCTCGGGGGTCTAGATACGCCGTGACTCGTTCTAGAGATGGGTCTCCTAAGAAAAATGAGAATCCGCGCACCGATCTTCTAGATGTGCGGCCTCTCCGCACCATGCCTCCACCGCGGACTAATCTTCCTTCGTCTTCTCCCGTGTCTAGTTCGGGCAAGTCAACTAAGAATCGGCCTGCGAAGAGGAAGGCTACGGAGATAGAATCTTCGGGAGATGTAGTTCCTCCTAAGAAGAAAGTAGCGGGTTGCGGAAGATGCTATGGGAGACGCTTACGAGGATGACTCTCGTCGTTACTTTTCGTCCTTTACCTTTGGGTAACAAGAAGTTCACTTTCGAGACACATCGATCTAAAAGCCTTCGAATGAAGCACGGTCTTGAGCACTTCCAAGTGCGCTTTTATGCCCCCGATAAAGATATAACCTATGAGATGGTTACCAATTATCGATTATGATGCCTTTCATTTATTGACGACCGTGGGTGCTTTCGAGGCTGGTTTGATGTTGCCTTTGTATAAAGTTGGTGATGATTTCTACTACTGGGTCTTGTCTAGCCAGCGGTACTGCTAAGAAGAGTCATAATCGTGGGGTGCGCAGTTGACGGGGAAATTATCTTCGCCATCTCCTAGAATGCTATCTTCATAGCAAAGGCGGACGATGATAACCTCGCTATACCCCCAAATTAGAAGAGGATAAAGGGTGGTATACTCCTGAAAATTTCAACAAGTCCTTTGGAGATTACGTTAACAGGAAGACACGTAAGCCGTGGTCCGTGAGTCCGCGGAATATTCCTCCCGCTAAGGGGAAAATTCGCCTTTTGAGCGAGGTAAGTGATTCCAAGATGACGAGGATTCCTGGTGCTGAAGGTCTTCCTATTCCTGCCGATGAGAGAATTAAGCGTGATCATGACTATGAGTGGTCTTCCACTTTGTTCTTGAAGTTGTTGGTCCGTGGGTCTATGGTTGGGTCCCCGACCCCCATGGTTGGCGACCTATCGTTGGACAGTTCTTATCGCGAAGCCTCTCCTTCTCGTTATGCCCATTATCGCCCTTGCGAGATGAGTTTTGATGGTACGGATTTTGCTTACAATCGTGATGTTGATGACGCGGAAGACGAAGATATCTCCGATGCTAACCCTACTCCATGAGAATACTAATATTGCTAAGGTGTGTTGTTTGTTTTCTACGTATATATGCCCCTTCGTTTTCTTAAGTAATATTGATTATGCCAAGGAAAGGAGATATAAATGGCTTGTTTATCATTGTCTCGCAGGTGCTTAGAAAGAAAAAGATCAATCCCAAGCAGTCTTCGAATTCTCCCACCGAAGATTCTACGCACTTTGAGGATGTGAACAGTCCAGTGAATGGTGACGAGGATGTGTCCGATGGGGAAGAGCGGATTGAGACTTCTCCGCCCTTTCAAGAAGGACATAGTGTTGGCGGTGGGGGCGTCGGTGGAGGTGATGGTGATCAGGCCACTGGTGGTCGTAGTGGTGATCAGGCCGCTGGTGGTGGTAGTGGTGATCAGACCCCTGGTGGTGGTAGTGGTGATCAGACCGCGGGTGGTGGTAGTGGTGATCAGGCCCCTGGTGGTGGCAGTGGTGATCAGGCCCCTGGTGGTGGCAGTGGTGATCAGGCCCCTGGTGGGGCTGCTAAGTCAAGTGGGGCCGCGGGTATTGAAGTTAGTGAATATCGGGTCGCAGAGGACAGTGGCATTGGCCTGCAGCGGGCCGTTGTAGACAAGGGCAAGGGAGTTGCTTTTAGTAGTAATGACAAGGATGGGGATGCTTACTGTGAGTTCTCCTTTGGTAAGGTTTTATCCGGGGAACAATCTTTTGACATGGCCGCAGCTATAGGGCTTGTCTCGGATTTCAATCTGCTTCCAGCTGGTGATGAATGGGATGTTCTTAAAGGTAGTTGCGGAGGTGGGTCAGCACGCGGATCTGATGCTGAGGTTTTGGCGGTTCATCCAGAGGGTTTTGTTGGCACTTCCTCCGCTGTTAGTGGGGCTTTGGTGCAATGTGATACTGGTGCTTTACTTGGTGGGAAGCCTTCAGATTCTTCCTCAGATGATTTCTCGCGGTCCTTGATCGCGGATGGCGATGATGCTATTTTGGCTTGGCTTAAAAAGAAGGACTTGCTTGTCGTGTCGCATCCTGCCCCTGTGATTGAAGGGGAAAAGAGTTCGAATCTTTTACTCGCAGCATATGGAGCTAACCTCGAGGAGGTGGTAAGCGAAAAGAGTGGGACAAGAATCTTGTGGCCGGCGGGATTGATCTCGTGGTGAATCCTCCCTCTATCGTTATTCTTTGGTATGATGGCTATTGCGACGGTACCAAGACAGGTTATCCCCAGAGCGGTTATTGGAGGTTTGTCCCGCTCTTTCTAACCCCGATTTTACTTAGGTGTGTTATGTGAACTAACTTCCCTTTTTGATTGATAGATGATGAGGAGTGAGTATTGTAACCATAATCTTTACCGGCTCTTCAAGGCCAAGTCTCTCAAGCTAGAAGCGAAACTCCGTCATCGTGAAGAGACGCTTTCGAGCGTTGAAGCTGCGGCCTCTGCTAAAGATGAGGAAATAACAGAGCTGAAGGGTCCGTTTAAGCGCAACGAACGGCAAAGCCGCGGGAAGAGGCAAAGCTGCGTTCCCGAATGCGCTTCGGTCAAGGGCAAGTTAGAGGTGGTGAGAAGAATTCTTCGTCTATTTCGTGTCTGCGTCTCCTCTTTTTTGATTATTAGATGTTCCTTATATGTTCGAGTTATCTTCTTCTTCCCTCCTCCCATTGTACTATCTTCGATGGGTGGAATCTCGAGTTGATGTGGCTTGGGGTGAGAGAATTCGTCAAAAAGGTCGTATTCTTGAGTTAGTTGAAAAACTCAAGAGTGAATCGGTGAAATGGAGTGCTCGCGCGGATGTCCATAATACTATGGCCGAAGAATGGCGTAAGAAAAAGTTTTGCTTGGTAGATCTACAAAATCAAAACAACCATGACCGTCATTTATTCAACGGGGCTCTTTTATGGACGCGGATAATCTTGAGAAAGCCCGCGTCGATTTCCACTCTAAAAGCTAAGCTTAATGTCATGGAAGAAGAACTGCGGCAAGCGCGTTCTTCTCATCCCTCGATGTGCGGGCTTATATGCAACGTCTTGCTAAGGAAAGAGATGACGCTAGGGCGGAATCGGCGCTCTTAGTAGTGCCTTATCCGCGTCTCGAGCCTGATGTGGCCCGTCAAAGTTGAGCATGAGAAAAACTTAGAGGTGACTATGTACCGCCTTAACAAGGGTTTGGAATCGAAGAATGATGAGGTTAACCGATATCATCATTCGAACTCGATGCTTCGAGATGACCTAAACGCGAGTCAGTATGCTCATAATCGTCTGCGGGTAGATTATGATAGGTTATCAAATGAATATGATTATGCCGCGAAGCACGGGACTCGCGGTTAACCATTGTGAAGGTATACGTCTTTGTCATCGAGTGTGCTTTGTGTTGTATTTGTTATAACTCACTGTCCTCTTATAATATCCGCAGAGCTCCAGGGACAACTTCAAGCTGCTGATGGAAAGTTTGCCGAAGCTCGAGGCTAAGGTAGTTCAATTGGAGGGCCAAGTCAATTACCATCGTGGTCCGGCCTTGTCTCGGGAGGAAGCGCTGAAGCAAGCCAATCAAAAGGTGGACCATCTTTCCACTTCCCTAAATCGAGTTGAAATGAAGAGTGTAGCCATAGGCTTCGTGGCTCGTAAGCAATTAGCGAAGAGATTAACAGGACTCTTGGTGAGATTGAGTTGGATCTCAAGAAGAACCATGGACTAACCAAGAACTATACTCGTCGTCCCCGTCCCCGCGCTCTCCCTTCAGTTCCTCTGGCCCTTCCTCTGGTGGTAGTGTTCCTTCGTCGTTGAAGGATAAACCCGCGGATAAGGCTCCTTTCAGTAGATCATAGCTATTATGCTAGGGATTGATCTCAGTTGCTTAGTCCTCTTGGCATTTTTGCTGCTTTTCTTGCTAGGCTTGTAATCAACTGCTGTGTACTAGATCAAACTTTAGCGTTTAAATCTGAATTTGTATTTTGTTGAATTCGCATCTATTGGCTTTATAAATCAAGCGAATATAATGAGTAATTCCGTAGTGTTTGTAATCCAAGAATGTTGATCTTTGGATTTTGAGAAAGTGTATTGTTCGTGCAATTCCGTAGGTTGATATCCTCGGAATTGTCTTGCGACCTGTCACCCCATTCAGCTAATTCCTTGGCCAGAGGATTTCTGAACGGTGGGGGTCTGGCCGACGTTCAAGGATATATTCCATTGAGTTCGCGACTTATAATATTGCTCTTCAGGAAGTGTCCCCCTGGTCATACACTTATAGACACTTATGGGGGAGTTCCGAGAGATTGCATGTGTATGCTTTGTGCGGGATATTTCCCGGTATATTGCAGCGGGTATGATCCACGCTTTGTGCGGGACATTCCATGGTACATTGCAGCGGGTATGATCCACGCTTTGTGCGGGACATTCCATGGTACATTGCGGCGGGTATGATCCACGCTTTGTGCGGGACATTCCATGGTATAATCTTGAGAAAGGGTATGATCCACGCTTTATGCGGGACATTCCTCTTATTAAAGTATAATGCAAGTTTTTAATAATAGTAAATGCACAATGATTTACGTGGTTCAGCCCTAAGGCCTACGTCCATGGGGTAACGATAGTGTCGATATTTTATTAAGATGTGGCATGGTTTTCAATGTACATTCGTCTTTTTTTTTTTTTTTTTTTTTTCAATATCCTATGTACAGATGGGTATGTGAGTGGTATATACATGTGTCCCATATGGTATTGGTTGTGGGTATTGAATAAATTGAAACGCGTGTGGGTAATGAGTAGAATATGACACTTGAAGATGAAAGCTTGGATTGATTGAATAGTTAAGGCGCGCTATTCCTTCATCAGAGACAGAAACATGTGGACTTGTAATTCAATTTTCTTCTTCTGAAATGCATACGCATGTGATAGATTACGGGTAGTATGGCTTGAGATATTTGGCATTCCATGGATGCATGAGGATTTCCCCTTTCAAATTACGCGAGATAGCAAGAGCCGTTTCCTGCGATGTCGTGTATTACGTAGGGTCCTCCCCAAGTTGGTGCTAATTTTCCCAACTTCTTTTCTCGCTGGTATTAGGGAATGGTCCTTAACACATACTGCCCTTCTACAAAATTCCTGAGTTTCAGTTTTTTGTTATATTCTCTGGCTAGCCTGCGCTGGTAGTTTTCCATTCTTTGCAGTGCCGCTTCTCTCCTTTCTTCGAGATCGTCGAGCTTTTCCAACATCATGTCCGTGGTGAGGTTCTTCTCCCATGCTTCGTCTTTGTTGTTGGTAGTAGAATTTTCGTAGGGATTCGCTTCGCATCGCTCCATACGTGAGTAAAACGGAGACTCTCCTAGCTGATCTTCGAGTTGTTCGTATGCCCACGTAACGTTATGTAACTGCTCACACCACCGCCCCTTGTACTCGTCTAGTTGTTTTTTAAGGATAAGTGCCAACGTTTTTGTTTGTGTCTTACGCTTGTCCATTGCTCCGTGGGTATATGGGGGTGGATTTGTTTTTCAAATTTTGAGGGTGTCGAACAGTAAGTCGATATTCTTTCCTTGCAGCTGTTTACCGTTGTCGGAAACTATCTCTGCTGGGATGCCAAACCTGCAAATGATATTTTGAAAAATAAAAGTAAAGACGTCTGAATCACGAATTCTAGTCAGTGCCTTGGCTTCTACCCACTTGATGAAGTAATCCGTTGCCACTATTAGGAATCTTCTTTTCCCGGTCCCTGATACGAACGTGCCCACTATGTCGATGCCCCATTTTGCAAAGGGCCACGGACTGCCCACAGAGTTCAACTTTATGGCCGGAGCGTGGATTCGTTTGCCAAATCTTTGACATTCTTCGCACCTTTGCGCCATTCTGGCCGCGTCTCGGATCATGGTTGGCCAGTAGTAGCCCTGGGTCTTTGCCTTATCTGCAAGGGATCTCATTCCGCTGTGATTCCCCGCGTCTCCTCTATGGATGTCTTTCAAGATGCCATGTCCCTCGGATCGGGACAGGCATCGACGAAGTGGCCCGAGGAATGATTTTCTGTATAAGGTTTCGTCTCTTAGCTCGTACATCCTGCTCTGGATTGTACTTTCCTTTGTTTGGTGTCTCGGGGAGTTTCCTTCCTCAAGGAAAGAGTGGATTTCGATTCTCCAATCTTCTTCCGATGTAATCGTCGTCCTCATCTCGCTTGTCGCATGATGTCATCGTTCGGAAGTCGTCGAATATGTGCTCTCCGATATCATCGTCATAGATATCTTCCTCCCTAGACTTGCGTTTGTTGACCGCGCACATCTCTTTGGGCTTGATGGATGGCTCGTACACTCTTGTTATCTTGATTGCTTTGACATCCTCGTTTTTGAGCATGGCTGATATATATGCCAAGGCATCTGCGTGCCTGAGCTCCTTCCTACATAGATGTCGGAACTTGATTTTTGGTATTTGGGAAATCAACGTTTGCACCAGAGCTATGTATTCCATTAGTGTCTCGTCGTACACATTGTATTCGTAGCCTATCTGCCGTATGATTAGTTGTGAGTCACTTGTCAACCGTACTTCTTGTATCCCCATTTCAATTATCAAGCGGAGAGCATGGATCACTCCTTCGTACTCTACAATGTTATTTGTATGGCCCTCAAATTCCAATCAATGCGTGCACGATCCTATCCCCGCGGGTGTGGTGATGACGATGCCTATCCCCCGCCCTCTCTATTTTGGAGCCGTCAACAAAGACCTCCCATTGTCGTGGGTTTCCGGGTTCAAGAATATTATTTGGCTCTTTTTGCTTTTCTATTTCGGGCGCCCGCACCCTCCATCCTTGTATGCGCACCTCTTCTTCGTTGTCCAAAGGTAGGTCTCGCTAGGAAGTCTCGCTAACACTTGCGATTTCCGAGAGTGTTGAAGCTCATAGTGGATGTTGAATTGGTTGAGGTACGTGCTCCATTTTGCTATGCGTCCTACCTTCCCGCCCTTTGAGGATGGCTTCTAAGGGTGCTCGACATGGGATACGTATGTCATGCGTTAAGAAGTATGTCCTCAGCTTTAAGGTAGACCATACGATGGCTAGGATCAGTTGTTCGATTCTTGTGTAATTTCTTTCCGCGGAATTCAGGGTCTTGCTGACATAGTAGATTGGCTGCTCCTCCTTTGTGTGGGTCCTGACCAGTACTGCGCTTACCGCATCGTCTGTTGCTGCAATTTATAATGCCAAAACTTAAATCGGGTCTGGTTTTCGAAGGATAGGGATCTCCGCTAGGTACCGTTTGATCGCATTCCGCGGTCCACTCAAATTTCGTCCCCTTCTTTAGTATGTTGAAAAAGAGTTTGCATCTATCCGAGGATCTCGAGATGAACCTTCCCAGCAGCCGCTAGGGATCCATTGAGCTTTTGTACTTCTTTAGGTTCTTTGGAGATGGCATGTCTACTATGGCTCGGATTTTTGCAGGATCTACTTCAATGCCCCTTTTTGTCACGGGTACCCAAGGAATTTTCCGGATGTTACTCCGAAGGTGCATTTCTCGGGTTTACCTTCATATTGTGTTCTCTCATAGCTTCAAGATGTCCCTCGGAGTCTTGGTGATGGTTCTTCCTCAATCCGCTTTTTTACGAGCATATCATCAACGTAGACCTCCAAGGTCCTGCTAATCCATGGCTTGAAAATAGCATCGACCATCCTTGGTATGTTGCTCCGCGTTCCGGAGTCCGAAAGGCATCCTCACGTAGCAATAGAGGCCGTGGGGTATGTAAAATGTCGTATGTTGCTGATTTTCTTTCGCTAAAAATAGTTGATTGTACCGGAGTAGCCATCCATGAATGATAGCTCTTCGTATCCTTCTCCTGCGTCGACTAGTTGATCAATCTTTGGGTAGTGGGTAACCGTCCTTGGGGCACGCTTTGTTCAAGTTGGTGAAGTCGATGCAGATTCTCGACCCCACCGTTCTTCTTTGGTACTATTACCATGTTAGAGATCCAAGTAGGATATTTGACTTCTTTTATGAAACCAGCCTCCAACAGCTTTCGCAGCTCCGTTTCTACTTCTTTGTGATACTCCGTAGCCACCTTTCATATCTTTTGTCTTACCGGGGGTGTGTTCGGTTTAATGCGCGGCTCATGTTGTACTGTCTTCGGGTCTATTCGGGCATATCGAGATAATTTCCACGCGAAGATGTCCGCGTATTCCTTTAGGAGTTTCACCAACGAGGCTTCACGTTCTTCGTCCATTAGCGTTCCTATCTTGATCTTTTTTGGATTCTCCTGCGTCCCTATGTTAACTTCCTTCACCGCTTCCAAGGATGTGAATGTGGGTTTTGGTTCCCCAAGGTGAGGAACTTTCTTTAATTGCTATTTGGTAGGCTCGGATTCTTTGTTCGCGAGAGCATCCTGGTTAGCATTTGATGTTGACGCTTCCGTGTTCCCTACGGAGTTCCCCTTGGGCAAGCTTTTCCATGATATTTCTTCCAAGTATTTATTGATGGCTTTGTCTTTGGATGTTGCCTTGTTCCGAGCCCTACGGGTTCTTCTTTTCTCATCTTCTTCATTGTTGAGTTGTATTTGCATTGTATGGCATTCCTTTGCGGAAGATTGATCACCCTTGATCTCCATTACGCCTAGGGGGAGTAGGAAACCTAAGGTATTGATGGTAGGTGGCTGCGACTCCTTAAGCTTGTGGACCCATCTTCGTCCAATAATGGCATTGTAGGGTGAAGGCGCGTCCACCACACTCGAAGCGTGTGTCAACTTTCATGGGACTGCGTCCACCTGCAAAACAATATCCCCCGAGAGGCTTTGTAGCCGTATCATTGAACCCATAGATGGTATAATGCGAGGTCGGGGAGTTGCTCGTCATTAAGCTCCATACGTTTGAAGGTATCGTAAAACAGGACATTTACTGAGCTTCCTCCATCGATGAGGATTTTCTTTATGTTGCATCCTGCGATTGGCAAGGTGAGGATCAAAGGGTCATTGTGATCTTCCATGTCATCCTCAATGTCCTCGAGCTCGAAGGTTAGAGGTGCGTCCATCCATTCTTCGTGATCTTCCACTTCTTTCCCGTCTAAATTGTAAAGCTCACAATAGTCTTCAAATTGCTTCCTCAATCTTTTCCCTATTTGTGCAGTTAGGGTTGGTTCTTTGCTTTCCGAGCAGGATATAGTATTTCTTGTGCGATTACCCTCCGGCAAGTGGACTGTTTGCTGCGTTTGGCTCGTGTCTCCGCCTGACCTTCTCTACATATTTTTGAGATCCCCGCATCTATCGGCTTTTGTATCACTATCTTGAGATTTTTGCACTTCTCTGTTGGGTGCCCGTAGAAGCATGGAAATCACAAACTTTTTGGATTCCTCCGAGGCCGGTGGTTGCTTCCCCTTGGACCGGGGCCATTCTAAGTTTTGCGCGGTCCTTGATCTCCTTTAAGATGCGTGAGAAATGGTATTGAGCTTCGTGTAGACTCGGTCTTCAAATTTTCTACCACTCCTTTTGTGGTCGTCTTTCTGACCCTTTTCGTGTCCGCCGGATCTGTTTTCTTGTTCCGCGGAGTTGGTCCGTGGAGGTCGTTGAGCCTGTGATCTTGGGTTCTCTCGTTGAATTTCTTCCAACCTCGCATGTTTTTCGATGATTATTCTCAAATCTCCCTCGTGGTTGGGGTGGTACCGTGGATTTCGACAAACAATGGGCTCATCTGTCAAGTCCCCATTTGTATGAGTTAATAATCACCACGGGGTCCACATGTCCTATGGCTTGACATATCTTGTGCCACCTATCCGTGTATTCTCGAATGGACTCCTTGTATTTAATTGCAAGCGAGAAGAGCTTGTCCATCCCTGTGTTCACAACCTTGTTATACATGTAGGTGGCCAAGAACTTTTCGGTGAGCTGATCATACGAATCAATGCATCCTGGCTTGAGGTTATCAAACCAAGATAACGCGGATCCTTTCGGGCTTGAAGGGAATTATCGCATAGTATAGCTTCGTCATGGTCCCACCCGCCATTACTCGTTGTAATATCGTAGGTGGGCGGCGGGATCCGCGGATCCGTCGTAACACTCAAAGGATGGGGACCAGGACATTTCGCGGAATGGTAGCCGTAGCCAACCGCGCGATAGTGGGGTAGTGTTGGCCTCCTTCATAACCCTGTTCTAGTCTTCCACCTCCTTGCCCGGTCTTGATTTGATTGATCTCTGCTAGCATCTCCGCACGAAGACTCTCCATTGCCAAACAAGTGCTCTTCCGAATGGAAGACGCGTCTTCCTTGTAGGTTGTGACATCGTGGCCTCCTCTTTATCATGGTAGTCCGAAGTTTCCGGATGGTAGTCCGGTCGACCTTCTACCATTCGCGCACCTCTTTGGGGTATGCCTCTTTGAATGACTACCGCAGGATGTTTTCGAGACCATCCTCAGGTCTCTATTCTGCACCGCAGAGTTAGCCTTGTCCTGCTGATTCTCTAGCTCCGCGCTTTGGAGGATCTTCTCTCTTAATTGCTGGTTCTCTTGGGCTAGTAAGGTCACCGCGTCCGCATATGTCTGCTGATTCCTTTTTAACTCTTCTAGTTGCGCCATTATTTGCCTGAATGGTTTGATTCTTGATTTGGTGTTCTGTCTCAGAATCGAGCTTGTCCCTCGAGGGCCGGTATTGATTTCGTTTTGTTCATTGGTGGCGGCATCCCGTAAGGAAGGTTACGGATTGCGATCTCGCCATCGCTTCTCGAGGCTCGGTGGGCCTGGTTGTAGCTTGTCACTTTGGAGGCGACCACTTGAGAAGCTCCTACGTTAGGTGTAGCGGCGCTTGCGCCGCGGCCTTCTTTGCTTCCATTGCGATGATGCCCACATCTAAAAGTAATGTGCTTTCTGCTCCATTCTGCGTCTTGTCCCCGGTTATGGGGCCTTCGCCCTTCTGTTTGCTCCTTGTTACTACTTGCGTAGTCCTAGGCGCTTCTTTTGGAGGTACCTTTGTCTTCCCTGTATCTTTGTTCTTTTCCATTGTAGTATTCGAGAGAGAGCATGGAGGTAAACCGAGACAAAAAGTCCACGGGTTAAGTTGTTAGTTCAAACTTGATTTCATAAGCCCGATTTCTATTGGCAAAGAGTGTATTCAAATTATTGGTTTAGCGAATAATATGAAAAACATAGGTTAGAACATAGATCCGTTGGTTAGAAGTTACGCAACGCCCAGATTTGTTGGTAGAAAATACAATGGACCTAAATATGGGCAAAAAATAGCCCAAAATACAGATCTGCTAGTTAAAGGTTGTAAAAGACCCATATCTGGGTGGTAGAAAGTACAAAGAATACAGATATGCAGGAAAAACGAGTTTAAACACAGATCTGTCTATGTTCTAAGTAAAATTTTTGAGGTAGAGGTTGTAAAGTCACAGGAAAAGATAAATCTGTTTCTAGCGCCATATTGTGAACACGGAAATCACGTAGGCATCCTCGTGTTCGCAAACAATCTCAGCGTGTATCGAATATACGCATTAAAGTGTGAAGATAGCATGAAATACATAGGTAGATGTTGATTCATTGATTCTAAACCCCGCGAGTTTGTCATGATCTCATCAACATCCAAAATGGTAGATCTAAGAAGTGAACCACGTAAATATTGATATATGAAAGCTAAACGTAAAGGAGACAATGGTTTATGTGGTTCAGTACTAAAGCCTACATCCACGGGTCTGGTGATATTCACTATGAAGTAAATGGTTACAAGAATAATTGCAAGACTTTCAGGTTCATCAAACCCGCAGTTGATGCTCATACTTACTTCTCACTTGATTTCTCTCATATTCTCTCCTCAAAATGTTCCTCCTCCACGCTTGGAAGGGATATATATATATATATATATAGATAATTTAAGTGGGTCCACTGGAAAAGAGTTGTTGAAGTCTTATCTTCTTGTGATCCGTGCATAGTCCGCAGACTTCCTTATCATTCCGCGCCCTCTATAACTCCTATGTTCATTACGATGACCGACGCCCACTCTCTTCGTTGGTCATTTGACACGTACCTCCGAAAAGACTAAATGCGAGTGGTTGGGGCGGTCCTGTCTGCGCCAGGCGGTGTCAGTCTTCCCTTGTCACGTCTGTGTCGGTGGGACTTTCCCCACCGTTTGATTATATCTCACCTTGTGATGAGGTAAAGTGTAGCAGAGTAGCTCTTTGGTGTTACGTGGGGATACCTTCCTTTGATGCTCCTTCATCTTCGACCGTTGAACTTGACAGATGGCACGCCCTCTAGATCCTATGGATGCCCCTACGTGTCATCCCCTTTTATGACGTGGCCTCCACGTAGGTTTTGCTAGTACACGTGGTGGGAGATAAATAAGTGTACTTACAATGAATATTCGCACCTAACTAAACTAATTAATGGGAATAGACCAGGAGACCAAGACACTCGCACTTTCGTTAGTTACACCAAGTTAATTAGCTATTCTTTAAATCATGTTATTGACCGGTCAAACCGATAAGGGAACAAACATCGACGGATCTAGGATTTTATGTCTGGGTGGGCTAAACTTTTTTTTTTTAACCAATACTCTATTTAACTTTTTCGATTGCAATATTGATGGCTGCAGTTATAATACCTGGTGCGACATGTTATTTTTTCTTTTCTACATATTAGGTATCAGTTTGAGAGTTGTTTCCAAAGCAAAATGCTCGGAAGTGGTTGCAGTTTTTGCTATCACGCGGCTCTTTTTGTCATTCTGGAATGTTGCTTTACGCTTACGCTATGTAATATTTGTCGATATACTTACATTTGCCGAGAAAGAAAATCAAAAATGAACCGATGCAGCAATGATACATCTAGGAAGTTATGTTATTCTTCACACCCTTTACTGTTTCATTTTCGTAGCATGGTGAAATATGAGGAGTAAAAAAAAAAAAGAATAATGAACCATGTTTTAACCGACACATAGCAAACAACATAAATACGTGTTTAGTTGGTTAGGTTAATAATTTTAAGAAACAAGTATGAATACGTGTTCTTTACTTTAGTTTTTAAATGTTTTTTAAAAGAAAAAAAAAACTATTTTAGTCTTTGAACGGCTGAGATGTAATATTAAAGGTCATATCTTTCTAGTGGGACCGTGTTTCAATTTTGATTGATTTCATAGAGAATTATATCTTCGTAGTGTGCTAACTGAAATTTATACCTGACCTAAGTTCCACAAATGTTAAAAGTTACCCTCACTAAACAACTTTTTATGACTTTTGGGAGCCTAGGTAAGCCACCCCTAATACCGTCCCCGAACAAAACCAAAAGATTTGCACACTACCAAAATTTGTTGTACATCTTGTACTGCATTGCCTTAGTGTATTCTTAGCTGCCTTAAAAGTGCAAGGATCATGCATCCCAATAAATAAAAAAAAAAAGTGAGAGGATCACGAGGCGTATTTTTAAAAACCATGGGCCATAATTCAACAAATCCCATTATTTTTTCCATCATTAATTTATTTGATGAATCATGATCTATTGATCTTACGGAAAGCCGAAACTTATTTTAAAATTTCATTTCTTTAAAGTTGCAAATTTTATCACCTTTGGCTGAACTGAAATCCCATCAAACGTTGTTTTGTAACACCTCTTGAGGAGAAAAACACAAGTACTGCATCATCTGAATTTCCACAAAACTCGCGGGAATATTCAGTAGTTTGCCATTCCTGCTTCTATTCTAGCTATCATTTTTCTATGGGGATCTTTGACGTACTTAGAACTTGGAAAGAAGGCGTGCTGCTACTATGTTATGGGGCTTGCTAACAAGACTAACATTGTCCATATCTTTGAAATAAATGGCATACCCGATTCAAAATGAAGTCATGGTGGGTTTGGATGTAGAATTTTAAAGGTGGAATTTATGGGTCCAGGGGATTTGGTAGAATTATGTTTCCCTTTGTATGTTTGGTTACCCGAATCCTTGGAATCATGTTTCCTACGGATTCGGTTTCCAATCAAATCCTCTATATGAGTCCGAAACTCCCCCTAAGATTTCTTTGGGAAACTTATCAAAGGGATTTGTGGACCCACTTTTTTTTTAACTCTAAATCCCATATATATGCAATTTTAAGATTTGAAGCGTAATACCAAAGTGACAAAGACATTAATACAAGAAAACTATATAAATCCTAGGAATTTTAATTGAGTTACAAACACACAAGGAATTTACATGAATCCCAAAATTTGTAATCCCATGGGATTATAAATTTCTGGAAACGGTAAATTCCGCAAACAAACCCACCATAAAAGAATATAGTAATAGCTAATTTTGTGTATATTATATCGTGTAAAATTCAAATGTCAAATCAGCAAATGTTCTTGGAGGAGAGATCTCTAGCCATACACTATTTTAGCAGCTAATTCTAAATTAATTAATTCAGCTCTTGATTTTTATAATCAATAATAGAAAAATGGAAGGAAAAAAAAAAAGTAAAAGAAAAGAATAAAATTATTAATGGTAGGACCAAAATACCGTATGATGATTCCCTACAGTAGATCTAGCTTATTAAAAAGGTACAATTACAGGGAAGGGGACATCATGAATCTCACCAAACAGAACTATTTGCAGTGGACTTTAGACCAAAACACATTCCACTCGGCAAATTGTAGAAATCACGGCAAGATCTTACATCTAACCTGAGCACTGGTTAAAATCTCAAAATGAAATCGCTGCAATCCGGCCAAAATATAATCTGCCCAGCTACATCATGCTCCCAAGTCCTATCACTGCCCCCACAATTGAATTCCTTGTTTCCATTTCGACGGCCTACCAAATGGACCCGTTAGCAACATTACCGTATTAGTTAGGCTATCTCAAATTGAGACGAGTTAGATTAATTGGCTGGCTGTCTGGTTTAGCTTGTAGCTTAAGGTTTCCCACCAAATTTTAGGTTAATTAGCTATTCTTCCAGAGGTTACCTAAAATAATAAGAGGTTAATTACTTAACAAGTTCAAATACACGAGAAATAAAATTGAGATCGGTGGTGACATGGTGAAGTGTTTTCAACCTAGGCCATTTTCCTAATTACACGGATTTAATAAGATATATTTATCACAGGAAAATAGTGAAGTGTCCAAGTAGAAATGTGCACCCATATGCAAAGAGAGACATATACCCGTCATTGACTCGATTATAATTAAGTTCACAAGTGCATTCGATCATCGGAAAATGCAGATTAGATCGCAGAGCACTTGACTTTAGATCTATAACCTTATTCTTTGTTCATGCATGCTAAAATACTAACACTAGTACACACATAACAGCGATTCTTGTATTTTTCTAGAGTTTCTTTTGTTTAATAATGTGCAAACAATGGACCAGTGATTCAACAAACCACATTTCTTGTATTATTATAAATTTGTATAAGCACATTATTTGATCAATCAATCAAACTAAAGCCTAAAGTTATTTTCAGTTGTCATTTGTTCAGCCTAGTTAGCAATTCGGGATACGGTTAATGGTTGGGACGGCATACGACGGAATCATACGGATTCGGATAGGTCGGATTCGGTCAAAAAATCCGGTCAACCGTTCGTTATTCGGACAATAGTTGGAACGGCATACGTACGTGCATATTCGTTTTATAAATGTGAGTTCGGTACTTAAAATTCAACTTACATATATGATAAATTGATAAGTATTATGACCTTATTACGAGACTAATTTTATTTGTATATATATGATTTATAAGATGGAAAAAAATTAGCGTGATTATTTAACAAAGTAAACAATTTAATCGCATAAATGTATTATAAAACGAGTTTATAGACTTTTAAACAAAAATCGACACATAAAACACGGTTAAACAACTACCAATAGAAAATTTTAATGAATAATTGTATTTAATATAAAGTATATATAAAATCAAACAAAAACCAATCAACGGAACATTTGGTTAGAGAGTTACCTATGGGAAAGCGAGAACTAGGTTCGGAGTTCTAATTCGGAAATATCATTCGGATTGGTCGGTTCGGATACGTTCGCGAATCATTCGTGAGGTCCATATAATCCACGAACTAGGTTCGAGTTCAAATAAGTTCGGAAATATCATTCGGATTCGATCGGTTCGGATACGTTCGGCTATTCATTAGGGAATGATTCGGAGAATTACTAACTAGGTTCAAAGTAGCAAATTGTAACTAATCACCCTTTGCTGAACTGAAATCCCAACAAATATTGCAGCACCTCTTGAGGAGACAAAGCTACATATTTGTAAAGAAAGCCATAGAAATTTAACCGGCTGAACAGCCATGACCCGACAGGGAAGCGTCCGATTTTGGAGGATTGATACCCCATCAGCAGCACTGTTTTTAAAGTTTTATCCACTTCTTTACTTTGATGAATGAAGAATCACTTTCGGTACTGGTCTAGAGTCCTATTAAAACTCAACTCAACTTGCCCACCCGACTCTCCTTACCTTAGAGCCGTAACCAGTTTCTCTGAACTAACTTTATGTCCTTACTCCTTATCTAGTGAAGAAAACGAAGGAAAAGCATTACCTATGTGGTGCATTCTCTTGCTGAATTAGTAAATTGTTTGGTTGTTTTACAAGTTGCACCCATAAAATCCAAACAAGTGTGAGGTGTGAGAGTGTGCATGCCCTTTCTAATGTACACTTTTGTACGCCTCTACTTAAACATATTAATCACTTTTTTTTTATAACGTATTATTAGTAAAGATTACATTGACAGATACAAAATCCTACTTAAGATGGGATATTTAGAGGCAATGGCACAGACCATTTCTCTTCATGATTCGGCTTGTACATGGTGATTTTTCCAACAGTCCTAGTCGAGTCATGCTACGGTGACGCCCAAAAAAAAAACGGGGATAATCCCGTGAGGGGATCCGACGAACGAGAGCAATGCCCCCACTACAAGCAAATATAACTATTGCTACACCATATATTGCCACACCTTCAATATATGTGTTGTAAAAACAAATTTCTAATGAATGATATTTTCACCTTATTGACTAAAGGTATAATATATTGTTGCAAAATGAAACTTTTGCCAAGCAACTGTAGCAACAATATGAACACAGTGTGGCAAAAAAATATAATCTCTTATTGCAGCAATAAAGATTGGGTGCAGCAATAGACTTCTTGCTACATAGGTTATCGCGACACTAATAGGGGTTTATGTCATAACCATTGGGTGCTACAATGTATTAAGTTTCTTGTAGTGCCTCTAGCATTTGGATTATAAACGGGCAGTAGTGGCTGCGTGATCTGTGAGTCACGGTAGAAATCCGAGATTTTCTAAAGGGATATAAAGCATTGTTGGTCTTAGTCATGTTATCAGCTTGCTTTCAAACTCCAATATTGGATCATCAACAAATGCATTTTAGAAAACACAAGACTGTTTTGCTTGTGGGTGTACCGTTTTGATTGTGGGTGTACCCATATGCATATAAGATAAAAAAAAAAAACATTTACCTTTGGGTTGGTACACCCCCAAGCAAAATGGTACCCAAAGGTGACATTTAGAAAACAAAGCACTTGATGTCGAGATCTTGTTCTTTGTGCATACTAATTACTAAACTAATAAAACCAGTACTACACTTAACTGTGATTCTTGCATTTTTATATGGGTCTTCTTACCTTGTATACTCATATACAGGTTAAGCATTAATTTCCTGCATCGATTCTATAACTTTTAATACGGAAAACATAAACCAGTGAATTTAAAATTTACTCAAACAAATTTTCTATTTTTTACTCTAATACCCTTTGAGCTCTATGACTTTTTCATTCTCGGCGGACCCTACATGAGATCCAACTAATATACGTACGGCTTGGATTTGTTTCTGTTTCTAACCCCATCTTATTTCTCTCTTCTGTATGATTGACCCCATTTATTCATCTTTATCTTTTACGAATTAAAATTCATCTTTAGTTTAGTTGCGCTTCAACAGAAACATTAAAAAGGAAAGGACTGCCTGTAACCCATTGCCAAATTATACACGCGTGTGATTTGGGTTGTCTCGGAGATAAGGGTAAATATCATTTTATGACATAAATACGCATTACCTTCCCAACAAAACTCTAACTCTAACAAAACTTATCAATACCAAGACAAAAAGTGAGTTATTAGTCACTCCTTCACCTGTATATGGGTATATAAGTTAAGAAGACCCTTTTTTTTTTTTTTTATATATAACTTCCTTTGTGTAATCCAATGTGCATCTTTCAAAACAATGGTCCATGATTCAACGAACCATATTTCTTGAAATATATAAAAAATTTATACAAAGCACTTTAATTCAATCAATCAAACTAAAGCCTAAAGTTATTTTCAGCTCTCATTTGTTTTAAAGTTGCAAAGTGTAATCACCCTCTGCACATCTGAAATATCCCAACAAATATCGTAACATCGATCGGCGGATCTTGAGGTGAGATTCATGAAAGCTTACATATGTTATCTGACAAAAGCTAAAAAACAATATTAGGTTGAATTTCAGGTTAGGTAGGTGAAAAATTGCACAATAGTGTTTATGGAAGTTAGTGCCATTCAGCAGCCTAGCTATCTTCTTCGAACTTACTGTAATAGCCCTTTATGGCTTTATCCACTTTCTTTTCAGCAATGCTATATTCACCCGGTGATGAATCCCGTGAATATCACTGCAAGACACAACAAAAACAGTGAGACTCATAGCCTGCAAACTCAGAGATCCGGCGAGCGTGAGTGCGGTGATATTCACGGTGAAAACCGCGGTCAACTTAGCATCACTGCTTTCTTTTACTTCATGAATGAAAGATCACCATCATTAGTCTAAACTCTAAAGTCTTATATTTAGGCCTCTTCCTATGCACATGTCAAAATATGATATTTGTCATATATCCACCCACTATGGGTAAATCGTTGCCAAACTCATATGCCAATATGTTATTTCGGCATATAGGCATACCTGATTAAGGAGTTTCCAACGAGCGATAGAGTCTTCGTCGCTCGATGGTCAAAAAAAATATCGCCCGTTAGTCTTCAAATCGCGTAATGATCAAAGCTATCGCCGCTAGTATGATAATCGTTTATCGGATCTTCATCTAACGACCACAATTTCCCCTACCCTCGATTTCAACTAATTCCAACCCAAATTCAATTTCATTTCACCATGCATAGTGCATAACGAAGTGGATTTGACTACGAGAGGAAATAACATGGATCATGATAGCGTATTTCCACATACCTGCTCGAGAAAAGTGGATGACCCATCGATAATTGTGGTATAACTTCTTAGTAAGGCCGTATTTATTATTCGTGTTACAAAATCGACTACTGCGGCGACTCCTCGCTTTCAAATTCATCTTTTCTTTTTCTCTTTTTATTGGTCTAATTCTCTATTATCAAGGTGAATTTTTAATGAAATGTAAATGAGGTTTCAATCGAATATTAATTTAAAGATAGTTTCCATTAATCTAAAAAAAACAAAATTACATTTCACATTTCAACTAAAATAAAACATTTTAACTACTCATTTCCTTGTCCGTTTCCTTGTCCATTTTCTCTGGGACCAAAGATCCAATTACTGCATTTTCGGATCCATAGAGTTGTTCAACAAACTAGTTAAGGTCATAGGTTTGAGGTGACTTGGTGGTTGAGTCTCATGAGAATCACCATAACCTTGATAAGCAATAAGTGCGGGGTATGGGAACATTATACAAATCTTGAAATACGTGTGAATGATATTGTTCTTTGGAATGGTTGAAATCTTTGATGAGGTTGAGCAATTGGGGTATACACATTCGTTTGCCTAACTACTTCCATGTTCACACCACCACAGGTCGGTATGTCGGTGTGCAAATGACTAAACATATGTGTAGGAGTTGTATCCATGCCAATGTTTTCTTCAACACCATGTCTTGCTTGACTTTATAACACCATGTTTGGAGTTGAACTTTACGGTACCTCTCCATGTATGACGACGTCTCAATCTTCATTCACCACCTTGTTGACTTCCACTAGGACTCAATCCTACCGGCTCAACACTGGGACTCATGTCATACATCATGCTTTCCCCAATCTTTGCATCTGTTCCAAGTGCATATTCTAGAAATCCTTGAAGAAGAGCATCATAATTGTTACATCGGGTCCGATACTCCAACTCGTAGCATTGACCGAGGTATGGATAAGTCCGAGCAGGCGCACTAGAAACAATTAGATAAGTAACAATCTCTCAAGATGTCTTGGATATAGTTTTTACTTCCCAAGAAAATGGTGGCATGTATGACGATGAACTTTGAGAAGGATATGCAAATACGTCACCCGTCTCTGGTGGAGGTTGGGAAGGAAGAAATTCATTGTCAAGTGGCAACCTACCTAAAGCTGGGAAATCCATCCGACCCAAACTTTACGGTTGTATGGAAATATTTGACTTGAAAATAGTATTAAACCAAGATAGGTACTCATTTCTGTCCATCGGCTCCTGGATGACCTTCTCTTATCAATTTGAAGTAATCGTCTGTGGGAAACATCTCGTATAGGGATAAGGGTTGGCAGACTATCAACGATCTCCCTTGCAATGAGAAGAAGTTGTCTTTCACCATAATACCAAACACCCTTCTCGGAAATAGGGATGTATAACACCATCCTTCAGGCTTAACTCTACCATTGTCGACCTAGTTCTTCTTGGAACTCAGTCTGCTTCATATGGCTGTGAGATAAGGTTATGGCTTCTATACTCAAGCTGGAATCTTATGAACAATAGCGATTATGTTGACCATCTTCAATCTTTGCGGCTTCCGATTCTCGAATCATACTTAGTATGATCGGAAATACGATTCGTATAATTCTTAAGACAAGGTTAAAAACGGAAATATGTATACCACCAATATTGAAAATAATAACATTAATGAAAGTTAATAACTTTTCCATATGAAAATGACAAATAAATACATAATGTGAAAAAGATTGGTTCTTACCTCGAACTCCCCAAAAAAAGCATTAAAACTATCTTTATCACACGTCGAGTTATCACTTTAGGGCAATGTAAATCTACGATAAAATCGCAGTCCCTAATCATATGTTGGTGCTTGCTCTAAATCTTCTAATGCTTCGAGAAACCCAATTAACACTACTGAGCTAGCATTTGGAAACATACATTGGCCCAGTGTCCACAATACAAACAGACGTTCTAGCTCCTCAAAATGGTCGGGGATCAAATATTGATTACTAGCTGCCCTGTTTTCATTCATTCTTACGACATAGATAGCTGGAAAAACTTTTCAACCTAGACACCTTCAACCCATACGCTTTTAATTGTCTATGTGTAGGATTTCCTCCTAATTCATTTGAGTATAAAGGAAGTCTTTCTTTCCATCTATCTTCGATAACCACTTTAGTCTATTAAATGGAAGTAAGTTCCCTTGGCATGGAATTCGGTTAACATGTATAAATCTATCGGTGTAACTCCTATTAACAATAATTATTCATAATTAGAATTTGTTGATTTTTATGAAACAAAACACATAATCTAAAAATTAAATTACTAGAAAAGACTGACTTTAGCATTCAAAGTCCTTGAAAAAAAAAACGTGTTTGTAGTCTTCCACCATCGTTCTAATATAACTTGAACACCTTGAGTCCTGTGGTTTCTAGGTTGTATTTGATATAGATGTTGCCAAGGATGTCTTCTCACTCTCTCTTGAACAGCGAGAGGAAGTAATTAAAGAATTGCACGTAACTCGGTCCATCCACCTCTTAGATGTATAGCGTTACATCGCCCCTCATTATCAGAAAGGTGATTAGAGAATACACCTTCACCGGCTACTAGTCTAACATTATTAAACTCATAATTTGTATCCACAACAAAACTTGCTCCACTGCCACGGGGTACTAGTAGATGCTTTCCCTTTTTGTTTCTTTTTTTTTCTCTTCATATTTGTTTAAAAAAATCGTTTTAAAATTTTAAAGAAAATCAGTGGTTTTCAGAAGGTTTTCAGAAGAAGAATTGAGAAGAGTTTAGAAGAGGTGGGAGTATAGTTGCGGTATTTATAGGCGTCAGAAACTCGAACGGTGGCGATATTGATTATATCGATAGCGATATAATGAATTTACGGCGATATCGACAATATCGCCGACGATAAAGACTTTATTCTTTGGAGATATTATGATTATCGCTCGCTAGGGATTCGATCGCTCAGCGGTTTCCCCATAGTGGCGCAAATGGTTTGGCATGCCAAACACCATTTTTTTGGCATGTGCCTAGGAAGAGGCCTTAAAACTCTCTCACTCAACTTGTTGTCCACCGAACTCCCATTACCTTGAAGAAGCCGCAATCAGTTCCTTTCTCGAAAATATCCTTATCTATGGAAAAAACTTGGGAAAGACAACAAAGGAAAACACTGCCTTAAGTCGTGTTACACTCATGTAATATCTGGTTCAACTACATTGTTGGTTGTTTTGGTAGTTTTATTTATAAAAGCCCATTGTCCGATCTTCCAGAACCTGGCGAGATTGGGGTATACTCAAACTAATTTGGGTATACCCAATTTTATAGGGACTCTTTTTTAAGGGCAAAGGGGGAGGTCAATTGGTAAGTTACAAAATTACCCTTTCTCATTATAACTCTAATTACTATCAAAATCGCTTTTCTTTCTTCATTACATCTTCTTCTCTTCTTCTTCTCCTCCACAACCTTACCTTACCGGTTCCATCACCCCACCACCACCAAAACTCGTCGATCAATTCGTTAAAATCGTCGATTCGAAAACTCGATTATTCTTCATCAATGGATCCACCACGGAAGGAGGCAACTCGTATGAAACAATCTAATCGAAAACCCAATGAGTATAACCACTGGAATTGCAAATTTGGTTGCTAAGAAAGTGAAGAGAAAAACGGTTGAAGAAGAAGGAATTGAACATTGAGAAACACGTGAAATGGTGCGCTTAAGAAAGTAAGGAACACTTAAACTCACTCTAGTACTTCAATTTCATGTTTGCATGTCAAATTAGGTCGGAAAAAAAATCGAATTTGTGAATTGGTAGTTACGGGCCTTAGGCAAGGTTTTTGATTATCGACCTTTAGGGATTTCATAGTTAGGTCAGCGTGAGGCTCTTAGGTTGAAGATCTTGCCGGATGTATGGTTTATAATTGCTTCTAGCAGGCGGCGGAGTTATTCAATTTGTATACATTGCGTGATACTGTTATCTTTTAATGGCCAGTGCAAGTTTTTGTTTTTTACCTTAGGCTACTTCAATTGAATGTTTCGATGCCTAGAGTTTTAAACCCGGAAGGGTAGTTATATAAAAACATGTCGGAGTTTTGTCATTGGGAAATGTATGTGTAATGGACCTTGGCAGGCTGTATAGTTAAAATTTCTTGTTTTTTGTCTTGGTAGGAAGGCTATTTTGATGATACAATCGGCGTTGTTTAGCCTAGGCACTCATCTTTTGGTCAACCTTACGGCTATTGTTCCATGGATATGTTGAATATATCTAACCTGCCGGCATGTAATGTTTTTTTGAATTGTTCTTGTTCGGGACAAGAATGGCAAAGAAGAAAGCAGCTACGAAAGCATCTCTTAGTCCTCCTTCAAACCTCCTCGTGTTGGTGATAAACTATTGTCTTCAAAACATCGAGGGTGTATACAGTGCCGGAACGACAAAGGTCTTAGAACCATTATCCGAACCCAATGATTGACGAGACTCAGGATGAAGACCAATCAATTCCATCGCAGAAGAGGTGATGATGATGATGTTGATGAAACCAATCAGACTCTTTGGAGGAGGTAACCATGATGTTGATGATGATGGTGGTGATCAAGACATGCATGAGGTGGAGGAGGTAATGATGATGGTGATGATGATGATGGTAATGGAGATAAAGGTAAGAATATCATCGAAGATGAAATTGTTGAAGAGGAAGAGGAACAAGAAGAAGGAGATGGAGATGGAGAAGGAGAACAAACTCTGGAATGTTGTTCAAGCCACAGAAGCTTAGGCTTCAACTTCAACCGGAACGAAGAAGAGGGTGATCACTAAACCTAGGCTGATTCTCACATGCCTCCCAAACACTTGATGGTTGCACTTGAAGAAGGTGAGCCTCCAAAAGGGACCCCAATGAGATGGTGGAGTCTTTTTGGATACAAACACTCATGGGCATGTACGGTCCATAATACTATCGTAAGTAATCTTAATCCGTCTTTGTTATTTATTCAAGTGTGTAACTATCGTAATTAAATTTGCATCAAGTGTTTGTATTTCTTTTCATTTTTTCTTTTTTGGTATTTAGGATCACAAGCATGCCATCCGTCTGTGAGGCGCCAAGCCGTGTTCAGTGATGCATACTTGGAATCTTGACTTGGAATGTGAGGAGGTGAAAGTGATTGTGAGGAACTCGGGTTGTTACTGCGGTGGAGAGTTCGAATATTAATCATGATAAAGTTACCATCTGCACGTCTGTGAGCGGTTCACGGAGAGACCGATGCTACGGTATTCCCATTCGGTGAGATGGCGATAACTCCAGATGATGCTCAACAAATTCTAGGCCTCGAGGTTGATGGAAAACGATCACCGAGGGATTCGATAATGACATTTCTTTCGAGAAGATTTACGAATTGAGCAAGAAATTGTTGTTAGGTCGGAGGTTCAGACGGATGATGTTCTTGACAAGAAGGATGGTCGACTAATTAAGAAGTTTAATGTGAAGAAGTTGACGGACAAACTATGGAAGACTCGGGAAATCCTTGATAGTGAAGGAATGGTGCACCCGGTGCGAATCAATGCTACAGCGACGCTTATTTGCTATACACCTGGCGAGATGTATCTTCCCAGCAGTCCCAGGAAACCAAATCGAGGCGATTACTTGCAACTATTGGATCCCTTACATGAGATCGTGGGTATTCTTGGGATGCTGGTGGTTGCCTTCTTGAATAATGAGTTGACAAAATCTTCTAGGGCACTCACTAAGCAAGTTAACGGAAACACATGTCTCTTCCAGGTAATTTTATTGTTTAAAACATTTATATTTGCAAATCTCAAAAGATCAGGGTTCTTACTAAACTTTTTTTTTTTCTTTTTGCATAGGTTTGGATATAAGAACGCTTTCCTTCTTTGTTCAAAGACAACTCTTACGTCAAAGTGGATAACAGTGTTCCGTTACATTTGCCAAGAGCTCAAAGGTACAGTTTTAAGGGTACTCAGGATAAGGAAATGCCGCAAAATCTTATGAAACTCCGAGCCGCCATCGACAATTTGACTGGAAGAGGTGATATTTGATCCGTATCGGGAGGATAGAAATCAAGGTTTAATCCCAAGGAGAAATGAAGTTGTTGCATTATACTATGGACCCTTGATGATTGTGTTTTAAGTATTTTCAATGTACGATCCACATCGGGTAATGCGACAATTGGGTTACGTCCCAAGAAGAACCTCATTTCGATGAAGAACCGTTCTTTACCGTGAGCGGGATAATTGCACCACCTCCCAAAAAACTATTAACGTCTCTTACGATCCGGCGCCAACTCAAGAACAATGGGACAATAGACGGGGCCGTAACATCGATGTGAGTCTTTTGGACGAGGTTACTGATAAGCACATATGTGCTACATTTTATACCCATATTTATATTAGCTAGGACTCGATATTTTGGTTAATAACACTATTTTAGTGTTTTGTAGAAAATACAAGCGAATCCAATCACCGAAATAGAAACGACCGAAGTAAGAGCCTAAGTAGCGTTTGCGGCTAAAAGTACCAGTGCTGCGGTTTTGGAGTGTAATTGGTGGCCTGCCAAAGCCACGTCTCATGCTGTTGCACCACTTTACATCATTTCACGTCCAAAAGACAAGTCAGTGCAGTTGGCTAGCTAGAGGTCTTTTGTTTGCCCACTTTCCATACAGTGGATCTAATAAAGAACGGAGATGAACTTTGGTGCGAGATGGAGGGTTCGTGGACTGCCATTGCCGATGTTGTTGGTTCGAATGAAGATGGGTATTCATCGAAGCCGAGACGAAATGGGAAGCTGTGCTTAATTTGTGTGAGCTTATGCAATCGCTGGGAGAAATTGCATGGAGGGTGTTTGCCTCTTTGCTGCTGTTTGGAGTTATGAGAAGACGAGAAGGAATTTTTTATATGGAGTCAGATGATTGATTCGATTGAAATTTCTCAACTGAGAAACAACACATCAACCACTACAATGAATTTTGGGAGTCTTAAGACGAGTTGGCGTTTTTCTGTGGCTGAAATATAAATGGACCTGTAGCTGGTTTTGGAATGAAGAACGATGTTGAGTCTCGCTGCTGGGATTGTTATTAAAGGGAGAAAGTAAGGTGATAATTAGTTGCGTATGCGATGGTCTGGAGTGGAGTTTGTTTGGGAGTTTTTGCGCAAGCTGGGCAGTGAGATAAAAAAGTTCAGAGAAGATGCATGAGAAAGAGAAGACCTGATTTAGCTAGGTGGGTTCTGTGGCTGTGTATGGAGCTGAAAACTAATGCAGCCGGTGATGATGGATGTTGTTGGAACTGATGATGAAGGGTGGAGATTGAGAAGAGCTTTTGAATCGAGAATATGGAGATGGCAAGGATCCGAACTTTGCTTTTGATGGTAGTCGTTCCAAGGCTTTACAACATCAGCGTCGATGGGGTTTGCCGGAGTTCAATTAGAAGCTCATACATGATGAATTTGGGCGTGGCAAGGACACGATGCAACAAGAGCATAACTCGGTGATGGTGGGTTGTGGTTCGAGTGAGATATTTGTTAATTTGGGGCTTGTTGCCGTCGATGCGGTGGAGGAAAGTGCTTGCGGGGTACTTTGAATTAGCAATTGGTAGCCTTATCGATTGAGGAAGTGTGTTAACCTGAATTAAAGGTGTTGTGGTAAAGTGAGTTTTGTTGATCGGAGAACGAGAAAGGCTGCGGGTTTTCTGTATGTGTTTGCAAGGAGTTGAAAGCTGAAGTGATAACGGACCGAATGGTGGGCCTTTGGCAAGTTGCTAGGCTTAATGATATTCTCGGAGGACATATAAAAGAAAATTAGAGAGAGATTTAAACGGGGCGGAGGCCGAGGCCGGTTTTTGGTGAGAGTTTTCTTCTCTGTTAGTGACAGGCAGAGAGGAGGTTGGCGGCTGGAGGATTGGCTGATAAGAAGACGACGAAGAGCTGCGGCAGAGCCAAAGAGGAGAAGAAAAGTGTTGCGGCAAAGATCGAGCATAAGAAAAGAGAAAGAGAACGATTCATTCGGTTTAATCTCTCTATCTTGACTTATTCATTTTAATGGGTTTTAAGAAACTCATACTTATGTATTGTTAGACTTTTCGTAACTAGGGTTCATGGAGAAAGCTACTTCAAGCATAGACCATTATGAAATAATTTAGATTAATTTGGTATTAGGCTATTTTGAATAGAATTGTCGAAATCAATGTTTATGATTTATTGATTTTATAAATAATATTTGTTATTGTTCCACACGGCTTTGTACGAAGTAAAAGCCTAAATGCATAAATGTATTTCGTGTTCCAATTTTATTTGCTATAGTATTTGATAATCCATGCTTAGGTTAAATCATTTGATGGGTTATGCTTAGACTGACGCAAAGAGTGATTGTGAACCGATAATTATTTTATTTCAATAATGTTCTTGTCATTATAATTTGATAGTCCATGCTTAGGGAAACTACGATGGGTTATACTTAGGAGATGCGAGTTTATTATCGAAAGTTATTTTAATAATAGGTGTTGCAATTGAACAAAGAAATAAACTCATATTTGGAATTCGAATTCTTTTCGGTGCACTCGATTAGAAATAGCCAGTGGAATCCATTGACCACAGTGGTCACGACGCTCTCTCTTATCGTATCCTTTTTAATTTAGTTTAATTTTATTATTTCATTTTATATTCTTAAAATCCATAAAAATATTTACGATTAATTCATTAGAGATACTGATTATTGATATTTCCACCGCTCCTTGTGGGAACGACCCGTACTTGCCTCTGTCAACTTGTTAGACACCGTGCGATTGCGGTTATCACAAATAGGCATCTCCGGATCCTATCAATTTTTGGCATTCTTGGGAGCATTGTGGAATATTGTAATTAGTATTTTGATTTTGTATATAAAGTTATTTTATTTTTATTCGTTTTATTTTGTACATAGTTATTATTTTTTCTTTTGTACATAGCTTATTTTTGCTTTTATTTTTATATTTTCTTTTAGGTCTTTTTACGTAGCTTATTTGATTTTCTCGGGTACTTTTACTGAAGAAGCGAACGATTGGAATCAACAAGCGGCCTAAAGTAAGTACTTGATGTTCTGAAAGCTTTTGCGAGGTGAGTTATTGAGAATTACTTTGTATAATGGTTTCCGGCGAGTTGACTTCTTTTATAGCTTTTGGAATCTTACCAAAAGAAATGAGACAAGAGAGTCATACGATATTTCGCATAAGGGTATGCGTATGCACCTTCTCATTATCAAGAACCTAAAGTGTGTAAATAATGATTGGAATTATTCTCATAGGTATGATCATTGGGACCTTGTGAAGGTTATGATCATTACCGACCTTACCCAGGTTATGAGACAAATTATATCAATTCAGTTATTATTCACACACATATGAGTCACGATATGAGAGAGATGATCAATCTTCTTTGTGACCATCGCATCACAACTATCTTTGTTAGAACGCCTCAATATTGACATTCTTGAGCAGAGACCGGCTAATGAGTTATTTTTTGCCGAGCTTAGTAAAGCCCATCTTTGATATTGTTGAACTTCTTGAACAAGGCGGTCTATCGATTGCTCGACTAACGCGAGTCGGTAGAAGATTGTGGTCTTACGAGGAAACATGTTCTAATTTTTCTAATACTCTTGACATTTATGATGAAACCGATTTAAATTGTGAATCAATGTGTATGGAGAATGATGATGAACTTGATAGTTGTGATCATAGGAATAGAGACATTGTCATACCAAGTGAAGGTGGTGTATTTAGTCCAAATCTGATCGTGTTAATGATCACTCGCCTATTCAAAAGGATGAGTTTAGGATTGAGGACACCATTCTTTTTAGACGGTATGACATATCGGTCTTTATAACAATGATGCTTATGAAGAATGTGTTAATTCGAGAGGACAACTTTGTAGTTAAGTCTAACGACTTAAAGACATTACACTCTATCTATAAGGTTACTTCTAATCATCTTTATTGTGATATTCCTATTGATTCCTTGGTTGATGATGATTATGATGATGATTTAAATGCAAGTTTACAAAACCAATGGAGAAGTTAATATACCTAGAATTGTTGGCACAACTTTTCGAAGTTTCCTAATTTTGGATTAGAACTCGTGCTTCTCCGGTATTACTAGATTATTTTGCATCTCGTGATTCTCTCTTTGCTGTGCATGACTCCCAGTTGTTTCGGTTCCCATCCGGTGAACCACTTGGAGTCGGTAATTCTTTTTCTTGACGATATATCCTTTGGCAAAAACTAGGTTTGGTGGTTCTTTTCTTTTGATAGTCTCTATATCTTTACGTTGCTACAGAGAGTGTGAGATTGTCATCGGGTTGTATATATTGTATTTTGGGTTGATCCCCAAATTTCGGGTTGTTAGTTTATGGGGATCCTTTATGTATATTCCGGTAGGTATTTGTATTTTCTTATTTTTATTTTTATTTGCTTATTTCGCATATTATGAATTCCCATCTTAATTTTTATGTTGGATGACTCAATTACATTGAGGACAATGTAAAGTTTAAGTGTGGGGGAGTGGTTAACTTTTTGCTTTTATTTTTGGGAGTTTTCTTGCAACTTATGACCGGTGTTGAGCGGGTCTGTTCTTTCTTATCGGTTTGACCAATTTGTGTAGCGGGTCTAAAAAAATAAAAAAAAAATATTGATTGTTAGGGTGATGACCGGTGTGTAAGCGGGTTTTTTATTTTTGTCTTGCATCTTATGACCAGCTGTGTAGCGGGTCTCTCTCACTCTATCTCTCTTATTCTATGACCAGCTGTGTAGCGGGTCTCAAATTTTAAGGAAAAAAAAAATGATCAGCTGTGTAGCGGGTCTACTCTTTTGTTTTCTTATGACCAGCTGTTGAGCGGGTCAATTCTTTGATTTGCTCGAGGACTAGCAAAATATAAGTGTGGGGGTGTTGATAAGCACATATGTGCTACATTTTATACCCATATTTATATTAGCTAGGACTCGATATTTTGGTTAATAACACTATTTTAGTGTTTTTGTAGAAAATACAAGCGAATCCAATCACTTGTAGAAATAAAGCTTGAAGTAAGAGCCTAAGTAGCGTTTGCGGCTAAAAGTACAGTGCTGCGGTTTTGGAGTGTAATTGGTGGCCTGCAAAGCAGCGTCTCATCTTTGTTGCACCACTTGACATCATTTCACGTCCAAAGACAAGTCGGTGCAGTTGGCTAGCTAGAGGTCTTTTGTTTGCCCACTTTCCATACGGTGGATCTAATAAAGAACGGAGATGAACTTTGGTGCGAGATGGAGGGGTTCGTGGACTGCTACGCCAATGTTGTTGGTTCGAATGAAGATGGGTATTCATCAAACCAAGGCGAAATGGGAAGCTATGCTTAATTTGTGTGAGCTTATGCAATGCAGGAGAAATTGCATGGAGGGTGTTTGCCTCTTTCTTTGTTGTTTGGAGTTATGAGAAGACGAGAAGGAATTTTTTATATGAGTGAGATGATTGATTCGATTGAAATTTCTCGAGGCGAGAAACAACACATCAACCACTACAATGAATTTTGGGAGTCTTAAGGCAGGTTGGCGTTTTTACGTGGCTGAAATATAAATGGACACATGTTGGTTTTGGAATGAAGAACGAGTGTTGAGTCTCATTTCTTGAGATTGTTGTTATTAAAGGGAGAAAGTAAGGTGATAATTAGTTGCGTATGCGATGATGCAGGTGGAGTTTGTTTGGGAGTTTTTACGCAAGGTGAAGCAGTGAGATAAAAAAGTTGAGGAGAAGATGCATGAGAAAGAAGACTGATTTAGCTAGGTGGGTTAAGTGGTGTGTATGGGTGAAAACTAATGCGACCGGTGATGATGGATGTTGTTGGGCCGATGATGAAGGTGGAGATTGAGAAGAACTTTTGAATCGAGAATATGGAGATGGCAAGGATCCGAACTTGCTTTTGATGGTAGTCGTTCAAGGCTTTAACATCAGCGTCGATGGGAGTTTGCCGGAGTTCAATTAGAAACTCATACAATGAATTTGGCGTGAAGCAGGACTGATGCAACAAAACATGTCTTGAGTGATGGTAGGTTGTGGTTGAGTGAGATGTTGTTAGGTGGAATTTGTTGCCGTCGATGCGGTGGAGGAAAGTGCTTGCAGGGTACTTTGAATTAGCAATTGGTAGCCTTATCGATTGAGGAAGTGTGTTAACTGAATTAAAGGTGTTGTGGCCGTGAGTTTTGTTGATCGAGAAGCGAGAAAGGCTCGGTTTCTTGTATGTGTTTGCAAGGAGTTGGAAAGCAGAGTGATAAACGGACCAGATGGGTGGGCCTTTGGCAAGTTCTTAGGCTTAATGATATTCTCGGAGGACATATAAAAAGAAAATTAGAGAGAGACGAACGGGCGGTGGGCCGAGGCCGGTTTTTGGTGAGTTTTCTTCTCTGTTAGTGGCCAGCGAGAGAGGAGGTTGTGCATTTGGAGGATTGGATGATAAGAAGACGACGAAGAGCTGCGGCAGAGCCAAAGAGGAGAAGAAAAGTGTTGCGGCAAAGATCAGAGCATAAGAAAGAGGAGAAGAGAACGATTCATTCGGTTTAATCTCTCTATCTTGACTTATTCATTTTAATGGGTTTTAAGAAACCCATACTTATGTATTGTTAGACTTTTCGTAACTAGGGTTCATGGAGAAAGCTACTTCAAGCATAGACCATTATGAAATAATTTAGATTAATTTGGTATTAGGCTATTTTGAATAGAATTGTCGAAATCAATGTTTATGATTTATTGATTTTATAAATAATATTTGTTATTGTTCCACCGGCTTTGTACGAAGTAAAAGCCTAAATGCATAAATGTATTTCGTGTTCCAATTTTATTTGCTATAGTATTTGATAATCCATGCTTAGGTTAAATCATTTGATGGGTTATGCTTAGACGACGCAAAAAAGTGATTGTGAACCGATAATTATTTTATTTCAATAATGTTCTTGTCATTATAATTTGATAGTCCATGCTTAGGAAACTACGATGGGTTATACTTAGGAGATGCGAGTTTATTATCGAAAGTTATTTTAATAATAGGTGTTGCGATTGAACAAAGAAATAAACTCATATTTGGAATTCGAATTCTTTTACTCAATTAGAAATAGTAGTGGAATCCATTGACCACAGTCCTTTGACGCTCTCTCTTATCGTATCCTTTTTAATTTAGTTTAATTTTATTATTTCATTTTATATTCTTAAAATCCATAAAAAAATATTTACGTTAATTCATTAGAGATGCGATTATTGATATTTCCATAGCTCCTTGTGGGAACGACCCGTGCCTGCCTCTGTCAACTTGTTAGACACCGTGCGATTGCGGTTATCACAAATAGGCAATCCCGAAAGCCTATCAGTTACCACCGGTCATGAAGCTACTGAGAAATACATGGCGTGGTACTTGGGTTGGGCTCGTCCTACTGTGATTAGGCCAATGACTACTGAAGAACTGGCTCGTAAGAAGAAGATGGAATCGAAAGACCCAACAACAATGCTTAAGATATTTGTAAGTATTTTAGAGTTGCTCTTACTATTTTAAGATTGATTGCATTTAGAATCATTCTATTAATTGTTTATTGTTTAATTGAATATAGAAGGATCGATTGAAGACCTTTGTCGGGGGTTTTATGTTGCGCGAAAGATAGAGGAGAACTTTGTGCAAAGCAAGCACATTGACTATGCTTGCAATGTTGACAATGAGGATGCCCATCTATTGTTCAAGCAACTTCAAGCTCAAGTAAAGGCGGAAGAAAAGCTATTAAGGATGCACAAGCCAAGACAAAGGGTGATAAAAAGAGGACTCGTAGTGCTCTGGTGGTGAAGGTAGCGGCGGTGGTCGTGGTGGTGAAGGTAGCGGCGGTGGTCGTGGTGGTGAAGGTAGTGTTCCTAAACGGGGCCGTGGTCGTGGGTCGTGCTCGTGGTCGTGGCCAATGAATTCTTTCCTAGTTCATTTTTTTATGTTGTGGTGGACAAATGTTTAAGTTAATGGTGTGGACAAATGTTTTTACGGTTTATGGGACATGTTTCGTATTTTGGACAAAAAATGTTGGATGAATGAATGGTTTGTTTAGCTATATAACGTGTCAATACATTTGTAGGCATGCTTTTTTAAGCTACTGTCCGGCTGTCCAGGGCCGGCAAGGTTGTGAAATGACAAAGCCATTTTGTGCGGAATTACCGGGACCGGCAAGGTTGTGAAATGACACATTGCCGCCCATCAACAAAAATTGGGGAATTACCAGGGCCGGCAAGGTTGTGAAATGATGACTGCCGGCCTGTCCAACAAAAAGCGTGTAGTTACCGGGGCGGCAAGGTAATATGATTCCTACCAAGCCGGCGTTCGTGTAGCCGGAAGGGTACTAAAATAGAGACCTGCCGGCCATATATTGAAAAAAAACCATTCTTCGATGCCTAAAATCATGTAAGGTCGGGAGAAACAAAACGAGAAAATGCCGGCGGTATTTTGGCCGGCATGCTAATGAACCCATACATTTCGGCCGTTTTGGGACCCCGGCATTGTATCAAATTTACGACCCTGCCGGCGTGTTCAAAATTCAAATTTTTGCAAGTACAATTGCATTGATTCACTTGTACTTGGACACTCACTTGGCCAAATTTGGGCACCATCCTATAAATGCACTACTTATCTCCACAAAACAACACACAACTATTTGCATATACTCTCCAAAGCTCATATCATCACACACTCCATCTAACTCACCCAATAGCTCTCTACACACAAGAAATGGCTTCATTTGATTCTAATGAAGATTTGGCAATCACCAAAGCTTGGTATGCGGAGACTAGAGTTCGAAGCGGTCCTCGTGAGGTGGATTCCACAACCTTTTGGGCTAGGGTTCACAACACTTTTAGCCAAGAATGTGGGAATCCTAACTCAAGAAGTGTTCAACAAGTGCACGATAGGCACATAGTTATTGAAAATGCGATACTTGCCTATTTAGCTATCGAAAAACCAATTTTCAACGCTCCCCACTTTAACTTGTCAATTGAACAATTTGTAAGTATTTTTGTGGTTTATTTTACGTGATCCATGTTGTTTGATCTTCCAAATTAAACACCACTAACAAATGTAAGTTTGTGTTTTGTTTTTGTAGCATGAAGTCGCCAAAGCGCGCTACTTGGAGGAAAAGGGGGAAGCATTCGCATTCGATGCAAGCTATCAATTCATGGAATCCAAAATCCGGAGTATGCCCCCGAGATGATGGAGGGTGTATCGTCTTCGGAGGAGGAAGATTGATGGCTTTAGAAGTTTTAGTATAGGTTTTGTGGGTAGACCTCTATGTAAACCCTCACGAGACTATAACTCGTCCAATAGGGTCGCCTAGGGTTCAAAGGCTTGATGCACATGCTAAGTGCATTCGTTTTTCCGTCGACAAGGATTAGGTTTTATGTTTCAATCAATGTAGTAACCAAAATTGAATGAATAAAGTAAATTACATCTTCCATATTATGTCACCGGCAAGGTTTATTTTTTGCATGCCGAGATTAATATAGCGGGAAGGGTAGGAAATATTTACATGCAAGCCTTAAGATTCTTTGTCCAAGATAGTCGGCGTGTTCTTCATCCTAGGACCATTCCGGCGGATATATGGTCGGCGGCTTATTCAAAGTTGAAGCTGAGGCGGAGTAGAGCTCGGTGACTTATTAAAGTTGAACCTTAGGCGTATGTTTGGTCGGAAGATTATTCAAACAGGACCACTTAGGCTTTATGCATTTTCAAAACCAAAATTTTTAGATCGAATCGAACTCATATGACGGATCAAAAGGTTAATCTGAATTAAATTTCAAAATTTTAATCTAAACTCAATTAATTAACCTAATCAAATTTTAGTGTTAATTAACCAAGGGCATATTAGCCATTTAGAAAATACAAAGTTAAGGGGTGGCTTGGTTTTACTTCATAATGACCAGATTTTGTCTTATTGGGTATACCCCAAATTAGTTTGAAGTATACCCCAATCTCGCCGGGTTCCGAGAAGGGGTTATTTATTCTTTGGAATGTCAGCACTCTATCCGATTTTCCTAAAACTGTTTCTGTCAGTATTCTAATTTCTACTATAGTAATTTCAAAACTTAATTTGTTCCTACATAGCAATTTCTTTTTCCTATCGTTTGAGAGATTATTTTTCCCTTGTTAGATTGTATATTTTTTTTTCAAGTATGCAAGTAATTTGCTTGTGATGATAATTTCATTAAAAAAATAAAATAATCTTCTTTTGATTTTGACGATGACACCTCCATGGCAACATATATATCTCCTCAAAGAGTGGCAGTCCAAGATGATCATAAAAGAACAAAATAAACATTTTATGGGTTAGACAAGGTGAGGTCCCTATCGAATGCAGTGCCATTTGCTGCTGAGAACTTGGGGAATGAAAGCCTCCGATATTATTACTGACAAGGGGGGAAAAGATCCAAGGAGAAAGAGTATAAAAAACCGGATAAAGACAATATCTGAGTCACATAAAAGATTCAGACCATATCTAACTTATCTAGCTCAGAACTGTAATTCAATTTATGTTCTTAACAATGTCTTCATTTTAGCTTTTACTATAATATGAGCATCTAACTCAAAACCAATCGCAAGATCTTAAATAATCCAGACAATGTACGACTAATAATTTCAACAAAGGAGATTAGTATCTTTCATAATGAAAAACAAAGCCTCTACCTTGTTCTGTTGTTATATACTCCCTCCGTCTCTAAAAGATAGGCAGGTTTGTGTGTAAATTTACACACAAACCTGCCTATCTTTTAGAGACGGAGGGAGTATCATTACCATTTCACTTACCAAAATAAATAAAGTAAGGCAGAAAACAAAGTGTATGACTTTTTGTTTCTTATTTTGAATATTTTGTTGGAAAATGGTTCAAATAGAGGATGAAATAAACACAAAGAAATTGTTGTACTAAAAGCTTTCAAGGCTCATACGATTTCTTTTAGACAATTATTTCTACCCTCCCAATAAATTGGCGATTACAACAGGTATGTGAAATAATGCCTTCGAGGATACAATGAAAGCCTACAACGGAAATTGAATTCAAGGTTTGTACCCCTTGATTCAATCAAGAACACATGTGAATAAAGAACTTCTGATGATGCTTTAGAAAAGAGAGAAAAACAGAGAAGGTTTTTTTTTTTTTCGATGATTTTTCAACGAGTTATGGGAGATGCCATTTATAGGGATTTTCGCATCTGTTGGGAATCCATCTTTTCACTCGAGTCTCTTCATCATCAGACATCAATGGCGTTCGTTGGATTTGAATATTACGGATAGTTTGTAACAGTCTAAAACAGTTACCCTGAACCAAAAAAATTCTTCCGGGGGCGTTGCCCCCTAGACCCCCACCAGGGGAGGTATCCCCTGGACCACAGCCTGGGGGGCTACGCCCCCAAGGACCCCCCCTTGGATAGCACAGTTGAAAATATTCCAACATTCTCCCCTTATTTTCAAAAACCATAAAACAAAGTTAAAAAACTTTTAAATCAGAGTGACTGCATCACCGAAGTGACTGCCTACATACCCGAGTGGGATCAAGCCATCGTAGTTCAAGCACAATTGAGACTAAGCATCATCGTTGAAATCAACACATAAATGATAGGTATCTTTTGGATTTGAACCTTCACTTAGTGTAAGAAACTCAAAGCCTTATCGAGATTCTATGGTGAAACCAGTCTTGAACCAAGTATCCCTTATGATAAAACCGAGTCTCCACACATATTGATTTCATAAATCATGTGTTATGTAAAGCACGTTAATGGCCATGTGCTTATATCCTTGATTCATGAGTCTTCTTTAGAGAACGGTCTTCTTCTCTTAGGAAACGGCCTGATTTCCATACTCATATAGGTAAGTCTCGAAGGTGTTTCTGCGATATACCTTTTACTAATCACAGACTCATTAAGGATTTACATCCATCCTATTTTCTTGCAGAACCCAACACTAATTAGAAATGGGAAGTTTTATATTAGTGCTCCATAATCTACATCCATAACTTGTTGGTACCACATTGAACCTTGTTTATCTTTTTCAAAACATAGGTTGGGTTTCTGCTATGGGAGATCAAACTTCTTTCTGAGACCTTAGTCCCATTTTCTTTACTTTTTATTGAAACCATAAGAACTTGGTAGACTCTTCGTAAATGGGTGCCAAATTACTCTTTGATTCAATAAAGTTAACCGTAACCACTCCCCTCTTGAGTAGTTGCCTAACCATTTGATGTCTAAGACTTGCATGTCTTGACTTTCCATTATAAGTCTTATTTGAGACATTATAGATAGCAGCTTGATTATCACAATTAATCAAGACCGCCGAGTTGGCTTCTTCCAAAATGGAATTTCCATAAGTAGGTTCCTAAGCCATTACTGCACTCCTTACATGCATCTGTTAAGGCTATTAATTCGACAACATTGTTAAATCGAGAAATACGAAGTTTTGCTTCTTGGAACTCCAAGACATAGCGGCACCCCCTAATGTAAAGATCCATCCAGGACGTTGATTTGGACTTGGCCTCTACATCGTTCAGTTAGCATCGCTGTACCCTTCCAGTGCAGCGGGATAGCCTTGGTAATGCAAACCAAAATTCATTGTACCTTTCAAGTAAGCCATAACTCTAGAAAGCGCTTTCCAGTGTTCATATCCTGGATTACTTGAGAAACGACATAACACTCCCACGGCTTGGGCTATGTCCGGTCTTGTGCAATTCATAGCATACATAAGACTTCCAATGACACTTTGGAATACTCAAGTTGTGCATGAGTACGTCCGGTGTTCTTCTTTAACTTGATAGTATGGTCTAAAGGAGTAGGTCTTGGATTGTCATCAAAGTGACAATATTTCTTGAGAAATTTCTCAATATAATGAGATTGGGTTAAAGCCAACTCATTCCCCTTTCTTAGGATCTTAATTCCCAAGATTACATCAGCCTCTCCTAAATCCTTCATATCAAAGTTAGAGCTAAGAAACTTCTTTGTTTCTTCCACAACAGATATGTCAGATCCAAAAATAAGCATATCATCAACTTACAAGCAGATAATTACACATCCAGAACTATCATGCTTACCATAGATACATTTATCCGCATCATTCACCACAAAACCATATGACAAAACCACTTTGTCAAACTTCTCATGCCATTGCATGGGAGCTTGCTTCAAGCCATAAAGAGATTTTACTAACTTGCAAACCTTCTTTTCTTGGCCTGGCAATATGAAACCTTGAGTTGTTCCATATATATTTCTTCTTCCAAATCTCCATTTAGGAAGGCGGTTTTGACATCCATTTGATGAATAATTAACTTGTGAATAGAAGCAAGTGCTATTAAACAACGAATAGATGAGATGCGAGCAACGGGAGCATATGTATCAAAGTAATCAATTCCATGTATTTGCTTATAACCCTTAGCAACTAATCTGGCTTTGGTGGCTTTGGAGCAACAGGAGTATTTTGTCTTATATAAACCGATGTACATCCTTAATAGAAATTTAATCCACTTGTTTATTTTGGCTTTGGAGTCCTATTTAATATACTCAACTCAACTTGCGGCTTGCCCACCCACCTCCCCTTATCTTAGAGCCGTAACGTGTTTCTTTTGTTTCTCCGAACCAACTTCATGTCCAGTGAAGAAAATAAGTGAAAAACATTACCTATAAGTGTAGTCTCTTGTTCAATTGAACCTCTAAAAGCCAAACGCTATTAATGTAAGTCTAAGCTGTGAGAGTGTGCATGCCCTTTTTTAATGCACACTTCTATACGACTTCAATTGAATATCCTAATCACTCTTTTGAAATATTAGTAAAAAAATTCTTTCCGGAAATACCAAGTCAGCTACCTTGGATCGATAAAGCACATTACAATCGAACTAAAGCCTAAAGTTATTTTCAGTGGCAAATCGTAATCACCCTTTGCACAGCTGAAATCCCACCAAATATTGTAACATCGGCGGCTCTTGAGGTGAGATCCATAAGAAAGCTACATCTGACAAAGGTCACAAAGCTATAAAAACAATATTAGGTTGAATTTCAGGTTAGGTAGGTCAAAAATTGCACAGTAATGTTTATGGAAGTTAGTGCCATTGAGCAAGCAGCCTATCTTCTTCAAACCTATATTGTGATATAGCCCTTTATCCACTTTCTTTTCTTTTGTAAATGAAAAGATCACTATCACTTGCATAAACTCTAAAGTCATATGTAAAATCATATGTAAAACTCTCACTCAACTTGCCACCGAAAATTCGAGGTTACAAGGAACCTTTTCATTTACGAAAATTCGAGGTTACAATGAGTTTAAGATCGAAAATAAGATAATACTCCCTCCGTTTTAGGAAAAGTGATACTTTCGCTTTTTCATTTTTGCCTAAAAATAGGCCAAATTGAAAAAGTGAAAGTATCACTTTTCCTAAAAAGCGAGAGAATACAAAGTAACAAGAACATACAGTAAAAGTACAATACCGAAAAATCCGACAAGAGAAAGAGAAGGATTACGGAGTAAGACAAATACAAGTATGAATAAGATCCGATTAAATCGGAAGAGGGATAGTTTTTTCGGAATGAACTTCCAACCGTTTAGTTTTTTCTTCCATAGAAAGATCTGCTCCAAAGTAGGAGTGATTTGCTCAAATCTCTTGTAACTAGTGATGAAGCTTTCGTCGTCAAAAAGACCACCTATGGAGATTTCGTCGCAGGATAAGTTGGTGATGAAGATTCCGACGAATATTTAAATCATAGGAGACAACCAAGATGAAGATTTCGTCGTTGGAGAGCATGTAGAGCATCACTATTGATCTTAAAAACCCAACTCAATAACCAAGAATCGCCATTAAAGCGAAGATAAACCTCAAAGGAGTAGATAAAACCACCATACCGGTGTAGATAAGTAATAAACATAATAAAAACTACACTAAACTACTAGCTAAACTATAAAACAAAGAATAATGAAGAAAACCTGCTCAGATTTAGTCCAAAAATGGACTAGATCTAAGCAGAAAAAGGATTGTTTTTGATGGTTTTGTTGGAGAAGAAGAAGTGAGAGAGAGGAGAGGAAAAAATGATGATAAAGTTACATCTATACAACTTTTTGCTAAAATTGCTTCTTATTCCTTCCTTTATCTATGAAAAACCTTAGGAAATAAAACACTGCCTTAAGTTAAGTAATCTCTTGCTCAAACATATTATTGGTTCTTTCGTTAGTTCCATCTTTAAAAGCCAAATATATTATCTACTTGTGAATATTGTAGATACAAAATACCGCACACCAATAGCGCATGCGAGGTAATGGTTATCAAGATCAAGCGAATATATTCGCGTATAGCCCATTCAGAATGACGTACCAGATGATGTCAGCCTGATCACGAGTAAAGTGTGAAGATCATGCGATGTTATAAAATACGTGCGGGAAGAGCCAATGTAAGCGTGCGTTTATTACGCACGCCAGATCCGAAAATAAGGGTTTTATTAGCTGTCATCCACTATGTAAACCCCTATATAAGGGACTAAGCGACCTTGTATAAAGGGGGATCTCTTTGGAGAGTTTTAGATAAGAAATTTAGGAGAGAGAAAGTTTATTTGTTCTCCAAGTTAGAGCTCTCTCATAATCTTGTATCCAACTTAAAGATTTTAATGAATGTTCTTATGAATTTTATGATGATCACTTGAGTTGTTCTTTAGATATCATTAAGGATGTGGTTGTAGGATTTCCTGCAACTATATTTGGCGCTAGAAGCCTAAGTTCTTGATTTTTGCTGCGAAGACTTTCAGACTCCAGAGCTACAGTTTGGAGTTCCCCTTTTAGCTTATCGATTTCTTTCTCTAAAATGGTATTTTGACGAGAGAGTTGAAGTGCAGAACTACTAGATTCAAAATATCCTTCAGCCAAGATCATACGGCGGTGAGATTCCTAAAAAAAAAAATGAGATAAGCGTAAATATGCAGAAACCACTTAAATAAAAAAGGTATCTGAGAAAGGGTATTTACCAAAAGTTCAAGAGCGATATGGACGCTTGGATCTATACGAGAGAAGATCTCGCTCCTTGTTTCCTTGTTTGGTGGAAAATCGCACAAGAGCTTACTCATAGCATCACAGATGCGAAGTTTAAAGGGATCAATAATGGACGATTGAGCAGCATTGATAATATCAGACAAAGCTTGATAAGCAGGATCTACTCCCTCCAAGACTCCCTTATCAACAGAAATGGACTCCAACGAAAGGAAGCAAATTTCAAAGAGGAAGGAATAGATGTAGAAGAAGTGATATTCATAAATACAGGGGCAGTAATGTCTTCTACATGAGTAGCATTTTCCACAGTGCGATGTTATCCACAGACAAAGGAATATTCGCGGGCAATGGAACATTCACAAAGGTAGAGACAGTCTGATCCACTGATGATGCGATCATAGTTGCAGGAGCAGGAATCTCTTTTACTTCACAAGCATATGACGACACAGAAGCATATGAAGACAAAACAAATCTTCGCTATTCACAACGGATCAATAACCTCAATAGGTATCACTTCTTGATATTTCACAAGCATATGACGACACAAAAGCCCCAATGAATGCATGTCGGGACAAATACACACATCACCCGGTTTTTCGTAATTTTTCTCATATTCCATTTGTTTCATCATATGTTTTATTGCCCAATGGGAGACGTTGAATTCTATTCCTTGGAGCAACTTACCATATTGAAGAAATGGAGTCATCCATTCCATTGAGCTTTTCTCAAAAGCCTCATTGATCCTATTGATATCATGCTTAAAGTATTGCTCCATTGCCTCAGTGACCATAACCACGTTGCCTTGACCGGACTGGATGAGATCTTTAAATCTCCCATGAGCGGAATCCGCTGCACTAGTTGCTTCACTCTTGAAGTGTCTATACCGGTTTGTCCATGCACGCACAAATTTTTCCTTGAACTTATCCAACCATTCCGACAATACCAGACGACAGTCGGATAAACTTCGTTCCAATCGGCAATAAACTTATCCAATCTCTTTTCGTACATAACCTCGGCAAGAGACCAATAAAATTTCTCCCAAACTCTTAGAAATTCTAACCATTTTTTTTATGATTTTCCGCATGTTCTTTGTCCACTCGCTCTTTTATCTTGCCTCTCTCATCATCTTCTTCTTCGGGGGATAGTTTGTTCTTTCGAACATCTTCCTCTAGTTGAACAATCATTCTCTTCTTAATATCCGCCTTAGTGGGTTCAAACAAGGCATGGCAAGTTTTTATGATATTTTGACGTATATAATATGTACATAGGAAATTTTGTGCGTCCTGGAAGACGTCGGATATTGCCTTCATTAATGCCTCATCTTGATCGGTTACGATGATCCTCGGAAGTTGATTTTCCCGGAAGAATAATTTCAGTTGTCGTAATGCCCAATGATAATTATAGTCCCTCTCGTTTTCCATTTTCACCAAGCCAATGTGAATGTTACCTTGTCCGATGTTTGCCCCACGATGTTGAACAACGAAAAATTGTATTTGTTTGTCTTGTAGGTGCAATCCATCAAAAGAACATGACAACATGTATTTTCCAATTGTGAAAGCAAAGGATGCGAAATGAATATTTGAAGGGGCTTATTGTCTGGCCCTCTTTTAATGATACGCGTGTAGTTGTGATCCCAAACTATCTTCTCAAATCCTTGCATAACGGTCCTCCCTTCCCATTCCACCCTTCAAATAGTTGCTTGTGCGCTATAAATTATACGTAGAGAAGACACGTTAGTCTCATCCTTTTCCTTGAAGCCTCTGAGAATTTGTATCGGTTTGATAAATGTTTTAGTCAATCTCTTTACATCCTCCATTTCATGAGGTTTTAGCTTCGCAACTAGGGTGTGACCAACAAAATCTTTCGGATCCCGGTGGTTGTGACGGCCGAACCAAACCGCACAATCTTATTCATTGTTCTTGTCATTTAAACGGAATACAAGCTTAAAGGGGCAATTATCCTTCCTCGTACGAGTCTTGTACACCCTATTAGTCTTCTTTGGATATACATAATCCTTTATTTTGTGGTTATTCTTCTCCTTGTATTCCCCACTTCTCTCGCAAATCATCTCAAAACGGGTTTTTGAACCTTGAGTATTCCTCACCAAACACACATGTTCTTAAGAGACGTCTCTTTAGTCCAAGCAATTGCTTCCTTTAGATCTTTTATTCCCTACATAAGGACAACAATGGGTGATTAGAAGGTTCAGTACAAGCAATCCATTAGTAATATTCAAGATAATAGGTGAAAAGAATTCTTTGGTAACATACCGGAGGCATTTTATAATATTCCTACGTATCCCGACCGAGCGGCTTTGCATTTGTTCGATCAATATATGTCACAACCTAAGGATCGAACGAAAAGAAAATAAATTAGGTCCAAAAAAGAAAAATTTAATATTATGGCGGTAAGCAGTCCCGGCATGCTCGGCCACAGTCCCGACATAGTCGAACTGAATCAACATACCAATTTTTAGACGATTCCGGCATTAACAATTTATTTGAAAGCAACGCAGGAAATAGAGGTGCCGGGATTCTCGTAATCTAATTTACAACGCCGGTATGAAGTCCCGGCGTATACCATAATTATTATACCATGTCTGTATTTAGCTTTGGAAAACACTCCTTCATGTATGTTTTTTTGTATGTACCGGCATAGTATTGTTAAAATTGACCAATGCCGGTGGTCGTGTGATAGACACATTTTTGTGTACGATATAAACTCAATTGTGTATATTTTTAGTGCTCGATTTTGTATTTATTATGGTTTTTTGTGTTTTAGTAGGTATTTTTGGAGAAATAAGCTTTTGCGGGAAAATTGGCTCGAAATGTGGTATTTGCGCTCGTGGGAGAAAATTACTATTCGGACTCTCAGTTTGGAAAAGGGGCACTTAAATTACTAAGGGGCACCCACTTTTAGGGGGACCACATGCTATTTGCACCCCCCGGTGCGGATAAGGGGCATCTCTTTTCACGGTTCAAATTAGCAAATTGGCGGGAAAATTTCAGGTGTAAAAAATTGTTTCACCTGCGATATTATCTGGAGCATATTGGACGAGATTTACACGGGTTCATTCATGGATTTTCTTTGGTTTGGGCCTGTCATACCGAAACAGGGTTGGTGATGCATTTGGTTTGATGAAAAGGGGGAGATTTTCGTAATCCTCGCGAAACAGAGAGAGGAAACTTTCACGGGATTCTGTCGGCTTTTGAATTTGAGTATTACGTGCAGAATATCTTCCCTGATTCGAGTTGACTCTATGTTTGGAAGCTATGAAAACCCTCATGCGTAAAACAGAATCGTATGAAGATTAAAAAGGAAAGAACAGAGCTACTCTTTCTCGGGTTATTGTTTTCTGTATTTTTGGAAGATTATTGGGAGATATTCCCTGCAGATATATTTATGTCGAATCCGGATAAAGTTTGGAAAGTATTCAAATAATCAGAGACGCCTAAGAAGAAGAGAGAGAGAGTACCGGGACTTGAGGTGAAAAAAAAGAAGAAAAAAAAGATTTTCTCGGAGATGGGAGGAGCTGTGTGTATAAATACTGAAGAGGAGAGTCACAAAGGAGTTAGTCGAGGGTTTGGGGTCGATACAGAGGCTGCAGAGGCGAAGAATAGGAACTGCAGCAGCATCAGGTGAAGAAGAAGAAAAAGAGGTGCAGACGACACCATAAAAGTGTCGTTCTCAATAACACGAAGAACGGACTAACATGGGCAGTCTTATTTAAACAACACAAAAAAAGTATCGTTTTTCATCAATATTAGATCACATACATCATATGCTTGTCATCTTTTCTCTGTAATAGTTCACTACCCGTTGTAAGAGCTATTTGTAACGTCGAATCTGACGTTGCAAAGCTGTCTACTTTATTAGTTTTCTCTTGTTTTTCACCTATTTGAGCTATGAACAACTATTTCGAGCACATGAATAACATGAGAAGCTAAACCCCAACACTGGGACGATGGAGGAAGCCATTTTTCATGCATGTGGTAATTCTATTAATTCTTTTATGACTTATTGCATTGATTTTTAATCGTATCTTATGATTTTTATTGAATGATTGTGATTTCAATTGATGGGTCATGCTTTCTTAAGTGTTTTGATGTCTCATGCTTTAGATATACAGTCATTACTTTCAAAATCTACTTTCGGCAATGAATTAGAGTCAATAAATTTGAGCTATAAATGTCTAGAATTATTAGTTGAACCACATGAATGTAAGAATTGGTGGAATCCTGAGTCTCACTAATCTCTCGATATCGTGACAAACTTGTGTATATATTTTAGTTTTAAGTCTGAAATCAAATCTTTACAAGTCTGAGTTGAACGAATCTTTTACTACCACTTTTTACAACAACATAAAAATCACATCAATTTTTGGCGCCGTTGCCGGAGACTTGTATTTAGGTTTAGGTTTTAGGTTTTGTATATTTATTTTCCTATTTTATATATTTTTTGTTCTTTTTTACGTCTTTGGTATTTTTGTTTTTGTTGTGCAGGATTGACTCGAAGCTAAAAGTGGAAAGTCGAACTTGCCAAAAAAAAGGAGAAAACAGGAGATATTATTTTGTTAGTTTTCTCTATTTCTTTTGGACTTGTATATATTGTTTGTTTATTTTTAGTATATTATTTATTTAAAAAAAAATAACACGTGCACACACCAATTGCATCGTCGGACTCTGGATTTTTAGGAAAACTCGCGGATTAGTAAGGCCGAACCCGTGCCTTGGGCCTTATGGGAGTTACCGGTGAAAGTCCACAAACCTCGACTTAGTACCTTTGGGTATAATTTGCTGTAGGTAACCTGAGCTTACCCATTTTAGTCAACCTTGCATTTGTACGTGCACAATATAATGTCGAACTGGTATTACAATAGCCAATACAACGAATATCCGACTGAGTTTCAAAATGGACGTTACTACTTTGACCATAGTATGAATAGTGGTTGGGAACATCATCCTTTTCAAAGTTTATGGATCATACCATGATGAGCCCAATTACTATCCACACACACACGGGTCATACGAGCAAAATTCTTATATTTCTCCTTTAGAAGAGTCTCTCAGGAAATTAGAGGAATCGACACGTAAGTTAGCTAAGATGAATAACTTAGTTTATGACGAAAGAGAACTTTCTATAGAGGAATCCCTCAAGATGATAGCTGAGACAAACGAAAGAATTGCTCGAAATAATCTTGATTTCCAATATAGTGTTTCCAATAGTACCCTTGAAAATGACGAGGATAAAATTGGTAACACTACTTGTTTAGATGAGGTTCAACCATTTTCATGTTATTGTAATGATGATTATGATGAGGATAGTGTTGATGAAGAATTTGAAATAAGTAGGCATAGTGATCGAGAATTTGTTACTCCAATTGAGCTTAATAATGACAATGTTTCTAGTTCAAATCCAAATAATTTTAATAATTATTTACCTATTCAAAAGGACGAGGATTTGACTAGAGATATCCCCGTTTTAGACGATGTAGTATTCCCTTATGATTACGAAGCCGATTATGGTTTTAGAGGAACGGGTATATTTTGAGTCTAGCAATTTAGAAACAACAGACTTAGAAAAAGAAAATAAACTCGTAGAGATGAGTGAGGATGAACCCGAGCTTAGAAGAATCGATCGACCATTTTCGGGAATCGATGACCTTGAAATTAGGGAAGTTGTGAGTAGTCTTTCTAGAGACACTTTGAAAACTCTAAGTTTGGGGGTGATTATCATTCTCCATGTGCCTTAACTCTTAGAAAGGTCCCTCACTTGGGACTTGACATATGTGCCTCAACCATTTTAAAAGATTATCTTCATACACGTTTTCCTGAACCTAGTGATGTCCATAGGGAAGTTCAGTTGTTAGAAACCCATCCTCTGGTTGATGTGGTTTATTCAGGCTATGATACCCAGATTAACTTTATTTTCCCACCAAATATTTTTCAACCAATTGTGGGAACGTATAAGTTTCAGATGTGTCAATTATTTAGTTTTGAGACTAAACCTAAGTACTTTAGGAAATTAGTATCGACACATTTTATTATGATTGACCGCCAGTTTCATCGTGGTCAATTGTGTGAGTCAAAACTGATTGACTTTAAGGATCCGCAATTATTCAGGTTATTATTATGTGCTTCTAAGTTCTTATGCGAGTTTTTTACGGACTTTACAACACGAACAGGATCTTAGCTTTGAGGAATTCCAGCACATGAAAATATTTTATCTCGACCTAGTTATAGAGCCTGAACCTGAACCACAGCTAGATGTAGTTGTCTTAAACAGGAAACTAGACAAGGGTTTGCTTTATTTGTTAATTTTCTTGGCAGGTTGGAGATTCCTTTTATTTGTGATAGCTCTATTTGGTTTTGATGACCCACAGAAATTTCGGCTATTACTTTATGATTTTATGAGGTGACTAATCATTTCTTAGTCTGGCTGAAGACTTTAAACTTAACACTTATTAGGAGGTAACCCAATATTCATGCGGCACGGTAATATATTTCCTTATCTCTTTTGCTTCAAATGGTAAACGTTTCTCCTTGTTCAGGTTTTTAATTTTATCTTTAGAAAATTGAGGACAATGTTAGATTTAAGTTTGGGGGTATAGGAGAAACTTTTTAGTTGCATTGTTAAACTCCAGAGCTTAGAAATTTATGCTTATTAAGGATGGCACTAACTAATCTAAGTGGATGGAAGCATTTTGGTTGTAGGAGTTGAGGAACCAATCTGATTAGATGGAAACATCGAAAGAGTCTATTCATAAAAGCACAGAGCTCAGGTGTAAGAAATAAAATGATAGTTTCACCATATCTCGTTGAGTCCTTTTCACTTCTGTTTTTATTTTGTTTTTAAAATATGTTTCTCTAAGTGATTAGGTGGGGCTCACGAATCAAGTTATTACCAATGCTAAGGTGAAATAGAGTGATTGAGATATATAAAAAAAAAAAAAAAAGTGAGACCAGACCATCAGACCAACCGGAATAAATTGATAAAGTCGACCATTTGGAACCCTTGTATATGCCGGTTGTGTTGTCCTAGAGTTAGGATAATCGACCTTTGGTTCCATTGTGTATGCCAGTGTGTTGATATTAGTCGGACCGGTATCTCGGTCCATTATGATAGGTTCATTTTTGGCGGAGGCCTTGGACAGAGATATGGGAAACACCTTTCACTTAGTAAACATCAAAACCATCTATGTTTTTCTCTATATCCATCTTCTTGATCTATCCATGTGATTAGTTTTGACTCCTGGTATTGATGTCCATAGTGCGACTATCCGAGTAGAACTCTGTGACTTATATATGAATTTTAGTATGCTTGAGTGCAAACTCGTGTACGTCGATTGGAATTTCGCATCGGGTACTTCCTGCACGTAGTCAATAAGTATGCAAACCAAGGAGATTCTTTAGTGCCTTCCAAGTTTCTGCGTAGATAGTTAGGGTCTGGAGTATAAAGGTTTTGTGGGTATATCTCTTGTAAACCCTCCCGAGACTATAACTCGGCCACTAGGGCCACCTAGGGGTTTAAAGGCTTATTGCATACGCTAAATGCAATCGACGACGCCTGCGACTGTGAGTTAGGATTTTATTTTCTAGATTTGATTTTCTCGAGGACGAGCAAATAATAAGTTTGGGGGTATTTGATAGACACATTTTTGTGTCTGATATAAACTCAATTGTGTATGTTTTTAGTGCTCGATTTTGTATTTATTATGGTTTTTTGTGTTTTTGTAGGTATTTTTGGAGAAATAAGCTTTTGCGGGAAAATTGGCTCGAAAAGTGGTATTTGCGCTCGTGGGAGAAAATTACTATTCGGACTCTCAGTTTGGATAAGGGGCACTTAAATTACTAAGGGGTACCCACTTTTAGGGGGAGACCACATGCTATTTGCACCCACTGGTCTGGATAAGGGCATCTCTTCTTCACGGTTCAAATTAGCAAATTGGCGGGAAAATTTGGGTGTAAAAAAAATTGTTTCACTGCGATATTATCGGAGCATATTGGACGAGATTTAGATGGGTTCATTCATGGATTTTCTTTGGTTTGGGCTGTCATACCAGAAACGGGGTTGGTGATGCATTTGGTTTGATGAAAAGGGGAGATTTTCATAATCCTCGCGAAACGAGAGAGAGGAAACTTTCACGGGATTACGTTGGCTTTTGAATTTGAGTATTACGTGCGAATATCTTCCACGATTCGAGTTGACTCTATGTTTGGAAGCTATGAAAACCCTCACGCGTAAAACAGAATCGTATGAAGATTAAAAAGGAAAGAACAAAGCTACTCTTTCTCGGTTTATTGTTTTCTGTATTTTTGGAAGATTATTGGGATATATTCCCTGCAGATATATTTATGTCGAATCCGGATAAAGTTTGGAAAGTATTCAACTAATCAGAGACGCGTAAGAAGAAGAGAGAGAGATTACCGGGACTTGAGATGAAAGAAAAGAAGAAAAAAAAAATTTCTCGGAGATGGGAGGAGCTGTGTGTATAAATACTGAAGAGGAGAGTCACAGAGGAGTTAGTCGAGGGTTTGGGGTCGATACAGAGGCTGCAGAGGCGAAGAATAGGAATTGGAGCAGCATCAGGTGAAGAAGAAGAAAAAGAGTTGCAGACGACACCATAAAAGTGTCGTTCTCAAGAACACGAAGAACATACTAACAAGGGCAGTCTTATTTAAACAACACAAAAAAAGTATCGTTGTTCATCAATATTAGATCACTTACATCATATGCTTGTCATCTTTTCTCGTAATAGTTCACCACCGTTGTAAGAGCTGTTTTGTAACGCCGTCTGACGTTGCAAAGCTGTCTACTTTATTAGTTTTCCCTTGTTTTTTCACCTATTTGAGCTATGAACAACTATTTCGAGCACATGAATAACATGAGGAGCTAAACCCCAACCTTTGGGACGATGGAGGAAGCCATTTTTCATGCATGTGGTAATTCTATTAATTCTTTTATGACTTATTGCATTGATTTTTAATCGTATCTTATGATTTTTATTGAATGATTGTGATTTCAATTGATGGGTCATGCTTTCTTAAGTGTTTTGATGTCTCATGCTTTAGATATACAGTCATTACTTTCAAAATCTACTTTCGGCAATGAATTAGAGTCAATAAATTTGAGCTATAAATGTCTAGAATTATTAGTTGAACCACATGAATGTAAGAATTGGTGGAATCCTGAGTCTCAGTAATCTCTCGATATCGTGACAAACTTGTGTATATATTTTAGTTTTAAGTCTGAAATCAAATCTTTACAAGTCTGAGTTGAACGAATCTTTTACTACCACTTTCTACAACAACATAAAAATTACATCATCGTGCCGACATGCTTGTTATCTGGAGTAAGATATATGCCGGTACTATGTTCCGGCGTGGTAGTTAATTAATTTTACATGTCGGTATTTAGCTTCGGAAGACACTTCTTCCTGTATGTTTTTCATGCGGTACCGGCATGGTAAATTTATTATTCAACCATGCCGGTTGCATATTCCGTGGTAGGTAAAAAGTAACTTTTGTACCGACATAGTTGTTTGGTTGCATATTGCCGTTTTTAGTCTCAAAATGGCGGATATTGAGGTTCAGGCATGGTCGTAGTATGAATACCATGCCGGTATTCGTGGTTTCGGCATAATATTCATACCGCCATCATGCGGTCAGAGCTTTTGACGGAAGAAATAGTGGATTCAAATAAAAAAAATCAATTTTTCTACCCCTTAGCAACTTTACCCGAGTATTGGGAGTGCTTATATGTTGAGCTAGTTTACTCTCTTGGGTTGGTTCTTCACGAAAAACTTCATGCTCATAAAATTCATGATCCAAAGGTGTTGGTTCCACAAAAACTTGCAATTGTGAGTTGTTGTCATTGGATGAAGATTGAAGATATGCTCCTCGTTGTAGTTGAGCTAAAGATTCAGCAGCAGCAATTCTCTCTTCACAACCATCCTCCATTTTCACCAAAATAATTTCCCTCTCAAATTTTCCATTGTTGCTTCTATTCTAACTATCATTTTTCTCTGGGGATCTTTGACGTTACTTAGAACTTGGAAAGAAAACGTGCTGCTACTATGTTATGGGGCTTGCTAATAAGAGTAACATTGTCCATATCTTGTATGATCTTTGAAATAAATGGCATACCCAATACAAAATGAAGTCAAAGAACATAGTAATAGCTAATTTTGTATATATCGTGTAAAATTCAAATGTCAAATCAGCAAATGTTCTTGGAAGTAGAGCCGCACATGAGCCGGTACAGTCCGGGTCTTTTATGAACCCGGTACCTGTACATGGAGTTGACCGGTACCTCATTTTGAGGACTGATACCTGTACCTGTACCTGGAGTTGTACATGTACTTGTAAAATCAGTCCGGTACCGGGTTTTTACCTGAAAACAATACTTACAACACAACTAACACAACCAACACAACCTCAGATAAACAACGTGTTCTTAATACATTAACTACATTATGTTCTTCAGATAAACATTATCCATTCTCTGCATCTCAAGACTATAACAACAGCTCAACCTTCCCTGACTTCTTAAAATCAACATCGAATCGAACCCTTCTAACAACAGCCCTTACCTGGTCTTCTTAAACTCTAGTCATAACAGTCACCACCATCTTCCCATTTCTTCTGAACTTCTCAGTTGCTAAACAAATTGCAAAAATTGGGAGGATCGAGAAACTGATCAACAGATTCAGACTCATCGCTACAAAAATTGCACAAATTGGAAGACTGACTTGTTATACCCTTGCTACACCATTAGAAACCCGAACCTCTTATTTCCGCAAACACCATTCTTTTGAAACGATGGATTTTAATTACTAGTAGATGTGATTGAGATGAAAAAGGAATCAATTCATGAAGCTTTTAAAAATGTTGGAGATGCAGTTAGGGTTTCAAAGAATCAAGAGATGGGTTTGAGATGAAGATAATGCAGCTAACTCGAGAAGATGATGAAACCCATGAAATTAAGTTAGGGTTTGAGATGAATTCGATATTGGTGGCAATTTGATGGGGAAATTGATGAGATTCGGAAGGGGATTAGGGTTTCTGCTACAGGAATTGGTGGTGGTTGATGTGTACGATTTAGAGCTGTTGTTGGTTGTTGCTGCAGGAGATATAGAAGATAAATGAAACCAGTCTGGTGTTGTGTGTGAATCAATTGCAGGTGGCTGATTAAGAACGATGAAGAAGAAGAACTAATTTGGTTCGGAAGAACGAAGAAAAACAAGGAAAGAAGAAGAACTAATTTGTATATACCTAGCATAATCGTCTAGGATTCACGGAAATCTAAGGGACAACATTATTCGGGAATTTTGGTCCTGTACACACCGGGAATCTAGTAGAACCCGTCCCTGTACTCGATAGAAACCGGTTCTTAAAATTGGAAGCATTCCCTATACCTCCTTTGTCGGTTCCGGTTACCGGTGCGGTTCATCGGTTCTGGTTCGGTTCCTGTGCAACCTTACTTGGAGGAGAGATGTCTAGCCATACACTATTTTAGCAGCTAAATCTAAATTAATTAATTCAGCTCTTGATTTTCATAATCAAAAATTGAAAAGTGGAAGAAAAAAAGAAGTAAAAGAAAAGAAAAGAATAACCTGGCATTTTTAGGGGCGACCCCGAAAGAATTAGGGGCGACACAAAATGACAAAATAGGTTGAAAATAAATGAAATATGTCCCTTCATAATCGGTAGGTTAGAAAAAAACTTTATCTACCGATTGTGACCATGTTCTTTTCTTCCGAACTCTGGTTTTTGAAAAAAAATTAAATTTGGGGCTATGACCATAATCGGGAGGCAATAAACATTATGAAACTACCGATTGTACAATCGGTAGGCAATAAACATCAAGAAACTACCGATTATGGAAATAGAGAAATCTAAAATTCCTATTGGTTTTTGAAAATTTCGAATTTGGGGCTATGACCATAATCTGGAGGTAATAAACATTATGAAACTACGATTGTACAATCGGTAGGCAATAAACATCATGAAACTACCGATTGTGGAAATAGAGAAATCTAAAATTTCTATTGGTTTTTGAAAATTTCGAATTTGGGGCTACGACCATAATCGGGAGGCAATAAACATTATGAAACTACCGATTGTACAATCGGTAGGCAATAAACATCACGAAACTACCGATTGTGGAAATAGAGAAATCTAAAATTCCTATTGGTTTTTGAAAATTTCGAATTTGGGGCTATTACCATATTTGGGAGGCAATAAACATTATGAAACTACCGATTGTACAATCGGTAGGCAATAAACATCATGAAACTACCGATTGTGGAAATAGAGAAATCTAAAATTTCTATTGGTTTTTGAAAATTTCGAATTTGGGGCTACGACCATAATCGGGAGGCAATAAACATTATGAAACTACCGATTGTACAATCGGTAGGCAATAAACATCATGAAACTACCGATTGTGGAAATAGAGAAATCTAAAATTCCTATTGGTTTTTGAAAATTTCGAATTTGGGGCTATTACCATAATCGGGAGGCAATATACATTATAAAACTACCGATTGTACAATCGGTAGGCAATAAACATCATAAAACTACCGATTGTGGAAATAGAGAAATCTAAAATTCCTATTAGTTTTTGAAAATTTCGAATTTGGGGATATTACCATAATCGGGAGGCAATAAACATTATGAAACTACAGATTGTACAATCGGTAGGCAATAAACATCATAAAACTACCGATTGTGGAAATAGAGAAATCTAAAATTCCTATTAGTTTTTGAAAATTTCGAATTTGGGGATATTACCATAATCGGGAGGCAATAAACATTAGGAAACTACCGATTGTACAATCGGTAGGCAATAAACATCATGAAACTACCGATTGTGGAAATAGAGAAATCTAAAATTCCTATTAGTTTTTGACAATTTCGAATTTGGGGCTATTACCATAATCGGGAGGCAATAAACATTATGAAACTATTGTACAATCGGTAGGCAATAAACATCATGAAACTACCGATTGTGAAAATTCTCAATCATATGAAAGTAGAATCTCCTCTATATAACAAATTTCTCCCGATTGTAGACTTAACTACCGATTATGGAGGGCATATTTGCCATTTCGAAAAATTTGAGATAAGGGGTGGCTTTATTTTAGGTTTGGGTGACCTTTTTTGTCATTTTGTGTCGCCCCTAATTTTTTTGGGGTCGCCCCTAAAAATGGCAGGAAGAAAAAGAGTATTAATGGTAGGACCAAAAACACCGTATGATGATTCCCTACAGTAGATCTAGCTTATTAAAAAGGTACAATTACCAGGAGAGGGGACATCATGAATCACACCAAACTAAACTATTTGCAGCGGACTTTAGACAAAAACACACCCCACTGGCCCACTCGGCAAATTGTAGAAATCACGGCAAGATCTTACATCTAATCTGAACACTGGTTAAAAATGAAATCAGTTCTTGCCGCAATCCGGCCAAAATATAATCTGCCCAACCACATCTTTCTCCCTGGACTTTCCCAAAAAAAAAAAAAAAATCTTTCTCCCAGGACTCAAGTCCTATCACTGGCCCCACTATTGAATTCCTTGTTTCCATTTCGACTGCCTACCAAATGGACCCGCAAGCAACATTACATTTTTAGGTAGGCAATCTCAGTTTTTAGACGGCCGTGATACACATACCGCGGGTTATCCCGCGGATCAAATCCAACGGTGGGGAGGAGAGCGATTCTAACACTAGGGTTGGTAGCGGGCTAGGATTGGGAAATGTGGGCCACTCCCCTCCTCACACGGGATAAATTGCGGTAGCGGACCGCGGAAGCTTAATCATTTTCGGTTTTGAGACGAGTTAGATTAAATATCTGGCTGTCTGGTTTAGCTTGTAGCTTAAGGGTTCCCACCAGATTTTGGTTAATTATTCTTCCAAAGGTTACTTACAATTTAATCACTACTTCTTTTTAAATGATGTAAATCATAATTCAACTTTAACAATTTTAATCAAACAGATTTACCATCTAATCTACATAATTATAAATGTAATTGAATAGTTTACATCGACGTATCGGGTAAGCGTGCAACAAGCTGCGCCGCAATCCATTTTTGAAATGCAAATCCTACTCTTTTAAAAACAAACTCTCTCGAACCAGGAGTCATGACATCACTGTACATGACTTTCTGGACTCTCTTGAGAATTACAACCGTCAGGGCCAAAAAACCAAATGTGTCAAAAAGCAAAGAAAATAAAGACATGTCCATTATCATGACATGCTTTCTCATGTTTCGTTATCTTACCTGGGGAAATAATTATTGTCTGTGAAAAGATGTGAACCTGTATGCAAAAAAAAGACATACACTTTAACCTTTTCATTAACTCACTTAAAATTATCTCACAAGTACATTGGATCATCAACAAATGCAGAAGAATTGGAGATTCGATAACAGATCACTTGACTTGAAATCTATAACCTTGTTCTCTGCGCATACTAAATACTAACAGCAGCACACACTACACGCATACCACAGCGATTCTTGCATTTTTATACAGTTTATTTTTGTTTAATAATGTGCAAGGACCACGAGGGGGTGTCTCTCAAAACAATGGACCAATCAATCCTTCAACAAACCACATTTCTTGTATTATTATAAATTTGTATAAAGCACCATTAATTCATTTATTTGATCAATCAATCGAACTAAAACCTAGAGTTATTTTTAGTTGTCATTTGTTTAAAGTAGCAAATTGTAACTAATCACCCTTTGCTGAACTGAAATCCTAACAACAAATATTGCAGCACCTCTTGGGGAGACAAATATTTTTACAGTGCTTCTTTACAGACCGCCCCTCTCAAACCGGGGCAAAACCGACTCTCACAGTTTGTTTTTTTTTGTTTTTTTTTTTGGTGGGTCCCGCCCCTCGGGAGACGTGCAGGGGGTGGGTGTAAGGGGCGGTTTTTTTTGCGTTGTTTTTAACTCGGTCTGCCGAGAATTTTCGATATTTTATGAAAGCTATAGAAATTTAACCCCGTAGGAAGAGTTTAACGGCAATACGACGGTGGGTCATTTGCTGAATGACCATGACCTGACGGGGAAGCGTTGGAGGAAAATTTTAAGCGAAAATAATTTATATCCATGCGGGTTGTCCCGACGAGGATAATGAGGTAGGTCCCATCTTAAACCAACCCCTACAAAACCGCCGGATCACTCCACGACCCCACCTTTTTCCTGTGGGGACAACCCATGGAATGTCTATCACTCCCGAATTTTAAGGGTAGGCAAAATGCAAACTGCTGAAGCTATGATAGCAGTAGTGCACCTTCTTTCTAGCAACAAAGTTTTCTCGGTGCCATAAATTGCTAGGCTATGTGCCATTGAGCTGCTAAATGTGAATCCCATCTGTCCCATGTCGCAACTTGATGATTCATTTAATTGAGTAGCCTATCCTCCATAAATTTATAAGCATGACTGATAATGGAATGCCAATTTGCTTTTTTTTTTTTTTCTGTTTTTAATAAAGGAGGTCACCCTCAATACATTGAAATTAAGGTTTCGTTTGTTCCATAATTACATTGATATTAGGAACAACGATTCATCATTACGATTTCATTCGATCTGAATAGTTAGGTAATTAAGCATCTTGCATCGTGATCCATCCAAGTAGTGTTTGATCATATACTTGTTACAAAAATAAGCTAGCTTTGCGACCCAAATGACATTTTCTGTGTTCTTACTAAAGTAAAATCTTGGGCTATAAAATTAATGTCAAATTTTGTGTTATTTCCAAAATCTTCACCGATCTTGTATCTTTGTTGCTTTTGCATGTTCTTACTAAAGTAAAATCTTGGGCTATAAAATTAATGTCAAATTTTGTGTTGTTTCCAAAATCTTCACCGATCTTGTATCTTTGTTGGCGTGCTTTTGCATACATTCCTATCGCCAGCAGCAACAAGGTTGGTTCTGAATCACTCGTGAAAGAGATTCTGTGTCCGCTCCACTGTGTTGCCCATTGGAAAGCTGCATCTGCTCCCACCTTTTCTAAATCATCTCTGGTTGTACAGTCGGCATAGAGTCCTCTTGCTTCTCTGACTGTACCTGTGTGATCACAGAGAGTCAGTCCAACACCAGCTTTAGAAGAGTAGTCTATCCTGTGTAAAGCTATGTTTATTGTTAGTGTCATTTTCTTTTTTCATTTACATTAACAAATTGTGTTGGGTCCATTTCGTAGGGTTGTAGTAATCAAGTGACTCATCATTTTTTGGGCTATAAAACAAATCATCCATTATACTATGCCCCTGGTTTGGTTGTAGCATTATAACTATTTATAAACTTAATTATGTTATTTGTTGTCACTACACTATTTCGCTTTTCATGTTTGAAAACAACCTTGCATCGCACTTTCCATATGAACAGGATTATAGTACCGCATAAGACATACCAATCAATATCATATTCTCCCCTTTGGGGATTTGCGAAGCAATCGGGTTAACCATTCATGGAAGGAAAAAGATTACCATTCCGTATAAAATCCATATCATAATTAAAATGCATCCATACCGAGAGACGTAGTTACACTTTGCCAAGAACAAATGTGTCATAGTTTCTTCATGCTCATTACATAGTTTACACTTAGTGTCTATACTCCGTATAATCTTTGCCACTCGCATACTATTTGGGAGTATGGAATGGGCTACCTTCCAGGTGAAAATTTTAATGGCAGGAGAAGTTTCCATTCTCCATATCATACTCCATTTTTTTTCAACTGTCCCCCCTGAGTTTATATGATTGTAAAGCGACATGACAGAAAACGTACCTTTATCATTTAGAGTCCATCTGGTAGTGTCCATTTTATCCTCCACTGGAATTTTTATTTTCTGAATCTTAGTTGTTGTGTGCGCATCAAAACATTTACTCAATTTCTCTAGATCCCAATTTTTTTGACCAGTAAATAGATCACTCACTTTTCTTAGACCCTCATAATTTGTATCAGGTCTTTGCATAGGAATTTTAGTGTCTGGGATCCAAAGATCATCCCAAATGTCGATATTCTTACCATTTCCTATCTCCCAAGAGCAACATTTTTTAATTTGGTTTATACCGTTTGAAAAGCCTTTCCAGATCCATTTATCTCTACTTTTAGGTTTACTATCTATATGAAGAATGTCACAATTGGGATAGTATTTTTCTTTCAAAATAGTTGCACACAGAGAATTAGGGTTTTGTTTTAAGTTCCGGCCCATCTTTGCTAACATAGCAAGGTTAAATTTCTAACATTTTTATACCTAAACCCCCTTCTTCAAGAGTTTTACAGATGGCATTCCAATTTTTTTAAGCACACTCCTTTTTTTTCCATTTTCATTTAATCCTTTTTCATTTTCCCCCACCAATAATCACGTTGAAGCTTGGTTAACTTATCACAAATTTTGACTGGGATTTTAAAACAGTTCATTTGATACACATACAAAGAAGTACTGACATTTTTTATCATTACAGTTTTCCCCGCATTGTTTAGGGTACTACTGTTCCATCCAATAACTCTACTTCTCATCGTATCCACTAATGGTTCAAAACATTCTACTTTAGATCTGGTAGTAAACAGTGGCGAACCTAAATATTTATCAGTTAGGGGAATAGCAGTAACACCTAAGATGTCTTTTACCCGTCTTCTAATAACTGAATCTGTTTTGGAACTAAAGAAAACCCCCGACTTGTTTAGGTTTATTAGCTGCCCTGATGATAGACTAAAATCTCTAAAGAGTTTAACTAAACTTTCACAAGAATTAACACTCACTTTACAGAACAGTAAACAGTCATCAGCGAAAAGTAAATGACTTATGGGGGGAGCTTTATGAACAAGTTTTATACCCTTTATCAGCCCTAAATTCTCAGCATTCGTAATAGTTCTAGATAACGCTTCCATACAAAATAGGAAGAGATATGGAGATATCGGATCTCCCCCGCCTCCCCTAATTCGGTTTAAAAAATTGTTGGAGAACCATTTAAAAGAACAGCTAAAGTTGTCGTCGAGATACATTGGTGTACCAAGTTACACCATTTACTGTTGAAACCCATTTTATTCATAATACGAATTAAAAAGTCCCATTCTACCCTGTCGAATGCTTTCGACATATCAATTTTTAGGCCCATAAAACCCTTCTTTGATTTTGAATTTTTCATTTTATGGATTAATTCGTGTGCCAGAGTAATGTTTTCCGATATCTGCCTTCCAGGGATGAAGGCGATTAGTAAAGAGAAATAGTTTTTCAAGCGAGGGACTTCATTCTCCCCGCCATTAACTTAGATATGATTTTATAAATGTATTTGCTAGAGCTATAGGCCTAAACTCCACAGGAGTAGTAGGGTTAAGATTTTTGGGGGATTAGAGAGATGAAAGAGGCATTCATCTCTTTAGAAATGTGCTCGATAATGAAAAAATTTTGAACCATGTTAGTTAAATCAGCTCTAACAATTTCCCAATTCGTTGAAAAGAAATTGGGTGGAAAACCATCCGGTCCCGGACTTTTATCCGGTTCCATAGAGAAGAGAGTTTTCTTGATCTCGTTTTCCAGAGGAGTAGCACACAACATATCGTTGTCCTCTTGATCTATAGTATTTGGTATAAGATTTATCATACTCTGGTCAATATCAGGGTTTACCGTAGTAGCAATTTTCTGAAAATGACTTGTTATACAATCTGAAATTTCCTCCTTTGTGTTTAACCAAACATTATTTTCATCTTTAAGAGTTTCGATTCTATTTCTCCTAAATCTCTGTTTAGCTCTATTGTGGAAAAATCTAGTGTTTCTGTCCCCTAAAGCAATATTCTGATCTCTACTCTTATCTTTCCAAAATTTTTCTTTTATAGCATACCACTTAGCTAGATCGCGTCTCAAGTTTGCTAGGTCAGTTATTTTGTTAGCGTAGTTTACCATGCTATTTGTCTTATCCATATCTTTTTTTATCTTTTGAATATTACTACTGATGTTTCCAAAACTAGTTCGATTCCACTGTTTCAAGATATGTTTCACATTTACAAGTTTCTTATTTACTTTATAAATGGGTGAACCTCTAATGTTTTTATTCCAACTATTCAGGATTAATGGTTTACACTCCTCATGTTTAATCCATTCCCCGAAATATTTAAAAGGCGTAGGGCCATCATTCCATTGATTATGAGTGTTCAATTTTATTGGAACATGGTCAGAGGCTAGGGGGCCAAGGTGTGTTATGCTGGAGTTAGGAAATTTCCTATTCCATTTATCGTTTACTAGGCCTCGGTCTAATCTCTGCTCTATATTTTGATCATTTTGTCTATGGTTATTCCAAGTATAGGTGTAGCCTGTGAAACCTAAATCCATGAGATTACATTCAGTTATTAAGTTATTGAAAATTCGGCTTCTTTTCTCCTAAAAGGAAATTTACTCTTTTTTTCCTCTTCATGAAGAACAACATTTAAGTCTCCAATGATTACCCAAGGATTGTTTATAGTGTCTGCCATTTGGCTTATAATGTTCCAAGACTGAAGTTTAAACTTTTTGTAAGGACTACCATGGAAGCAAGTAAGTGTCCATCTAAAGTCATTATTATGATTTGTAATTTTAGCATTTATGTGGTTGAAAGCATAATTCTCAATCTGTAATTTAACATTATTTTTCCACATGAGACACAAGCCTCCAGCCTTACCTCTAGGTGGAACTAGGAAGAAATTTTGAACATTTACTTGTTTCATTATGTTTTTCATCTCTATGTTCTGCTGTTTTGTTTCCGAAAGGAATAATATATCTGGATTTTCCTTGTTTAGAATGTCTATCAGGCTATTTTTGGTTTCTAATCTACCTAGCCCTTGGCAATTCCAAGCAATCATAGATATAAACTGCCAAAAATAAGAAACTTCTGGATATTGAAATTTTCCTAGGACTATACATATAACTGTGATATTGTGACTACTGAAGCAAAACATCAGGTTTCTAATCCACAGTATTAGATTCAAAATTAAATATAGCCAGTTCAAAATTAAAGAAATTTGATAGAAGTACTAACCTCAATTTCAATTTGTGTTGTATACGCTTTTTTTTAGAGTTTGGGCTTAGCTTTGATTCGACTTGATTTTGTTTCTTCCTCTTCACTCACTTTCTTCTGAGATTTGATTTTCTTAGGGTTCTGCTCTTCAATTGACTCCTTTCTCTTTCTCTGAGGGATTGTGGATTCTGCGCTGATTTGTCCTTGAATTTCCTACGAGTTGGGAACAAGACTTTATCGATTTCTCTAGCATCTCTCTTCCAATGCCCTGGTTTATGGGATTTGGGTTTCTTTTTCAGAAGGTGGTGATTTTGATTTGGTAGGAAGGCTGTTAAGGTTTTATTTTGAAAGGTCTTGAACAGTGGATGGATGGGTTTTCCATATGCGATTAGGTTTTGATAGAAGTAACATGGATCGATTTTCTGTGGTTTTCTTACGGTACGAGTTAGGATTTTTTCCTTTTCGCTACTCGACTTGATTCTTCCGATTTTTGAGGAAGAAAGGTGAGTGTTTCGTATCATTTTTTTTCTAGGTTTTGTGACTGGGCTGGGCTTTTCCTGGGCTTTAAAATTCTCGTTGTTTCCAAGCAATGAAACAACATCCTTAGTTCCTAGCCCACTACTCTTCTCGCAACAAATGCTGGTTGTATCGGGACTCTCGCTTTTTGAATTTAAAATTTCTTTAGCAGCAGTTGTTTCATGGATTTGAAAACTTGTAGGTTTGTTACCCTATTCTTACAAACTTTTGTGGTAAACATTTCCTCCAGTTGTCTGATTTGATTTTGTAGGTGTTGACCTACAATGGTTGTTGTTTCTAGATATTTTTCTTGCAGACTGGTTTTTCTTAATTGAAAAATACTTCCCTCACCACCGTACGGATTTTGATAAACTAACACATAAGTTTTAAATTTAAAAGTAACTTCATTAGTTATTTCAAAGAATTTACATTTTCTATATTTAAAGAAGGCTAAAAAACAATTTAAGATGCATACTGAAAAGAAAGTCACAGCCAAACAGGCACAAGAAACCACAGACCAAACACTTAAGCGAGCTTTTGGCCACATAATCAATTAACAGACTAGCAGTAGATTCAAAAAAAAAAACAAAAAAAATGAAATTAAGCTAGTCAAGCAAACAACTCAGTACTAGAAATTAGCTTGCACGGAGAATAAACTAAGAGAAATAGGCTAGCAGAAAGATATGAAATGAAAAGACTTGTAACTATATTAAACGAGAGTGGTAAGAAATTAATTTGGACTTAAATTTGAAAACTAACCAAACTAGTAAAAGGACAGCAGAAATTATCAAACTAAACAGCACTAGGAAAAAATCAAAAAGACTAAATAGAGATACTTATCAAAGAATGAGTGATCCCTGCAAGAGAAACCAAGGAAAGGCAGCCAAAATCGAGAGCTGTAGGCGACGCTTGTATTTTGGTAGTAGTAGTAGTCACAACTCAACCTTCACTGAAGAAGTTATATCATCTCCCAAAGTCGACAGAGCAGAAAGGGAAAGGAGAAGGTAGAAAAAACTTCTTCCCAATCAAAGAAAGATGGGTGAAACAAAAGATAGTAATTAGAAGAAACTTTCCTTCTTCAAAGCTGTTCTAAACAAGCAAAACTGATCAATCTTAAAGTGTCTTTTTGAAACAAAGTAGAACAGAATGTAACTCGGTTTCAGTAGCTTTTTTCAATGTCTTAGTAGGTGTCTTCAGTGTCTTGGGTAACAAAGTGTCTTGGGTAACAAAATGTCTTTTGTATCAGTCTGTGATCAAAGTTTGAAATCTAAAAGAGTCTTCTTTCTCTTTTTTGTATACTGAATCTATTTTCTTAAAGTGTCTTGGATAATAAGAACTTGCATCTGTTAGACGATGCCTGGTAGGAACAATTTATGTTGAGTTCATCTGATCTTAGAATTTCCGATCAAATTCCGTTCTAAATTTTGCCGTAAAATCGTTTAACGGTAAAATAACGGGCAAATAACGGTACAATTTAGCCTGACATTTGAAATTCCGTTTTAAAATTTATCTGAAAATGAAATAAGGCGAGAGAAGAGAGAGAAGGGAGAGAAGAGAAGAGAGAAGAGAGAGAGATGAGTAGAGTACTTGAATGCCAATTTGCTTAAGGATGTACAAATCCAAAGGTGTGGAGTGGTTTGTCTTGTACAAATTCTGGTGCACCTCTAAGTAAATTAATACCCCCATCAGCAGCACTGTTTTAAAGTTTTATCCACTTCTTTACTTTGATGAATGAAGAATCACTTTCACTGGTTTAGACTTTAGAGTCCTATTTAGCCCACCCGACTCCCCTTGCCTTAGAGCCGTAACCAGTTTCTTCTGTTTCTTCAGACTAACTTTAGGTAGGGCTGCACAAAACCGAACCAAAACCATGAACCGAAACCGAAGAATTTAAACTGAACCGAACGGAAACCATATCCCAATAGTTCATTTATGGTTGTCAGTCCCAGATACCCGACACTATCCGTTTCGGTTTAGGTTTCCTAGAAAACCGAACCAAAAATCATATGGTTAACCGACTGTTCCCGGCCATATGATTGAAATGATATTAGCGTGGATGTTAGATATTTTACCCTAATATTCTCGAGTCTTCTCTTCCCTATGTTTCTCAAAACTCCATCTCTCTTGTTCCGTTCTTTCATGAAGTGAAAGAACTACCACCATACTTCACTCGATCCTCTAAAATCATTTAAAGAACTACCACCATTCTTAGGAGGATTATTCGAGTTAAAGCCTTTTGATGTCATTTTAGTTGTTCGTCATTTATGCCTCTGATATGTTGCCAGCGAACTTTTCTGCCGCTTGTAGTATTGGGTGTATTGTTTGTGTAAACTATAAAGCACTGGCACATTACATGATCTCGGTAAAAGATTGTTTATAAATCATTCGGTTAACCAAAAACCATTTGGTTTTTAACAAACCGAGTAGAAACCAGAAACCAGTAAACCCAAATAGGTCAGATGGTTTCATTGGTTTTCAATATTGGAAAACAATACTTTGGTTTCGGTTTTGTTTTGCCAAACCGATAAAAATCGAACCATGTGCAGCCCTAACTTTATGTCCTTATCTAGTGAAGGAAACCGAAACATTACCTAAGCGGTTCCTATTCTTGTTCAATTGAATTGTTTGGTTGTTTTACAAGTTCCACTGATAAAATCTAAACAATATTAATGTAAGTGTGAGGTGTGACAGTGTGCATGCCCTTTTAATGCACATTTTCAGACGGCTCTACCAACATCCTAATCACTCTTTTATAACGTATTAGTAGAAAAGATTGTATGCACAGATAAAAAGTCACCTACCTAGGATAAATATATAGAGTCACAAACCATGAAGTAGTCTTGCACCGACCATTTCTCTTCCTGATTTGGCTTCTAAAAGGTGATTTTTCCAACAGTCCTAGTCATGTTATCAGCTTGCTTCCAAAAGTTATTCACGCGGATTTTCACGAATTAAACTCTTCGAATTGATAGGCAAGAATTGGTGGAGATACTACAATATGTATGACTGTATGATCTTGAAAACTTCATGTAAGGTTTCCGATTACCTAAATCGGCTTTCTCAATATATGTTAGCCTCTTTTTCAAAAAAAAAAAAAAAATACACCTCTTCGGATTGCCAGCTGCTTCCAAAGTCCATTGGATCATCAACAAATGCAGATTAGAAACTAGAGCACTTGATGTCAGATCTACAACCTTGTTCTTTGTGCATACTAATTACTAAACCTTCACTGCTAAACTAATACCACCAGTACTAAACACTTAACTGTGATTCTTGCATTTTTATAGAGTTTCTTTTGTTTAATAATGTGCAAGGGTCACTAGGGGGTGTCTTTGAAAACAATGGGCCAATGATTCAACAAACCACATTTTCTTGTATTATAAATAAATTCATATAAAGCACTTTAATTCAATCAATCAAACTAAAGCCTAAAGTTATCTTCAGTTCTGATTTGTTTAAAGTGTGGCAAATTATAGTCACCCTTTGAGCAGCTGAAATCCCAACAAATATTGTATCTTCGGCGTCTCTTCAGGTGAGATTCATGAGAAAGCAACATTTGTTATTATAGAAACAATATTAGGTTGAATTTCAGGTTAGGTAGGTCAAACATTTGTTATTATAGAAACAATATTTGTAAATGAAAGATCACTATCACGAAAGTCCTATTTAAAACTCTTTCACAACTTTCCCACCCAACTCCCACTACCTTGAAGCCGTGAATAGAGTTCCCTTTCTTTCTCCAAAATGTCCTTATCCATGGAAAAAACTTAGGAAAGACAACGAAGGAAAACACCGCCGTAAGTCGTGTTACTCATGTAATATCTTGTTCAAATACGTTGTTGGCTGTTTTGTTAGTTCTATCTATAAAAGCCCATTATCCGATCTTCTCATTCTTTGGAATGTCAGCACTTTTGCTGATTTTTTCTAGATCTGTTTCCGTCAGCATTGTAATTTTTACTATAATAATTTCAAAACTTAATTTGCTCCTACATAGGAGTTTCTTTTTCCTACCATTGAGAGACTATTTTTCACTTGTTAGATTGTATATTTTTTTTTTGCTTGTGATGATATAATTTCATTAAAAAAATAAAATAATCTTCTTTTGATTTTGACGATGACAACTCCATGGCAACATATATATATATATATATATCTCCTCAAAGAGTGGCAGTCCAAGATGATCATAAAACAACAAAATAAACATTTGATGGGTTAGACAAGGTGAGGTCCCTATCGAATGCAGTGCCATTTGCTGCTGGGAAATTGGGGAATGAAAGCCTCCGATATTATTACTGTACTGTGAAGGGAGAAAAAGATCCAAGGAGAAAGAGTATAAAAAACTGGATAAAGACAATATCTGAGTCACATAAAAGATTCAGACCATATCCAACTTATCTAGCTCAGGAGTTAATCGTGGGAGAGTTTGAAAGATTTTTATGTATTTAAATCCCTAGAGATTTAGAGGGAGTGTATGGTGCAGAGCTCAGACAATTTGGGGAGTTTAACCCTAACTCCGAGAAATCTCTTGTTTTTTTTTGAGAGATTTGATCCACACAAAAACATCTTAAACTCCCTGCAAACTCCCCCAAATTGTAAACTCCCTATAACTCTGAGTGTTTTATGGCTAACAGGGAGTTTAAGAAATTCTAATCAAATCTCTCACCACTAACAGGGAGTTTAAGAGATTTTAAGGTAGTTTTAGAAACTCCCTAGAAATCTCCCATCACTAACAGAGATTTCAAAAGATTTTGACAAACTCCCCCACGACTAACAGGGGATTTGCCAACTCTATTAAATTCATTGAAATCTCCCACGACTAACACCTGTAATTCAATTTTTTGTTCCGTGCACATCAATTTATTGACCTACTAAAAGGATAGAATTCAAAGCACTGCCATGTAGACTCCACAGTCCTCACTAATCTGAATCTTTTTACAGTGGTTCTAAACGAACCGAGGAAGGAAAAACAACGGCAAAACGCTTCTCAGATTTTTATTTTTTCTTTTTGTGCAGGTCCCAATAGGGGCCCGCCCCGTCGGCAGACGTGCACGGAGAGGGTGAGTGATGGCGGTTTTTTCTCTCTTTGCTTTTTTCTCGATTCGTCGAGAATTTTTGATCTTTGTATACTGATTCTGATTTTGGTGAACCAATTTTTGGTACCAGGATAATGGGTACTTATGCTGTAGCCCATCAAAGTTATGGGCTTGGTAATTCCTACAAATATGAAAATACAGCCATATTTACATGACTTGGGGTTCTTTGTTGAGTGACTGGGAGAAGAAGTAGCAAAATGTCAGCATTCAGGAACATTTGTACTTCTAGCTAGCTAACATTTACTCCCTCCGTCCCTAATTAGATGAGCTACTTGGTTTTTAGTTTTGTCCACAAATAGATGAGCTATTTCACTAACCAAGGGGATATTTCTAAAACTACCCTTTTAATTGATTATTTTTTCTATAAGAAATATGTATAATTTGATAGTCATGTTTATATTCGTTGCGTAGGTGTTTTAAAATGTTTTTCAACGATATAAAGTTTATAAAAAACCGTGGTATAGTTTAAGAGATAAATCGTTTCTAAATTTTACTAATTATTGCCCATAAGGGTATAATTGTAAAAAATACTTAAATATACTCCACTTTCCTCCTTGCCTTAAAATT
>JAJJWW010004959.1:0-30566 GCA_023531295.1 Papaver armeniacum
TGGATAATTCCCAATCTTTAGAAGCCAGGGATTAGGTACACGAAAACAATTCTCAAACAGAGTGAGAAACAAGACAAGAAAACAAGAAGCAAAGATAAAAGCAAAAGCAGAAATAAGAAACTAAAAACAATAACTAGCCCTATGCCTCCGGCGGCGGCGCCAAAATTTGATCGCTGTCATATGCGTCAAAAATAATTTCACTTTCTAAAGTATATGATAAGAAAGAGTTCGTTTCGAGAGGACCCGATTGTAGTTATTTAAGTATTCAATTTCTTAAAGTAACCAATTGGGGGATTTAAGAATTTTATATAACTGCGAGATTAGGGTATACTCAAACTAATTGGGGTATACCCAATTTTATAGGACTCTTTTTAAGGGCAAGGGGGAGGTTAATTGGTAAAGTTACAAAATTACCCTTTCTCATTATAACTCTAATTACTATCAAAATCGGTTTTTCTTTCTTCATTACATCTTCTTCTCTTCTTCTTCTCTCCACAACCTTACCTTTTAGGCTCCATCACCCCACCACCACCAAAACTGCGTCGATCAATTCGTTAAAATCGTCGATTCGAAAACTCCGATTAATCTTCATCAATGGATCCACCACGGAAGGAGGCAACTCGTATGAAACAATCTAATCGAAAACCCAATGAGTATAACCCCTGGAATTGCAAATTTGGTTGCTAAGAAAGTGAAGAAAAAACGGTTGAAGAAGAAGAATTGAACAGTGGAAACACGTGAAATGAGTGCGCTTAAGAAAGTAAGGGAACACTTAAACTCACTCTGGTACTTCGATTTCATGTTTGCATGTCAAATTAGAGTCGAGAAAATTGAATTTGTGAATTGGCGGTTTGCGACGTGGCAAGGTTTTTTATACGACCTTTAGGGATTTCATAGTTAGTGTTTGGCAGGAAGGGTATAAGTTTGAAGAACTTGCCATTTGTATAGTTTAATAGCGCTACTAGCAGTGGGTTATTCATACGTATGCATTCTTGCCAGGCGTCTTTTGTTTTAATGAAGCCGACAAGTTTTTGTTTTGTACCCTTAGGCTACTTATTGAATGTTTTCGATGCCTAGAGTTTTTGGCTTAGGAAGGGTAGTTATATAAAAACATGTCGAGGCGGTGTGTCATTAGGAAATGTGTGTGTCATGGACTTGCTGACACTGTATAGTTAAAATTTCTTGTTTTTTGTGCGTAGGAAGGCTATTTTTGATAATCTGATGCGTGCGTTGTTTATCAGGCACTCATCTTTTGAAATTGACCTTCTGGCCTATTGTTAAATAGGATATGTTGTATATGTCTAACCTCTTAGGCCTGTAATGTTTTTTACCGGAGATTGTTTTTGTTCGGATTAGAATGGCAAAGAAGAAAGCAGCTACGAAAGCATCTCTTAGTCCTCCTTCAAACCCTCCTCGTGTTGGTGATAAACTATTGTCTTCAAAACATCGAGGGGTGTATGTTGTGCTAGGAACGACAAAGGTCTTAGAACCGTTATACGAACCCAATGATTTGAGGTGAGACTCAGATGAAGACCAATCAATTCCATCGGTAGAGAGGTGATGATGATGATGTTGATGAAACCAATCCAGCTCTTTGGAGGAGGTAACAACGATGATGATGATGATGGTGGTGATCAAGACATGCATGAGGTGGAGGAGGTAATGATGATGGTGATGATGATGATGATGATGGTAATGGAGATAAAGGTAAGAATATCATCGAAGATGAAATTTTGAAGAGGAAGAGGAACAAGAAGAAGAAGGAGATGGAGATGGAGAAGGACTGACAAACTCTATTTGTTGCACAAGCCACCCAGAAGCTTGGCTTCAACTGAAGGAGCGAAGAAGAGGTGATCTAAGCCAGTGATTCTCATGCCTCCCAAGCACTTGATGGTTGCCTTTGAAAGAAGGTGAGCCTCCAAGGGACAGACCGGATGGTGGAAGTTTGTTCTTTTGGATACAAACACTCTTGAGCATGTGCGATCCATAATACTATAAGTAAGTAATCTTAATCAGTCTTTGTTATTTATTCAAGTGTGTAACTATCTTAATTAAATTTGCATCAAGTGTTTGTATTTCTTTTCATTTTCTTTTTTTTGGTATTTAGGATCACAAGCATGCCATCCGTCTCATGGCGCCAAGCTTCGTGTTCGATGATGCATACTTGGAATCTTGACTTGGAATGTGAGGAGGTGAAAGTGATTGTGAGGAACTCGAGGGTTGTTACTGCGGAGTGGAGAGTTGAATATTAATCATGATAGAGTTACCATCTGCACGTGTGGCGGTTATGGAGAGACCGAGTACTCTGTTATTCCCGTTCGGTGAGATGGCGATAACTCGATGATGCTCAACAAATTCTAGGCCTCGAGGTTGATGGAAAAGCAGTCAAGAGGGATTCGATAATGCCATTTCTTTCGAGAAGATTTACGAATTGAGCAAGAATTGTTAGGTTGAGTGATTAGGACGGATGATGTTCTTGACAGAAGGATGGTCGAGCTAATTAAGTAGTTTAATGTGAAGAAGTTGAGGGACAAACTATGGAAGACTCGGGAAATCCTTGATAGTGAAGGAATGGTGCACAGTCTTGAATCAATGCCCTCGTGACATTTATTTGCTATACACCTGGCGAGATGTATCTTCAATGATTAAAAGCAGTGAGGTGAGTTACTACTATTGGATCCCTTACATGAGATGCGTGGGTATTCTTGGGGTACTGCGGTGGTTGCCTTCTTGAATAATGAGTTGACAAAATCTTCTAGGGCACTCACTAAGCAAGTTAACGGAAACACATATCTCTTCAGGTAATTTTATTGTTTAAAATATTTATATTTGCAAATCTCGAAAGATGAGGTTCTTACTAAACTTTTTTCTTTTTGCAAGGTTTGGATATATAAGCGCTTTCCTTCTTTGTTCAAAGACAACTCTTACGTCAAAGTGGATAACGGTGTTAGTTACATTTGCCAAAGAGCTCAAGGTGCGGTTTAAGACACTTTCGGGATAAGGAAATGCCATAAAATCTTATGAGAAACTCCGAGACGCCATGACAATTTGGTAACGGAAGAGGTGATATTTGATCCGTGTCAGGAGGATAGAAATCAAGGTTTAATCCCAAGGAGAAATGAAGTTGTTGCATTATACTATGGACCCTTGATGACTATGTTTTGAAGGATTTTCAATGTACAATCCACATCGGGTAATCGACAATTGGGTTCGTCCAAGAAGAACCTCATTTCGATGAAGAACCATTCTTTACGAAGTGAGCGGGATAAACGCACCACCTCCAAAAAACTATTGCGTCTCACCACGATCAGCGCCAACTCAGAACATTGGGACAATAGGCAGGGTAGTAACATCGATGTGAGTCTTTTGGACGGGTGACCACCGATCATGAAATCGAGAAATACATGGCGTGGTACTTGGGTTGGGCTCGAAATCTTGTGATTAGGCCAATGACTCTTTGAAAAGCTGGCTAAGTAAGAAGAAGATGGAATCGAAAGACCCAACAACAATGCTTAAGATATTTGTAAGTATTTTAGAGTTGCTCTTACTATTTTAAGATTGATTGCATTCGAATCATTACATTAATTGTTTATTGTTTAATTGAATATAGAAGGATCGATTGAAGACCTTTGTGAGGTGTTATGTTGCGCGAAAGATGAGGAGAACTGTGCAAAGCAAGCACATTGGTATGCTTGCAATGTTGACAATGAGGATGCCCATCTATTGTTCGAAGCAACTTCAAGCTCAAGTAAAGGCGGAAGAAAAAGCTATTAAGGATGCAGAAGCCAAGACAAAAGGTGATAAAAAGAGGATTTAAGTAGTACTCTGGTGGTGAAGGTAGCGATGGTGGTGGTGAAGGTAGCGGCGGTGGCCGTGGTGGTGGTGGTAGTGTTCTAGCGGGCCGTGGTCGTGGTCGTGTAAGTGACGATGAATTCTTTCTAGTTCATTTCTTTTTTATGTTGTGGTGGACAAATGTTTAAGTTAATGGTGTGGACAAATGGTTTTTCGGTTTATGGGACATGTTTAGTATTTTGGACAAAAAATGTTGGATGAATGAATGGTTTGTTTATAAAGTGTCAATGATATTTCTTGGCATGCTTTTTAAAGCTACCTTGTCATTTGTCCGGGGCAAGAAGCAAGGTTGTGAAATGCCGGACTTGAGCCACTGTCAACAAAAATGTGTAGTTACCGGGCGGCAAGGTTGTGAAATGTCGGATTACCCGGCCATCTGTCTTAAAAAAATGTGTAGTTACCGGTAGGCAAGGTAATACCATTCTACCAAGCGAGCGTGTTTGTAGCTAGGAAGTGTCACGAAAATAGAGACCTGCTAGGCCATATAAAAAAATCCATTCTTCGATGCCTAAAATCATGTAAGGTCGGAAGGGAAGCAAAACAATAAAATACGTGGTATTTTGGTAAGCATGCTAATGAACCCATACAATTCCGGCCGTTTTTGGGACCAGGCATTGTAGCAAATTCTACGACCATCTTGGGCGTGTTCAAAATTCAAATTTTGGCAAGTACAATTGCATTGATTGACTTGTACTTGGGCACTATAACGGCCAAATTTGGGCACCATCCTATAAATGCACTACTTATCTCCACAAACAACACACAACTATTTGCATATACTCTCCAAAGCTCATATCATCACACACTCCATCTAACTCACCAAATAGCTCTACACACACAAGAAATGGCTTCATTTGATTCTAATGAAGATTTGTCAATCCGCAAAGCTTGGTATGTGGAGGCCCCTAGAGTTCTGAGCAGTCCTCCGTGAGGTGGATTCCAACCTTTTTGGGCTAGGGTTCACAACACTTTATCCAGAGTGTGGGAATCTAACTCAGGAAGTGTTCAACAAGTGCACGATATTTATAGTCATTGAAAATCGATACTTGCATATTTAGCTATCAAAAACCAATTTTCAACGCTCCCCTTTAACTTGTCCATTGAACAATTTGTAAGTATTTTGTGGTTTATTTTCGTGATCCATGTTTGATCTTCCAATTAAACACCACTAACAAATGTAAGTTGTGTTTTGTTTTGTAGCATGAAGTCGCCAGCGCTACTTGGAGGAAAAAGGGAAGCATTCGCATTCGATGCAAGCATTATCAATTCATGGAATCCAAAATCAGGAGTATGCCGGAGATGATGGAGGGTGTGTCGTCGGAGGAGGAGGAAGATTGATGGCTTTAGAAGTTTTAGTGTAGGTTTTGTGGGTAGACCTCATGTAAACCCTCACGAGACTATAACTCGTCAGTAGAATTAGCCTAGGGGTTCAAGGCTTGATGCACATGCTAAGTGCATTCGTTTTTCCGTCGACAAGGATTAGGTTTTATGTTTCAATCAATGTAGTAACCAAAATTGAATGAATAAAGTAAATTACATCTTCCATATTATGTCGGTAAGCAAGTTTGTATTTTTGCATCATAGAGATTAGTATCGCCGGAAGGGTAGGAAATATTTACATCTGAAGCCTTAAGATTCTTGTCAAGATAGTCGGCGTGTTCTTCGTCCTAGAACCATTAGAATCGGATATATGGTCGTGAGTTTATTCAAAGTTCAAGCTGCCGGCGGAGGTAGAGCTCGGCGACTTATTCAAAGTTGAACCTTAAGCGTATGTTTGGTCGGAAGATTATTCAAACAGGACCTTATCGGCTTTATGCATTTTCAAAACCAAAATTTTTAGATCGAATCGAACTCATATGACGGATCAAAGGTTAATCTCTGAATTCATAATTTCAAAATTTTAATCTAAACTCAATTAATTAACCTAATCCAATTTTAGTGTTAATTAACCAAGGGCATATTAGCCATTTAGAAAATACAAAGTTAAGGGGTGGCTTGGTTTTACTTCATAATGACCAGATTTTGTCTTATTGGGTATACCCCAATTAGTTTGAGTATACCCCAATCTCGCCAGGTTATATAAGCAATAAAAACAAATTAAAAGCAAAGTAAATTGTAGAAAGTAATCAATAGAGAGAGATATTGATCAAGGAATTCGTCTTCAATCTTAGACATGTGCTTGCATATATGATTAGAATTACGATTTAATCTCTTATGTTATCAAAAGCCTAGAGAATCAAGAGAGCAAGATAATCTATTAATTTCCTAAGTTCATCAACACACACATTAGAGCTGCGTATGTGAATTCTACCTAAAGAATAACCTAACGCCTTGCGCTAATCAAGTTCAATTCCTAGGAGCATTAAATTTCAGAATTAGGCTAATCAATGCAATTGTCATGCATTGCGCATAACAATTCGGACAATGGTCAAACTCTACATATGACTACGAGAGTGTATCACTACAAACCGTAAACATATTATGCTACTTGTATTCAGGGTTATCGCTCGATGAAAAACCCTAAAATAGCTATGGACTAGGATGCAAGTTCAATTAATTGGCCACTTAACTAATCAAACATCATAATCCTATCACAATACATCAATCATGTGATTATTAAAACAGTAGAGATGTGAACGATAATCAAGAGAGAAAACTAATACATAAAGCAAACACAAGTTTTAGAAATAGGACTACATCCTGAACCAATAATATAGAATTTAGCTACTCATAGCTATGGAGTTCATCACAAAAATATAAGTTGAATAAAGAAGAAGATGAACAAAAGCAAACCCTAGTTGCGTAAACAAAAGCGGCTCTCCAAAGTTCCAAGAATAAGATGATCCTCAAAAGTTGTAGAATTTTTTTTTTATAGCTTTTCCTTTCTTCCAAAATTAGGTCAAGTCTTCAAAGTCCATTAGATAAAAATCCACCAAGCCCATAAGAGAGAAAAACCCATGTAGAAAATAGGTCCAAAAAATCGATGGGAAAAGCGGTATTGTGGCCGGAAAGCTTGATTAGGAGTGACAAGGCAAAATCGCGATCCATAGGTCAGCGAGTCGACTCGGTTGGGTCAGCGAGTCTGCAGAGTCAAGCCGAAGTCGGATGGAATCAGTTCTTACTCAGGCCGGTGAGGTGTGTGGCCAAGGCCATTGCCATCTTGCCATAACCTCGGTGCTAGCTTCCTTTGCACAGCAACAACTAATCCATTCTCTGCCTCGACCTTGTGTTCAAGCGCACGAGAAACACCAACATGACTCGTGCAACTCATTGTTCACGACGGCCTCATTCTGCACTTCCACCATCTGCAATGCCACCGAGACTACGCAATTCCATCTGTTTTCTCTTGCGGCCTCACTGCCAATAAGCTTTGTAGCCATCTAATTCCTCCAGCTGCAACACATATGCAATATTGCAATGCATGCGCGATTAGGGCCGTCATCAAGACATCCATTCCCGGTACAAACACCTGCGAGAACAACACCAACTTCTCGAGTTCTAGTCTAGCTTCACCTCTGAGGTTCAACTTCCGAGTCACCAATAGCTAATGCTTTACCACAGTGCAACCATCCATATAGGTCTAGCTTTGCAATCACCGAGACTCAATTCACCATTCTCCTTCTCTACTTCTCTCCTTGGCCCAACAAGGCTTCAATTGCAGACCACCAGTCGAACCACCATTGACAATGTCACAGCCTAACTCCATATCCCTGTACACCTACACAACTGACTCCATTCCCTTTGCCATTAATCAACTCTGCACTGCAACACAGACCTTGCTCTGATACCTAACAGCTTCAATCCCCATTTTCCATTTCTAACACCAACTTCAATCCAGAACCCGGCACTATCTCGGTCATACCACCACGAGCCCTCTTCACCCGATTTGCTTCTTTACGCAAATTCTAGTTCTGCTATTTTTATGACTCCACCATCCCGACCAGGATAAACTCCATTAACCACAAAGCTTAGCACCACAAATGCTGCCACAGACTCAGTGCAAAACTGAACTCATAACTCATTGCAACCTCCAATTTAACCTGCAATATCAGCTCAAACACCTGGACCATCATGAGCTCAACCCCATTCACAGCTCCATAACCTCCTCAGGTCTCCAACAGCAGCAGCCATGGCAACTTGAATTCATCATCATCTCTGTCTCTAGACTGAAACCACTTCAATCTCCCTTACCTGAGACTGCAATTGCTCCACCATTTCTTCAACCTCAAACACACGGAAACCATAGCTGCTCATGTTCTTCTCCTGATTCTTCAATTGAGAACCCAAAACCAAATCTAACCAAAACCCATCTTCTGCTCTTCAAAAACAAGTTACAAAAACAACCCATCTCTGATTCTTGACCTCAACAGCACAAATTCAAAACCACGACGATTTCCATCAGTTCGTGATTTCTTCAACTCAAATCTTCTGTAACCACACCATGACGTCTTCATGTACATCTTCTAGCCAACCTCAATTCATCTCGGTTCTCATCAAGGTTATCTTCGAGCGACATCCACGACGCCAGATTCATGTTCTTCTACTTTCGATCTCAAATGAAATTCAAAACCAACATACAAAATTAACCCAGATTTATCACCTACTAACCTTGAATCATTATCAGTTGCTCCATCCATCGATCTGCACCAAACCCTTATCAGATTTCTCCCTTCTCGATCTCCATTTTCTTCAACAGCTTATGCTCTCGATCTCTCATGGATGGTGTACATCTATTCTCTTTCTGGTTCAGGTGAAAATGATTGAGATGCGTGCGAGAATTGATTTTCGATTTAGGGTTGAGCGGATGTAGGTTATATTCGATGCCCAGTCACCTTGATAAGAGGTAACCAATTTCTGACCCCTTAACCTCATCAAGTCGTGTTTTAGTGCTTCTCCAAAATAAGGCGCCCCTTAACCTTGGCTCGGCTCCTTTTAGTGTACGCTTATAAAATGATAATTTTGCCCTTTTGCTCAAATTGGATGATTTCCACTTCTTTTCCTCAGTCGACTCAGTACTAATAACTCAAAAACACGCGTAAAGTACATAATTCACAAGAAAAATACCAAAGAAAGCGTAACTACTATATAGTAAATTAGGTGTTTTAGACACCTATCAAGCTTACGATGGGGTTTTTCCCACCGTACGTAATCACAGGGGAATTCCGTGAAAGCTAGGAGAATTTATCCTGTCAGTTCCATGGGCCCGACAGGCCATAACATTTGGGAGAAAGGAGTTTGGGTTGGACATCTACCATTTAGTGAGCCCATAAGATGTGTGTACATGTTTGTCACGGATACACTTTGGCGATGACCTATTTTAGGATATGTCGTGAGTTTTGGCAACCTAGTTCGACCGGGATTTGGTGCACGGGCACAACTACAACTTGACCACTATATAAGAGGCTCATCTAATATTTTTGGGGGATCTCATATAATCTTTTATCAAGCCATTGGAGAGGAGAACTCAAGAGAAGAAAAGCTAGGGTTTTGGAGCGATTCATCACCGTAACTATTTCTTTTCCATTTTATCATATGAAACTCATGGGTTTTGTTAGTACCATGAGTAGCTAAACTTCTTAGTGATTGGGGATGAATTCTAAGTTCTATACATGATTTGAGTTATTATATAAATCTATTTTGAAGTTCTTCACATGATTATTGATTGTTTATACTAATTAAAATAATTATGATTGATTGATAGATTATTTAGGTGGCCAACTGAATTAATTTGTTGATTTAATCAAATGCTAGTATTGAGTTAGGAGATAAGTAATAGTCGAATAATTCATACAAAAGTAGAGAACACAAGACCTTGCAGAGGGATTATGTATAGCGATTGTGTGTATATATAGCACTAGAAAGTGGACCTTGAGCTAAGAGTCTAACTACTAGGATCAATCTATAATTCACAAAAGATAAAGTATTCGGACAAATTACACCTTGAGTGAGCTACTACTAGGTAGTTTCGAAGAATAGAATCTGGTTGGAGAGCTTAGGTATTTAGGTGATTTGGAATTTAGGGGATAGACTTGAGATATTTGTTATTCCACGGTTGGTAATAATTTGTGATTAATTGTATTAATGGATGAATATAATAACTTGATGACGGTTTAGTAACGAAGAAGGATTCCCTGATCATATTTCTCTCCATTGCTTGCAACTTAATTATTTCTAATTGCTTTGTTATTTACTTTGAATTAAAAAAAAAACCCATTGTGACACTTTTTGACAACTAAATCTCCATGCTCTTCGTGGGAACGAACTTGACTTCCATTATATTATTTTTTATTGAGTAGAAATAAGATATTAATTTGATTGCACCTACGACACGCATCACCTTGCAAGCATGCTCATAGAGCATGACGCAGCTAACTTAGCTTCCACACCACTCCAACTTACCCTTGTTCTGCAAAGGGTTTATTAAGTAAGCAAAACTTTCTTAAAACGGCAAAAACGACCTTTTGAGGCTCTAAACGATGGAATTTGGCTAAATTGTGGTAACCATGTGGATCTATGACATGTCTTGATCTTTGGGTCGTTTCCCATCAAAATGGACTCCTCTTGAGCTAAATTATGACATTCGGGTTTTTCGCCTCCAGATAGGCTATAGCTCTTTGTAGATTGATAGGAAGTATGAGCATCCACTTGCTGGCATGCAACTAAGCCTCATCAAGAATGGCCACAATCATCTCGGCGTCAGACTCAGAGCTTAGATGATATGAGGGCCAACGTCTTGGACCAGAGCAATCTGCAACTCATTGCGGTTTGCCTACGTACCCTTCCCTACTCTAAATGGATCAAGCACAGACCGTAGTTCATCACGAAGGGACAAGCAACTTATTCAACTCGTTTGCTAGGCAGTGGCCAAACAATAATGGAAATGGCCTAATCCGTATAGGATTAAAATTAGTCGAATGCATCAAGTGATGCATGTTAGAGTCCATAATATGGCATAATGATGCCTAAGCATCAAATGACCTCTTCGCGAGGCTACGCAACTATAAATGAGCCTTAGGCATCATTTATACTCTTAAACTAAGCTATGAAGCTTACTTGGTGCATAGTCGCATATGGACCATCAACTGACTACCTCCCTATATATGCCTTAATGGAATTCTACAAGTATGAAAAGGGACCAAAAATCTTTCATAAACTCCCGTTTACTATTCATGGCCATTGCCATGTATTTTCTGAATGGCTCTTAGGCCAAGATGGTACATTCACTACCAATGCCAACTCCGATGTCTAGAAATGTTGGTGATCTCACTTGACAGATATCCAGAGCCATGTTGGTAGTCCCCTCTCCTGACTTAGATGTCCCAGGCCATGTTGACGTCCACTTCAACCCGATGTACGGCCATGTTGGCCGTCTCTCATAACTTGGATGTCGACTATGTTGGCCGTACTGCCTCAACCCGATATCCGGCCATGTTGGCCGTCCTCATGACCAGATGTCCAAGCAATGTTGGTAGTACAACTTTATCGACACATTTTCAAGGGCCAATGTTCCTTTTTCCTACGCAATGGAAGCTTGGGATGAAGCTTCATCTCAGGCCATGGTGCATCTTTTAGCATGCGCCATGCTAAAAACACGGGGTGTTACACAAAGTGAAGGAGAATGGGTTGGTTTTGGGGAGGGAAGCAAGGAAAGTGATGACACCAGAATAGTTGATTCTGGAAGAGTAGTTGTGTTACTGCGACTTGTATCAGAAAAGTGGGAAGGCTAACAAATAGTAAGCTAGCAAGTATTTTAGCAGTGTTGTGTATTCTAGAATGAACTTGTTGTTAGTGGAAATAGGTAAGACCTGTTATAAAAAGTCGAAGTGAAACGTGCCCTGGTCTCATTAAGGAATGGAAAAATGGGTAAGTAAATGGGTGGAGGTGGTAACCATATGCATGGTATTGATGTTCCATAAAATCGTTAACGCATGGAATTGATGTCCCATAAATTTTTCACCTTTAACTCCCTGTATTTACTAACCGCCTCACCCTTATGACACTTCCTTATGACGGGCGTAGTGTATGCCGCACGCATAAAGCTGCAAACCACTACCCAAGAGGATCACCAGTTTGTGATATGTGTTGATGTCTCGAATGTTTTTGTGGAAAACATTTAGCATGTTGTTCTTGCACAGCAAGTCGTACTTGGGAGACTTGCTAGCTTGGTGACCTTCGACGGTCGAAATTTTGCATCTCAAGAGGAAAGATAGCCGTTGATCGTTGCACGCTTTCGTTTTGGTATCCGCGTAGGAAAGGCCAGCATGGTGGCGCGGCTAGGTTGGCATGGCATGGTTTGGCGTGGCCAAACTTAGGTTCGGGCAAAAGGTTACCATGCGTTCACAGTAACCTTGGATGGCTGTGGATTTGCTCCTGGAATTGAAGGGGGGACCGTCGATTATGGACGCCTTTGTTTTTTAGGCGTGTAGGGGAAGGCCAGCATGGTGGCGCGACTATGTTGGTTAGGGACAAGGCAGGGCGTAGTTTGGCTTGGCATGGCGGGGCCAAGGGTTTGCCATGGGCACATGGTGCAGCTAGCTAGGATAGGGCCAAGGCAAGGCGTGTTTGGCTTGGCATGTGGGGCCAAGGGTTTGCCATGGGCGCATGGCGTGGCTAGCTTGGCTAGGTGCGGTTTGGCTTGGCATGTGGGGCCAAGGGTTTGCCATGGGGCATGGCGTGGCTAGCTTGGCTAGGTGCGGTTTGGCTTGGCATGTGGGAACAAATCTGTGGTAGTGGCAGTATTTGGGGTTCGCCATCTCAGCCACAGTCGGTGAGCGTCTGGGAGGTGGCAGTCTTTTAACATCATCTTGAATCCATGCTTCTAAGAGATCAATCACCTCCTCGATGGGAAACGGGAATTCCGAGGCATTCCCTTCGGTTTCGTGATGACGCATGGGAGCTTTAGCGGCGGCCTTCCGTGGCGGAGTTGCCCGTTGTACCGGTGGTGGGAAACACGTTCTTCCACGTTCTCTCACCAAACCCTAATTATTTTGCACAGCCAGGCATGAGGCTTCCCCTTATATTGACTGGTGGGATGAAGTTTAATTAGGATCGGATATCATGCCTTGACTCACTGCTAGTATAAAAACTTTCCTTTTCGGGAATTCATCGTTCTGCTGAACATAAAAGATGATCTTGAACCCTCCATTCGCATAGTTTGTCCGCGCCCATCCTCTTCACAGGTATCGTCTCGTGTTTTCTTCCGATTCTCATTTTATCCTCTTTCTTATATATGTTGTTAGTATAGATGGGGTGAGAACTTGACCACTGTATCTGTTCTTTGTGGTTGGAAAAGTACAGCATTTTAGGGATGGGAAAGCTTGAGCCATCGCGAGTGGACTATCACGCCTTCCGGCTTGTCTGTGTTGATGAGCTTGTAGTATCCTCCAAAAGAACGTTTGCCACCGGATACGGCTCGTCTTCTCTTTCATCAGGAGAACCAATTTGAGCAGCTATTTTTCTGAGTCATCTTCCCAACTTGAAACGAGTTTACCTTAATCATTACATCTCCAGATTGAAACGGGTTCGGGGCGTTGTGTAGCCGTTTGAATCTTGGCCACGTCGGTTTCAGTGGTTGCTTCTAAGTTTCTTGCAAAGTGTTTGAATGACCCATCACCCCATTCACATCTCTTGATGGTGTATGTGCCGATAGTGCTTGTAGAGTCCCATGATAGAATAGGGGAATAAATGGCAGTCATTATAGAAGATCGCTTGTCCAGGCTTACTTGCGTTTGGAATCCATGAGTTAGCATCAACAAGTCTTCTCCCGACGTCCGGGTTCCCTCGGTAACTCGTCGATGCAGCAACAAGTGAGACGGTTTGTTGGAGATTTTTTCGGGCGTTGTCATTGGTAGAGGGGATGTACCTAATTTTTCCTTGTTGTCGAGTACCCATAAGTGCCCCAATATCATTTCGTAACCTTGACTCTTTGACAATGTGGAATCTGCTATGCGTTATAGCGTCTCATATCTTGACCTCGAGGTTGATGTAGCCATGTGCGTTTAAGACTTCTCCTCCCAGGTTCTTAATCACATACGGGGAATGGGTAGCATCTTGTTTTGTAAATCCATGACTTTCGGTATCTTGAAAGTAAATAATGTTGAAGTCGGAGCCGCATCGATGAGTGTGTTGTCGAATTCAATATCTCTTAAATGGGATGTGGTCGGCAGTCCCCCAATTGCCTCTTTCGATTCAGCTTTGCTAGTAAAGCTTGGGCCCTTGGCGCGGTTTCCATGGAGGGAAAAAGCCGTTTGCCAAACCTGACACGATTGAGAGCCGCGAAAATATCTTGGCGCTGCACCTTGGAAAGGTAGAGAATTTCACATACGTGTAGCATCATGGATTATACGGTCTCGTGCACTGAGGTCCCCGGAGACCCACTGCAATTCCTTTACGGAAGTGGGTCTTGATGCACTCCCTCGTTTCCTAATTGGATCTCCCCGATTCTATCTTTTCTTTGAAGATATGCTTCGATCATGTTGCAATCCTTTGGTTGGGTGGTGAACAAATCGTGGTAGTGGCGGTATTTGGGGTTCGCCATCTCGACCGCGATCGGTGAGCGTCGGGAGGTGGCGGTCGATAACATCATCTTGAATCCATGCTTCTAAGAGATCAATCACCTCCTCGATGGGAAACGGGAATTCCGAGGCATTCCCTTCGGTTTCGTGATGACGCATGGGAGCTTTAGCGGCGGCCTTCCGTGGAGGAGTTGCCCGTTGTACCGGTGGTGGGAAACACGTTCTTCCACGTTCTCTCACCAAACCCTAATTATTTTGCACAGCCAGGCATGAGGCTTCCCCTTATATTGACTGGTGGGATGAAGTTTAATTAGGATCGGATATCATGCCTTGACTCACTGCTAGTATAAAAACTTTCCTTTTCGGGATTGCATCGTTCTGCTGAACATAAAAGATGATCTTGAACCCTCCATTCGCATAGTTTGTCCGCGCCTATCCTCTTCACAGGTATCGTCTCGTGTTTTCTTCCGATTCTCATTTTATCCTCTTTCTTATATATGTTGTTAGTATAGATGGGGTGAGAACTTGACCACTTTATCTGTTCTTTGTAGTGTATGATGGGATCCTCAGGAGACATCCATACCTTTAATTCTCAGGAGAAAAACTTTGGAATCGGCAAAGACCAGATTTTCTTCTCATGAGGAGGCATTAGGTAGAATCGAATCTTTGTTCCATGAAGGTGGAATTATCAAGAACCTTCCTTCTGTCATCTGGGTGAAGTGCGGCGCGTGTTCGGACTTTCTTGGGTTCGGTGAACATGGAGGAGGAATGGGAAGGTGGTGTAGAACCACAGTGTGTTGAGAAGCTCCGGTGCGGTAAAACTTTTTCTCGGTCGAGTGCTAGGGCGGATCAGTCTGCTCTAGTTGAAACAACGGAGAAGCGAGGCTTTGTGGGATTTTTAGAGGAAAGCCAACGTAACTTCTTTGTTTAGGACGGCGTTATAATTCTCGATCCTGATGCAGATGAATCAAGAAATCTTCCTCGAGAGGTCGCTGAGAAGACCTTTGAGGAAGACGTTGCGTTTGACAAAGTTGAAGCAGCTTTCGGAGTTGGCGTCGGAGATGTCGTCGGCGACATTAGGGGCGTCATGGTGGCATATGTTGGACCAGTTTTTGAAGCGGGTGCCAGAAAAGATATGGACGCTGTTATTCTTTGAGGTTGCCCGGGATGGGATGTTGAGGTTGTTGCTACTAATGCGATCGAATGGAATCTTCTTGCTAGAGATTGTTGGGAAAGTACTTGAAAATATCACGGCCGAGGGGACTCGTGTTCCATCTTTCGATGACTAGTTTCTCCCTTTCATCGTTCCTGTTTGTTGCTTAGTTGTCTTGATTTATTTTTGTAGACTCATCTTTACCTTCTTCTTCGCCAATTAACGTTCCACACCCTTTTTTTTTTGAATAATTGAATAAGGTATTTCTGGTTGTGATATGATGTCCAATGGCTTTTTCAAAGGTTTTGGGTTAGTTGGATGTATTTCTCTGAGATCAGGAAAACCCATTCGGAAAGAGATGTATGTTTTTTTTTTTTTTTTTAATGAAAAAAAATTCCGGAGAAGAATAAAAACAGTGTATTCATCTTAGGGAAATACATATATCAAGAGAAACTGTCGAAGTAAATACTAAAGGGAGAGTGGTTGGAAAAGTACAGCATTTTAGGGATGGGAAAGCTTGAGCCATCGCGAGTGGACTATCACGCCTTCCGGCTTGTCTGTGTTGATGAGCTTGTAGTATCCTCCAAAAAGAACGTTTGCCACCAGATACGGCTCGTCTTCTCTTTCATTAGGAGAACCAATTTGAGCAGCTATTTTTACCGTCATCTTCCCAACTTGAAACGAGTTTACCTTAACCACTACATCTCCGATTGAAAACGGGTTCAGGCGTTGTGTAGCCGTTTGAATCTTGGCCACGTCGGTTTCAGTGGTTGCTTCTAAGTTTCTTGCAAAGTGTTTGAATGACCCATCACCCCATTCACATATCTTGATGGTGTTTGTGCCAGTAATTGCGCCGAGTCCCCATGATAGAATAGGGGAATAAATGACTGGTCGTATAGAAGATCGCTTGTCCAGGCTTACTTGCATTTGGAATCCATGAGTTAGCGTCAACAAGTCTTCTCCTGACGTCCGGGTTCCCTCGGTAACTCGTCGATGCAGCAACAAGTGGGACGGTTTGTTGGAGATTTTTTCGGGCGTTGTCATTGGTAGAGGGGATGTACCTAATTTTTCCTTGTTGTCGAGTACCCATAAGTGCCCCAATATCATTTCGTAACCCAGCTCTTTGACAATGTGGAATCTGCTATGCGTTATAGCGTCTCCTATCTTGACCTCGAGGTTGATGTAGCCATGTGCGTTTAAGACTTCTCCTCCCAGGTTCTTAATCACAGACGGGGAATGGGTAGCATCTTGTTTTGTAAATCCCGCAGCTTTCAGTATCTTGAAAGTAATAATGTTGAAGTCGGAGGCCGCATCGATGAGTGTGTTGTCGAATTCAATATCTCTTAAATGGGATGTGGTCAGCAGTCCCCAATTGCCTCTTTCGATTCCGCTCTTTGGTAAAGCTTGGGCCCTTGGCGCGGTTTCCAGGAGGAAAAGCCGTTGCCCACAAGCGACACGATTGAGAGCCGCGAAAATATCTTGGCGCTGCACCTTGGAAAGGTAGAGAATTTCACATACGTGTAGCATCATAGATTATACGGTCTCGTGCACGGAGTCCCCAGAGACCCCGCAATTCCTTACTGGAAGTGGGTCTTGATGCACTCCCTCGTTTCCTAATTGGATCTCCCCTGATTCTATCTTTTCTTTGAAGATATGCTTCAGTCTTTTGCAATCCTTTGGTTGGGTGGTGAACAAATCGTGGTAGTGGCGGTATTTGGGGTTCGCCATCTCGACCCACGATCGGTGAGCGTCTGGGAGGTGGCGATCGATAACATCATCTTGAATCCATGCTTCTAAGAGATCAATCACCTCCTCGATGGGAAACGGGAATTCCGAGGCATTCCCTTCGGTTTCGTGATGACGCATGGGAGCTTTAGCGGCGGCCTTCCGTGGCGGAGTTGCCCGTGATGGTCCGCAGCTGGGGCCTTCCTTTTTCCTCTCTCGTTTACTACGTTCACAGAGGAGGGGCGAGCGTTAAATTGCTTGCTGATGAGACGTCTATTCCCGCGAGTTTCGCGCATGTCTTCGGTTCGAGTCGGTCTAGTTCTTTCCAAAGAATGCTTTGGTGCTTGTCGTTCGGATCGTCCGAAGCTTCATGGAGTTCGGAGAATGTCTGGAAACGCAAGTTCTCTAGTAGGGCGCGGTAAATAGAAGCCATACCATTGATGCACATGTTCACCAGCTGCTGTTCGGTCATGTTTGGGTCATGACAGTCCAGTGATTGAACCCTGAATCTCTTAACAAAATCATTCGGATGTTCGTTGTCCCACTGGTACATTCTTCATAGGTCTGAGAAAGTAACTTGTTCAGACACGAAGAAGTACTTCTTGTAAAATACGGTAACCATGCTATCCCAGTTGGGGATACTGTTCGGCATGATGCTGTTGTACCATGTATACGCCTTCCGGGGTAAGTGATTTTGAAAACTCCCTCGAGACGAAGAACGTGATTGTATTCATGCTCGCCTAAGGACTCCAAAAGCGGGAGACATGCTCACGTGCATTTCCGGTGCCATCGTACAGAGTGAATTGAGGAGAGGAGTACCCTCTTGGAAGAGGGATTCTTTGTATTTAAGATGGGTAAGGAGGTTGATGCTGGTGCATGTCTACTTCATTATTCTTGACTCGGTTGCAGAGAAGTTGCTCCAGATCCTCTCGCGTAACGAAGTTGGACGGCTGGCTTCTTTCCAATGGGGTTCTAGCGCGAATCTCCTCGTCCGTAGAGACGTGTTCCGCTGAGGTGCTAGCGTCGAGGGTGTTGGAGGCGTTTCTAAACGGCTCTGGAGGGCATGACTCACGTGGTAGCCGCTCTGCTAGGGCCTTGAGAAAGGTGAGTACTTCTTTCTGTGTTGAAACCATATCCGTCTGGGCTCTAGCGAGAACTTCCTGTCGTTCCATCAAATCAGCGATAGTGACATAGGGTCGTCTTCCTCTGGTTCCTCCGGTTTCTCATCCCGTCGGTGGGGTAATTGGAGTCTTAGTGGTGGTTGGAGGTGCCATGCTTGATGAAGCGTTAGGAGCGGTAGCGGCGGCCCTGGCTCTGGTGACCGGTGGCGTAACGCCCGAAGGGGTGCTTTTGGCACTGCCGTGGTTAGTAGGTGACACGACGACGTTGTTGGAAGTAACTTTAACACCATGGATGTGTTTTATGCCGGTGTTCTCGACAGCTGATCCGGATCTGAGTTCTACCATGTTGGGATCGGTGTTTGAAAAATGAAATCAGGAATTGAAAGCTGATATTGTAACCGATAGATCAATCTCTCATTTGTGGTCGCCAATTGTTTGTAGGTGAAAATGGTTTCTGCTGATTTCGGTAATTTTGGGTGTACGGGTGAGAAACAATTTAAACCCTAAACAATGTACTACAAGGGAGTACTTTAGATTCGAGAGATCAATCTGTACAAGTCCGGCCTAAACCAAGAAATGGTCGTTCCAGACTTGCTTCGGTCACAAAGTGAAGGAGAATGGGTTGGTTTTTGGGAGAGAAGCAAGGAAAGTGATGAGACCAGAATAGTTGATTCTGGAAGAGTAGTTGTGTTACTACGACTTGTATCAGAAAAGTGGGAAGGCTAACAAATGGTAAGGTAGCAAGTATTTTCTGAGTGTTGTGTATTCCCAAATGAACTTGTTGTTCTATGGAAATAGGTAAGACCTATTTATAAAAGTCGAAGTGAAACATACCCTGGTCTCATTAAGGAATGGAAAAATGGGTAAGTAAATGGGAGGAGGTGGTAACCGTATGCATGGTATTGATGTTCCATAAAATCGTTAACGCATGGAATTGATGTCCCATGAACGTTTCACCTTTAACTCCCTGTATTTACTAACCGCCTCACCCTTATGACACTTCCTTGTGACGGGCGTAGTGTACGCCGCACGCTGTAAACCGCCAAACCAATACCCAAAGAGGATCCCCCAGTTTGTGATATGTGTTGATGTCTCGATTTTTTTTGTGGAAAACATGTAGCATGTTGTTCTTGCCTGGAAAGTCGTACTTGGGAGACTTGCTAGCTTGGTGACCTTCGACGGTCGAGATTTTGCATCTCAAGAGGAAAGATAGCCGTTGATCGTTGCACGCTTTCGTTTTGGTAGCGGCGTAGGGAAGGCCAGCATGGTGGCGCGGCAAGGTTGGCCTCCCGTTGGCATGGCATGGTTTGGCGTGGCCAAACTTAGGTTTTCGAGCCAAAGGTTACCATGTGTTGTCTGGTAACCTTGGATGGCTAGGATTTGTTCATAGGATTGAAGGGGGCCGTCGATTGTCGCACTCCTTTGTTTTTGGTAGCCACGTAGGGAAGGCCAGCATAGTGGCGCGACTATGTTGGTTAGAGCCAAGGCAGGGCGTAGTTTGGCTTGGCATGGCGGGGCCAAGGGTTTGCCATGGGCACATGGTGCGGCTAGCTTGGCTAGGTCCAAGGCAAGGCGTGTTTGGCTTGGCATGTGGGGCCAAGGTCTTGCCATGGGCACATGGCGTGGCTAGCTTGGATAGGGCCAAGGCAAGGCGTGTTTGGCTTGGCATGCGGGGTCAAGGGTTTGCCATGGGCGCATGGCGTGGCTATCTTGGCTAGGGCCAAGGCGAGGCGTGTTTGGCTTGGCATGTGGGGCCAAGGGTTTGTCATGGGCGCATGGCGTGGCTAGCTTGGCTAGGTTCGTGACCGATCTAGGGTTTTGGGCCAAATGTCGTTTGGTAATCTCGGACGGCTAGGATTTGCTCCTGGGATTGAAGGGCGACCGTTGATTGTCGCACGCCTTCGTTTTTGGTAGCCGCATAGGGAAGACCATCAAGGTGGCGCGGCTAGGTTGGCATGGGGCCATGGAAAGGTGTGTTTCGCAAGGCGCTGTAGGTGTGGCTGGCATGGTTTTCCATTGGCACAGGGGTGTGGTTTGGCTTGGCATGACGGGGCCAAGGGTTTGCCATGGGCACATGGTGCATCTAGCTTGGCTAGGGCCAAGGAAAGGCGTGTTTGGCTTGGCATGTGGGGCCAAGGGCTTGCCATGGGCGCATGACGTGGCCTAGCCAAGGCAAGGCGTGTTTTGGCTTGGCATGTGGGTCCAAGGGTTTGCCATAGGCGCATGGCGTGGCTAGCTTGGCTAGGGCCAAGGCAAGGCGTGTTTTGGTTTGTCATGTGGGGCCAAGGGTTTGCAATGGGCGCATGGCGTGGCTAGCTTGGCTAGGTGCGGTTTGGCTTGGCATGTGGGGCCAAGGGTTTGCCATGGGCGCATGGCGTGGCTAGCTTTTCTAGGTTTGGCTTGGCATGTGGGGCCAGGGTTTGCCATGGGCGCATGGCGTGGCTAGATTGGCTAGGTGCGGTTTGGCTTGGCATGTGGGGCCAAGGGTTTGCCATGGGCGCATGGCGTGGCTAGCTTGGCTAGGGCCAAGGCAAGGCGTGTTTTGGCTTGGCATGGTAGGTGTGGCTGGCATGATTTGCCATTGGCACAGGGGTGCGACTAGCATGGTTGGCATGCTTTGGCGCGGTAGGTGTGGCTGGCATGGTTAGCCATTGGCACATGCGTTGTGAGAATTAGGGTTTTGGCCTGTCGAAACCCTAATCAGCATTAAAAAAAGGTACCCTAATAATTTTCTCGCAGACAAATTAAAGGGTTCAATAAATGTGCTTGGTTTGGACATTATTACTCAAGTTCTGTGACGTCACTGTCTGACTAGGGTTTTACGAATTTACCCCTAAGCTAAAAACCACCATCAACAGGTACCTTTTCTGTCATTTGAGGAAAAACGCTTTAAACTACAATAGATTATTATTATTGAGTTTTGGGTATGGGTACACAAGAACAGTCAAGAAGACACTGGACCGGATTGGAACCAGGAAAAATCCAAGCTGAATCGCAATCCAGTCTTGTGTGTGGCTCTGAGGGCCAGGGACATAATATGAGAGTCGGGATAGGACCAGGTACAGGGAACGGTTCTTAGGGGGGACCGGACTGGAATCAGACCAAAAGAACCGGTCATTATAGTCCGTTGAGATCTTGGTTAGAATTTATTCATAGCCGTCGATCCTAGGTCTTGATATCTATCTTATCTATCGACCATCTCTTACCTCCGTCATTATTCTTCTTCGTTTTTTCTCTAAAGTGAAGTGAAGAACAACAACAGCCATTCACTTCTTCTTCCTCACGATGTCTGAATCGTATCATCACCACCAATGTAGTTAATATCGGATACCATTTTGTCTCGGCCGGGGACTGGTACACTGGTACAACATTGTATCTGGGAGATTTCGGTTTCAAATATCGATGCATATCGGTTCTAAATTTATATCTATAATTTTACGTCAAAGACGGGAAGATTCAAGAAGTGGGAAAAATAAAGAGAAAATGGGTCATTTGTCCAAAAAAATTTAAAACACGGTTCAAATGGACAAGTAAAAAAAAGTACGGGTGAAATAGCCAAAAAAAAAATAGCAAGGATGAAACTGGATTCATCCTGGATTATACTTAAAAATAGCAAGGATGAAACTGGATGCATCCTGTGTAAAATAAAAATAACAAAAAAATATTTGAAAATGTATGTGAGGATGAAACCGGTTACATCCTCGCCTATTTTTAAATTTTTGTCCATTTAAACAAATATCTTTTAATTTTTGGCTATTTAAACAAGTATCAAAACCTAAGTGTCTTTTTCACCCGGGGAATTGTTGATTTTGGTCTTTTTGACCAATTTTGTGAAAAATAAAATATGTATCTATAATTTTTATATTATAATTTTCATAAAATACACAAGTATTCATTCTCGGTTTCAATACTAATGACAGATATCATCATCTATAGTAATTCTCTTAATCCAGATACCACCAAGTAATAATCATCATCACACATCAACTGATCCTGATGTTGTTAGTGGATCATGTGGAGCTAGAAAACTCTAGAATCCAGCTACATTAGGCCACTATTAATTATAGAGATATGTATAGGTCCATTTGGTTCTAGACCATGAAGTCTCCACATGCAAGGATAACCATATGCATGACGTCCATCTGTTCAATTTTCTTAAGAAGAGAAGGGTAGCTATTAGAAGACACAACTCCTGTGTTTAACATTTCAGTCTCTTTTCTTTCCACAGACCTGATGTTTTTATTCTTTTCATCTCTCTCAGTAATCCCACCAATAACTGCCAGTACAGTATCGCTACCGCTAATTAACGCAAGACCACTTCCAATTGAGAGGACTATCTCATATGAGATTTTGGGAGGTTTATAACCAATCTTAGAAAGAAGAAAACATAGAAGACGATCAATACACATGTGATTTTGCTCTTGCCTTGTTTCTCTGTAAATTATGTGTAGGTGTAAATAATCCACAGGGACAGGTGGAACGATTCTAAGCCATGGCGTACCAGAGCAAGCATGTATCTAGAGTACGGATCACCTCTCCGAATCTGGGCGCAAGAAAAGAGGGGCAGAGACAGCTCGAAAAGCCGACGAAAAGGGGGAAAAGTTGTGATGCGATGGGCATCGGGTGCTGGAGCAATAAATGCGCTGACAGGGTCGATAAGAAGACAAGAAGAGATCGGTCAAGGAAGACTCGGCCAAGGACCCAAAGGGCGACATCGATCATCCCCGCCAAGTGGGCGACATCGAGTGATGAGATAGCAGAAGAAGACATCGCTCAGCTTGACGTCCCGACCCGAACAAATAAGGACACCGGCTGAGACATCGACTAACACCCGAGAGGAACATCGAGGAAGCTACGCCAGGCCTAACATCGTAGTACTGGATGTATCATCACCTGTAACTATAAATACAGACCATGTAGAGAGGTAGAACTTAAGTAAGAAGTGAGGAAAGAGAGCATACTCATAGCATTGAGAGAGAAACACCCGCCTTGTAACCTTGAATCGAGTAATAAGATCATCCTTTAACCCCCGTGGACGTAGGAACGAACGGATAGACGAGCCGAGGAACGAGGACGATAGCAAAGGCGATGGCAAGTACCTCCAGGACGAGCAGGATCCTGAGGAACCGTGTCGCGGCGGGATCTAGCGGGCAAGAGGGACTTACGGATCCCCAGCACGGAGATCGTCGACCTAACGACCGGGGCGAGACTCAGGCGTTGATCAAAGGCATGACTACGGTCGACGAGGAAGTCGATCTGGGCCGAGATGACGACTTCCCACCCGGGAGGTTGAGGATTAACCCGAGTCAGATGGGGCCGAGGAACGAGGGCAGCATGGAGGACGGGAGAACTGCATCGGATACGGAGGAGGAGGAGGAAGTTCAAACGATACACGAGGAACGAAGGAGAGAAAGACAACCTACAGAGCACCAAAGAGATTTAGAACGAGAGGCCGAAAGGCTTAGGCAAGTACACTTGGCAGGAGGGAACCCTAATCGAGACGTCCCCCCAGTAACGGCTAACCGCCCCACAACTTCGGTTGTTCCCCCAGTAGTGATCGATCACCCAACGGCTCCGGTTGTCCCTCCTATCGCTCTCACTACGAGACCCCCAACCGCACCCCCTAACACAACGGGACACCAGGTGAATGGTCACTCTAGTCATGAGAGCACGACCTCGATGTTACTCGCCATCTCGGCAAGCCAAAGAAGACAGGAGGACCTAATGAGAGGGTGCGGAGGGAGGAACTTGGCGCTAGAATACGAGAATCACCAACTCCGCAATAGGAGAACGGGGTCGAGGGGATCATCAAGCCGAGGCGCCTTTAGCAACCACACTCCATCAAGGGACGACCCACCTCCTTCACCGAGCCGAGGACGAGTACCCGACCCTAATCGGCCAAGAGGAGGGTATGGGCCATCCGAGGATTCTTCGGCCGACGAGGAAGCAACCAACGAGAGTACGGACGCGACCACCAAACAAAAGATCGAACGACTCGAGCGGATGGTTAAGAAACTGACTGGAGACAACGAGGATGATAAGTTAGCAGAAGTAATCAATGAAGCCCAGAAGACACCGTTTACTGGGAATTGGACCGAACACCATTCCCACCAAAGTGCACGTTGCCAATTTTCCCATCTAGGTTCGATGGCACAGCGACGGGGGAACACATCAAGATGTACGGCATGTCCTTACTACAGTGGAAGAATCACGATGTGGTCATGTGCAAATTTTTCCCCGCTAGTCTAGAAGGAGAAGCGAAGAGTTGGTTCTACACCCTGCCCGATAAATCCGTTGGGAGCTATGCGGTTTTGGTGGAAACCTTTCTCGAGACATACATGCAAAACAAAGATAGCTCGGCCCCGCAGTCGACAAGTTGTTTACCACCGGCGCGAAGACTCGGGGGAGCCGCTGCATGGTCCTTAACGGACAGATGGAGGAAGTTATGCACGGATATAGGGAAAGCACCGGTCGACCAACAGATATTCGGCTTCGAGAACTCGCTAAGAAAGTCGGACCCCATCTGGGTGGCAATGTACACGGAGAAGCCCAAGACACTAAGGGAGATCCGGAAGATGCAGGAGCATTATATCGCCTTGGAGGAGATCCAGGAAGGAGCGCAAGATAGGGGAATACAAGAGGCGAGCACGGAGAAGAGGCTACCCGAGAGAAGCCACGAACCGACCAGAGAAAAGACCCGGTGCCCAGCCCCGAGTGAAAACAAGAAAGTTTGGGTCGAGAGGGGAAAGAAGCCTCGCCACGAGCCAAGATCATATACTCCGCTCAATGCACCGTTGGAGGAAGTGTTCAAGGAGGTTGAAAAGAGGAATGACATCCGTTATCCCAAGACTCGGGAATCAATTCGACGGGACAAGGAACCACCCGGAGTTCTGCCATTATCATCAGTTCCGCGGCCATTCAACCAATGATTGTAGAGAAGTGAAAGACATCGTCCAGCACCTGATCCGCGATGGATACCTACGGCATTTCGTCAAAACACCGTCGACACCGGCCCAGCCCGAGGTCCCAGTACACCAAATAAGAATCAATCGCGGCGCTCAGTTCACTTGTAATACCATATCACACTCGGCAACACAAGGATACGATTTAGGGACCGGTATCACTTCGAGGATACACAAGAGGGACAGATCGGGCAGAGAAATCTTTAGCGTGGCCAAGACCCTCCCCATGGAGCCATGGATGATGCAGCTGATCAATTTTTCGGCGAAAGATGTCCCATTAAACGGGCAAGCACACGGGGATCCCTTAGTAATAACCCTGATGATCGAGGAATGGGGTGTCCGCAGGATACTAATGGACAGTGGTAGTTCAGTCGAGGTTACGTGTTCTATGACACTTTCAAGAGGATGGAGTTGTGCGATGACATCCCGATCCCGTCGACTTATCGGATTTACGGCTTCACCGGTGCGGTGACGGTGCCAAAGGAGAAGTCACTCTCGGAGTATCGGACGGGGAAGGGTTCCTTGACACATTGACCACCTTTTGCGTAGGAGATGTCGCATCCCGTATGAGCGATCCTGGGACGACCTTGGATCGCGAGGATCAAGGGAGTCGCCTCGGCCTACCATCGAGATTGCGCTTTCCTTCCTATCGCAGAGTAGTAGAGGTGCTAGGTGACCCCAATGGCAAGACAAAGTGTGTGCAGATAGACATCCAACGAACGAGGAAAGACGGTCGAGGAAACGCCAAGAAAAGAAGAAGTCTAAGGAAGTGGAGGCGGAGAGGAATTGGAAAAGGTAATGTCACAAGCCATCGCCACCTACGAAGCGGGCGAGACGGAAGTCTTATAGCAATCACAGAGCCTAAGCAGCCGAGTCGGCGAGCCACGGCAAAACTTCTCGGCCCTAGAACCAACCGGCAAGTCAATGGGCGGGCACCGAGGAGGAGCCGAGATTAGTGAGAATAGGGTCACGCTTAACGAACGAACAGTCCAGTGGTCGATAACCCTCCTGAAGGAGCACATGGATGTATTCGCTTGGCAAATGCACGACATGGAAGGAATCGACCCAGAAGTTTGCTCACACCATCTGCGGATAGACCCCAAGTTCAAGCCGATCAGACAAAAGATGAGAAGAATCGCGCCCGAGCTACAACCGGCGGTGGAGGCAGAGCTGAAGAAACTGTCTGTGGCAGAATCATCCGAAAGGCCCAATATCCGCAATGGATATCTAATATGGTGATAGTCCCCAAAAGGAATGGGGGCGTCCGAGTTTGCGTCGACTATAGCGATTTGAATAAGGCATGCCCAAAGGACAGCTTCCCTCTCCCCAGCATCGACCAGCTAGTGGAATCCATTGTCGGGTATAAGGCGATAACACTCATGGACGGGTACTCGGGATATAACCAAATCCCCCTGGCCCCCGAAGACCAGGAGCATACATCTTTTTTCACGCCAAGAGGACTGTGTTGCTACACCAAAATGCCATTCGGGCTAAGAAATGCGGGCACTACATATCAGAGGCTGGTGGAGGACATGTTTGAGGATAAAATACACGACACCATCGAGGTATACGTGGACGACATGCTGGTAAAGAGTAAAGTAGCCGACACTCACATCGACGACCTTAGAGACATCTTCCAGACCATGAGGAAGTACAAGATGAGGGCGAATCCGTCCAAGTGCACCTTCTGGGTCACCTCGAGCAAGTTTCTAGGATACATAATCACCGATAAAGGGATCGAGGCAGATCCGGATAAAATCAAAGCCGTAATGCAAAATGCCATCACTGTAACGATTGGGGCGTGCAACGGCCGAGCAGGAACTAGCGGCTTTAGGACGATTCATTCTCGGTCGTCGGACAAGTGCAAGGATTTCTTCGGGACGTTAAGGAAGGGAGAGAAGTTTAAATGGACCGAGGAGTGTGAGGAAGCATTCCGAGAAAATCAAGCAACATATGGCAAGCCTACCGGTGTTACAAAGACCCGAGCCCGCACGTACTAACATTTGTATCTCGGGCGACCAGTCATGCCATATATTTGTGTTGGTCAAGAACGAGGGAGCGGAGAAGAAAAGCGTATATTTCATAAGCAAGACCATGAACCGAGGCGGAAAAGAACTACACGAGAATCGAGCAACTCATACTAGCGCTAGTGTTTGCAACACGAAGCTGGACGTATTTCCAAACTCACAAGATTCGAGTGCTCACCAAGTCCTCCATAGAGTCGTGCTTGACAATGCGGCTAGGTCGGGCGGATCTCCAAATGGGAGCGCACAAATAAAGCAATTCGATATCTTTTATGAAATGAGGACGGCGGTGAAAGCGCAGTGCGATGGCCGATTTTTGGCGAACTTCCCTCTCGGTGACGAGGACGAAGTAGAAGACATCCCGGAATGGAGGAAGATCGAGAAGACCCACCCGATTTACTCGAGACTGCAGCCCGACACAATGGGAGGTCTTCGTCGGCAGGTCATCCAATAAAGACGGATCGGGTTTAGGACTGGTCTTCACGACAGAAGGGCAAGAAAATGGTCCACTCCTTTAGGCTTGAGTTTAAAGCAACCAAAAATGTCACGGAGTACGAAAAGTAATACATGCCCTACGCTTGATTGTAGAGATGGGCATCCGGGAGGTCGACCTGACAAGCGACTCCACTAGTTTTGCGGCAAATCATCGGGCAATATGCCATACATGACCCTTTGTTGCAAAAAATGGGAGCTCGCCCAATTCTACATCAGCGGATACCAAGCATCAAATTCGAACACATCCGCGAGAAAAGACAATCGGCATTCGGATGCCTGGCATATATCGCTTCCATGTTGACGGACTCAAGCATTGAGGGTATTAGAATCATGAGGATCCTAATGCCTTCGCACCCGAGAACGTGGATATCGGCGCACAAGTCGCGGCAACCACTACCGGTCGGTCTGGGCCGATGATTGGAGGAAGCCGATCCATGAATACCTCGAAACGGGAAGGTTGCCCAAGGGGAGGCACGAGATCAACAAGATCAAGAGCAAAGCCGCCGCGTACGAACTTCGGGATGGCACCCTATCCGAAAATCATACCTAGGACCATTGCTAAAGTGCCTAAGTAAGGAGGAGGCGAGATGATCCTTAACGAATTACATTATGGGGCTGCGAGAAACCCACAGCTCGGGGCCCAGCCTAGCGGCACGAGCTAAAACCATGGGATATCTCCGGCCCTACATGAATGAGGACGCGAGACATATGGCCACCGTTTGCGACGAATGCGAGAGGGAAATTTGGAAGGAAGATACACGCGCCGGCCGTAACATTAAACTCTGTCATCAGTCCCTGGCCCTTCGCTAAATGGGGAATCGACATCGTGGGACCACTACACGTCGGATCAGGACAAAGGAAGTATTTAATTGTAGCCACCGACTATTTCACCAAGTGGGTTGAGGCTGCTCCGCTAAGGCACATACGCGATAAGGATGTCTTTCGGTTCATCGGGAACACATCATATGCCGCTTTTGGGATTCGGCAGCAATCGTCTCGACAACGGAAACAATTGCAAGGCAAAAACATCGACACCTTTTCAACACTTACAACATCCGAAAGAGCAAGTCCACGCCCCTATACCCCCAAAGCAATGGACAGGCCGAGATCACAAACAAGACCATCGCCGATAACATGAAGAAGAAACTTGACGGGGAATATGGGGAATGGTGCGAAGAGCTCTACAACGTCTTGTGGGCATATAGGACGACTACGGGGAGGCAAATCGGACCATCACCCTTCATGTTGACATACGGGACCGAAGCCATCCACGCTTACGGAGGCGATGATACCCACCACGAGGACCGAAGCATGGAGGCGAAACATCTCGGCGAGACCTTATCTTGGCTAAACTCGACGATTTAGAAGAAACGAGAGAGATGGCCCTGCAAAAAATGGAAAATTACCAACGAAGGATCCAAAGAGGAATACAACAAACGGGTCCGTCTAAGAGAATTCCAACAGGGCAGTGGTACTAAAACACCTACCTAGCTATGAGCGTGACAAGAAGGGCGGTAAACTTGCACCACGATGGGGAGGGCCCTACACGATAGTCGAGAAAGTCGGCGAAGGGGCATACAAGATACTGAAGCCGGACGGAACACCCGAGCCACGACCATGGAACGCGCACGACTAAAGCTCTACCACCCATGAAATCGGGGTAAGATATCTTGTCATCTATTTCCGTGAAAGGCCGCGTGGGGTTGGAAATAGGACAAGTGCGTCTGAATGGTCGTTTCGAACCCGGGGCGACGGCATTGTGCAAGTGCCGGGGCGACTTACACTAACACGGACTATTCGAACTCGGGGCGATGGTAGTGTGCAAGTGCCGAGGTAGTTCAGGGTCCCTGGTGGTTGGAAGCCAGTGGCCGATTGTCGAGGCATGAGTCCTCGACAGTCGAGCAGTCAACATTGCTCTCCTCGCAAGTGGCCGAATCACTTGCCCAAGAAGATGTCGATAACTTCTTGGGATGTCGATCCCATAGAAACTAGGCAAGACCAACTCCTTCCACTAGATCTCGAAAGACGGTGATGAGATGCCTCGGTCAGGACATGGCATCGGGCCGATGACCCTCCTTGTCGAGTGTGTCCGATGAAACGGCATTTGTGACTAACTTTGTCTATTCATGCGGGCATAAATAAGGATAATAACAGGCTACGACAGAAGAAAAGCCACACACGGGCAACCCAACATAAATAAAGATAATGACATGTAGTATAATGACATCGAAGTAGCAAGAAGAGCAAACAAACCGGCGACGCAGCACCCCATAACAAGTTATGCAAGAAGTTAACAAAGTGTTTGTAGGATCGTAATATCGCAACGTACAAGGCTCGCGGGATTAATAAACGCCCACTCATCGCGAGGCGATCTTGAGATAGCTAAAATAAGCGCCTTAAATGAATAACGGCAAACAAAACAATTGGAAGACATGAAACTTTGGCGAGGGTAGAAGTGTCGCGAGAATGAATATTTGCACATTTGCGACACTAGCGAGACATTCCCGAAAATAAAGGATAGCTTAAATGTCGTCCACTTCGTATTACCCTATATAGGTGAGTGAATCACATTGTAAGGAGAGATCTTTTTGAATGGAAAAGCAAGTCATTAGGAGGAGAAAGTTTAAGAGAGTTTTAATTTCAAGTGTAATTCTATTGTCTTGTGTAAACATTTCATCGAATCAATTGATAAATATTTCTTGATCACACATCTTTCAATG
>JAJJWW010004960.1:0-30810 GCA_023531295.1 Papaver armeniacum
CCTCCAATTGCAGCTTCATTCTCATTACAGACTTCAATTCTCTATTGAACTCAGATGAACCATAATATCAGACAAAACCTATTTAATCTCCTCTCAATCGATTGCAGCAGCAGATATCCCCCATGCCAAACCAAGCCGCACTCTGCGCACCATGGCAACCATGCCAAACCAAGCCGCACTCTGCGCGACCATGGCAAAGCAATGCCAAACCAAGCCGCCTCTGCGCACCATGGCAACCATGCCAAACTAAGCCGCACTCTCGCGCAGACCATGGCAAAGAATGCCAAACCAAGCCGCACTCACAAGTGATCATGGAAACCATGCCAAACTAAGCCGTGATCTGCGCAGACCATGGCAGCAATGCCAAACCAAGCCGACTTCACGCACCATGGAAGCAATGCCGAACCAAGCCGCATACTGCGCATCATTGGCAACAATGCCAAACCAAGCCGCATACTGCACACCATGGCAACAAATCTCCAAGCCGCTATGCCATTGGCACACGCCAAATATATCACCCTAGGCTTGCAAGACTTGCAACTAGGTCAACATGGCCGCACATGCCAATACGTGCCGCAAGCCATATTCCAAGTCGCTATGCCATTGGCACACGCCAAATATAGCACCCTAGGCTTACAAGACTTGCAACTAGGGTCAACATGGCCGCACATGCCATTGGCACATGCCAATACGTGCCGCAAGCCATATTCCAAGTCACTATGCCATTGGCACACGCCAAATATAGCACCCTAGGCTTGCAAGACTTGCAACTAGGTCAACATGGCCAGCACATGCCATTGGCACATGCCAATACGTGCCGCAAGCCATATTCCAAGTCGCTTATGCCATTGGCACACGCCAAATATAGCGCCCTAGGCTTGCAAGACTTGCAACTAGGTCAACATGGCCGCACATGCCATTGGCACATGCCAATACGTGCCGTGAAGCCATATTCCAAGTCGCTATGCCATTGGCACACGCCAAATATAGCGCCTAGGCTTGCAAGACTTGCAACTAGGGTCAACATGGCCGCACATGCCATTGGCACATGCCAATACGTGCCGCAAGCCATATTCCAAGTCGCTATGCCATTGGCACACGCCAAATATAACGCCCTAGGCCCGCAAGACTTGCAACTAGGTCAACATGGCCGCACATGCCATTGGCACATGCCAATACGTGCCGCAAGCCATATTCCAAGTCGCTATGCCATTGGCACACGCCAAATATAGCGCCCTAGGCTTGCAAGACTTGCAACTAGGTCAACATGGCCGCACATGCCATTGGCACATGCCAACACGTGCCGCAAGCCATATTCCAAGCCGCTATGCCATTGGCACACGCCAAATATAGCGCCTAGGGCTTGCAAGACTTGCAACTAGGTCAACATGGCCGACGTGCCATTGGCACATGCCAAACACACACGCTGGGTAGCCTAACTTGCAAACCGTGCAACCTACCACCAAGGCATTCCGCACATGCCAAACACACGCCGGTAGCCTAACTTGCAAACCATGCAACCTACCACCAAGGCATTCCGCACATGCCACACGCGCCAGTAGCAGCACCACTTGCACTCAAGGCGCAACCAACGAGATATCAACACAAAGGCGGGGATGCTTCTTTAGGGTTTTGGTTTGGCAGTCAAAGATGCAGCGTACACTACGCTCACATTAAGAAAGCGTGAAAAGGAATAAAGCGGTCAAATAAATGAGGGAAATAATGGTGAAAACGTTTTCACCCATAAACACCTTTGCGGTTACCACCTCCTCCCCATTATTTCACCCTTTACTCTCTTCCTTCATGAGGCCGTGGTACGTTTCAATCTCGACTTGTATAAATAGGTCTTACCTATTTCCACTGCACAACAAGTCTCTGGTCGGGAGAAATATACTACACACTTACACTCTAAAAGGCAACTTTGCAAGCTCTCCAAAAAGCTTTCATCTCTTGCAAGCTTCCTAAGCTTTCACTTTCCGATACAAGTCGAGATACTACTCTCCTCAACACCTTTCTTTGCTTCCTCCCCAAATCAACCCTTCTCCTCCACTTTGTGACCAAGCAAGTCCTGGAATGGCCATTTCTTGGTTTAGGCCGGACTTGTGGTGATTGATCTCTCGAATCTATAAAGTGCTCACGTGCAAAAGACATTTGTTTGTTTAGGGTTTGAACCAGTTTCTCACTCATCTACCGAATTTACCAAATCGGCAAAACGATTTTACCCATAAACAATTGGCGACCCGTAAATGGGAGGATTGATCTTTCGGTTACAATATCAAATTACTAGCCGCCGGTTTTGTCAAACCTATTCACCATCCTACTTGGTTAGCCAATATCGTTCCTGTTAAAAAGAAGAATGGTGGATCGAGTCTTTGTCGATTTGGAAGATCCGAACAAGTCTTTTGCCCTAAAGACGATTTCCCGCTACCTAACATCGACATGCTGGTAGACGCTACTGGTGGACATGGTATGTTCTCTTTCATGGATAGATATAGCGGTTACAACCATATAAAGATTTATGAGCACGACGCTTAAAGCAAGACTGCTTTCCGAACCTCTTGGAAACTTCTATTACACCGTAATGCCGGGTCTCAAGAACGCTCGGCGCCACTTACCAACGCGCCATGACTACCATCTTCCACGATATGATGCACAAGCAAGTCGAAGATTACGTAGATGATGTGGTGGTTAAATCAAGACTCGAGCGGATCATCCGAAACGCTGCGACAAGTATTCAAAGATGCCGCGAATACAAGTTGAAGATAAATCCTTTGAAATGCGCTTTTGGTGTCTCTTCGGGAAAATTCTGGGATTCAAGCAATCACTTGAGAATAAAAGTTGATCCAAATAAACGCAAGCTATCCTCACGATGCCGCCACCACAAACCGGAAGGGAGCTCTAGAGTTTCATGGGCAAAGTGAACTACATTCGTCGCTTCATACCGGTTGGCACATACCACCACCACGTTTACTCTCTGCTAAAAAAAAAAGGAGCAAACTCTCACATGGACTACATCTCAAAGAAAAAGCGTACCCCGGAAGATCCAAAATAAATCACTGTCCTCCCCAACCGTCATGAAGCCTCCTATGCAAGGGAGACCACTATGTCTCTACACAGCCTTTAGCGATAATGCCATCGGAGCTCTCCTCGCGCAAGAGGACGATAAAGGAATGGAATACCCCATATACTATTTCAGTCGAACGTTGAGAGACGCCGAACTCAGTATACCCCAAGGCGGAAAAGGGTGTTTAGCACCGATTCATTCCATCAGAAGTTGAGACACTACCTCCTCTCCAATAAGAAAGTGCTAGTGTCCAAATCCGACCTCAGAAGTTTCTCCTCTCGAAACCTGCCTTGATAGGGAGGCCGGCTAAGTGGATCCTATGCCTATCAAAGTTCGACATAACGTGCATCTCCCAAAGGCCATAGAAGGACGGGTGTTGGACACATTGATTCCTGTGGAGGTAACACTGCTAGGAATTACGAGAAGATCTCCCTTAGAGACCTTCCAGGATATCTTTTTAGTCAAGGAAGAAACATGGCTGCTATTCTTCGATGGCTCTTCCACCCCAAAGACTAATACCGGAGGAGCGGGTGTTGTATTAGTATCTCCCCGGGCTTTGAGAAGTCTTTCGCACTCTTCAAGTTAGACTTTCCGTGCACCAATAACTCACCAACGAAGCCTTCCTCATTGACTATCACTAGCTTCAAGCCTGGGGCCACACGTTTGGAGATAAGAGGAGATTCCAAATTACTCATCAACCAGTAAACGGGATCTATGCATTGAAAGAACTAACACCGGCGCCATACAGGGCTGGGCACAAAAACTACTAAATTATTTCGCTCAAGCAACTATCACATGTCTACTGCAGCAGCAACAAGCATGCCGACCGCTTAGCTACACTATCCTCAAAGCTTTCTGATTCGGAAGGAACCGAGGAAACTCTCGACAAGAAACGGAGAACCATAGCTTCAACATGGCTCTCACAACTCGAGAAAACCAAAGACGATGACTGGAGAACTCCTATCATTCAAGAACTCAACAACTCGCTTTTCCAAGGGAAGGTCGACTCAAGACTTTGCGGAATTTCTTTATGCTTCAAGGGGTCCCCAGTATCATCGAAATCCGCATGGCACTCGGGTAAGGTGTCTCGGGAAAGAGGAAGCACAACAACAACTTGAACATGTTCATACCGGTCTATGGAATAACGTCCAGAGTAACCCTCTACCGCTGTTTTACAACGACTTGGATACTATTGGTCGGAGATGGAAACCTGGGCCACGACTACTCCAAAAGCGGTCCAAACTTCCAGCGCTCCATGTCGATGCGTAAGTCCTCAACATCAGTCACACTGGGATCAGTGAGCCGTACATGGTTTTCCTTCGCACGGGGCATTCTTCCTACTAACAAAGAGGATGCGTCCAAGCCAAAGCAGAAGTCCAAAAGATTCGTGTTCCATGATGGGGTTTTATATCGCAAAGAGTTTGGGAATTCTACCGAGGTGTTAAGCGGTACGTAAATCCCGGCTTATGTTAAGAGAAATGCACGAAGGCGAACACTAAGGAAACAGAAACTATTCCCGCAGATACGTGAAAGGTACTACTTTGGTCGACCATGGAAGACGACGCGCGACCTTCGTTCGTAAATGCCAAGAATTCCGAGTCACTAAACCTCATCCACGTGCCCTCCAACACCCTTGCACGCGATAAGTAGCCCGTGGCCCTTTCATAGTGGGACTCAAACATCATTGGGAAGATCAACCCACCGTCCTCAAAACAGCATGAGTACATAACAACCGCGACCGAGTACTTTACCAAGTGGGTCAAGCTGTCACCAAAAGGAACCACCTGAGCCACAATCGCAAAGATTCATCAAGGAACACATCATCCGCCGTTTTGGCGACCTAAACACATCATCTTGCCCGACAACCATAAACGCCTTTTGCTAACAAGCAAGTACATGAACTGCCAGAAAGTACGGAATCAAACAAGTCTTTTCTACCGCCTATTATCCCTGTGGAAATGGGCAAATAAAGTACCAACAAGACTTTGATCCGAATCCTCGGCCGGACAAGACACGACAATCCCCGAGAACCGCACGAGCAATTGCCAATGGCACTGGGCGCATGAACATCTCCTAAGCTCCACCGGCATGTCTCCTTATTCCCTCGCTCTACGGTACAGACGCGATCCTCCCATGTAAATCAAGATCCCGTCGGCCTGTAATTGCGCGGCAAGCGGACCCTGAATGAAGCGAATCACTCAATGCCGATTGCATAACTAGACACTCGGACTCCGTAAGATCTCGGGCAGAGGAACATGCACAAGCATACGAAATAGTATTTCCGTGGCGCATAACAGCCATGTAAAACCTGTGGTTTTCAAGGAAGGAGATCGTGCTAAAAACCGCCAAACACATCCAAGCAGGTGCATCGACACCGAAGTTTTCTCCCAAATGGGAAGGGCCGTACATAATCACTAAGGCATATAATAAAGTGGTTACTACAAGATTATCAAAGAAGATGGGGGAAAGCTAGAGGCGGCCACAATCTGAAAAGTGGCTTAAGGCGTACTACGACTAATCATTTCCCCGCAACATGCTACATCAAAAGTGTGGGCAAACAGACAGCACTCTGGGCTTTTACTTTCTCACCATTATTGAATTTCAATACAATCCAAAGATTGCTTGCAATCTCTTTATTTCTTCAAAAAAAAAAAAAAAAAGAGAGAGAAAGAGGAGCTTTTTTGATCTCATAATACAAATCAGAAAATCCCATCTAGCAAATTATAATCCCTACAAAATATCATCTTCAATCGACCATGATATCTTTCAGTCCTCCTCTTAAAATCTTGAGTTAACTCTTCAATCCTCCGAGACTCTAGGGCCAAAATTTCTTCCTCTTCCAGCATGGCTTTTGTGGAAGGAATCACACCAGCAAGAATACCAGCCCTGTCGACCTTCACGATATTGAGGCGGTGCCGCAACCAGCAACGTTAAAATCCAAAGATTCGCAGTAGACACCATGTTCTCCCACTTTTGAATGGTGACTCCACAACGGCATGATGAATGGGCACATTCTCCATCTCAAAGAATCATTGGCAAAAGACAAATCACTATGAAACCAAAGCGGACGAACAACACTTCACCACGCTCCGGTAGCAATATGGCGACGCCTTCCATATCCTCGTATAAAGGGCTACGAATTCTTTCGCACCAAGAAACCACCAACATTCCGATAATTGGAGGAGAGACACTCATCAATGCAGTCCCAAACGATAAAACTGCAGAAGGGTATTCATGGCAAGATAGCCCTAAATCAAAGATTCTCCAAATGCAGCAGTTGACAAGCTCGGACTTGAAGGAAGGGAACAATTAGATCATCCTCGAGCGATAGCTGACGCATGCTCCAACAGATATCTCTCGCATAAAAAGGAAATTTCCCCACTTACACAATAAGCGTTAAAGTGTGTGTCACCACAAAGAGGAAGAAAACATACAGGTATGATTTTCTTAACCCGAATAACATTTGTTGGGATGCTCATGCAAGAATCGGACTCGCGCCCTCATCCTAGAGAGAAACTGATCGTTGGTTAGAAGATGACTCAAGTTGCGTGACATGACAAAGAGAGAAATCCAACAAGAAGAATTTTTTTTTCTTTCTCAAACAAGGAATATGATGCGGTTGCATTGGGTATAAATACGGGATTTTAAAGGGAAAGGGAGCAATGAGGGACATAACGCTTTCGTATTCAAGCATGAACAATGCCCTAATCAAGCCGCACGTGAAGGAAAGCAAAATAAGGAAACTTTGAGAAACGCCTACTCCTCTTTATTTACATAAGTCACGCCCGCAAGCACGGCTTCCAAGTTGCACTGCCCCACCAATTGCGCCGACCTCCCAATGGTCGTGACAAGTCACGCCTAAGCACGCACGGCTTACACTTTGCGCCTGGCCCCACCAGCTAGCTCCCTCGGCCTCCCAACTCACACCAACTTCCCAACGCCGCCTAAGCCGCACGGCCCACCAATTGTGCTAGCCTCTCCGATTTGTGCAAAACTACCAGAGGCAAGGATTCCAAATCCTATTTATAAAAGGTCAGACAAGCCTCCTTCAATTTTCTTTACTGGGTTTCTTGTTAATAGTTTGTCACCATCTTATGCTTACCTCGCAACAAAGCCCATGTTCCGAGCTAAGCTAGGGACTTAATGTTGATGGTGGTTTTTAGACAAGGGGTAAAATCGTAAAACCCCATGACCTAGTGTTACCCTTAACACATTAACTAAGAGCATTTAACTCAGGTGTAAATAATTAATGTGGGTATTTTTTCAAAATACCAGATTAGGGTTTTCAATACGTAACCCTAATTCCAAAACCAAGCCACACTCAGGCACCATGGCAAAGCAATGCCAAACCAAGCCGCTCTGCGCATCATGGCAACCATGCCAAACCAAGCCGCACTCCGCGCACCATGGCAAAACATGCCAAACCAAGCCGCACTCTACGCACCATGGCAAAGAATGCCAAACCAAGCCGCACTCACGCACCATGGCAACCATGCCAAACCAAGCCGCACTCTGCGCACCATGGCAACCATGCCAAACCAAGCCGCACTCTGCGCACCTCATGGCAAAGAATGCCAAACCAAGCCGCACTCTGCGCACCATGGCAACCATGCCAAACCAAGCCGCACTCCGCACCATGGCAAACAATGCCAAACCAAGCCGCACTGCGCATCATGGCAACCATGCCAAACCAAAGCCGCACCCGGCGCCCCCATGGCAGCAATGCCAAACCAAGCCGCACTCGCGCACCATGGAAGCAATGCCGAACCAAGCCGATACTGCACATCATTGGCAACAATGCCAAACCAAGCGCATACCGCACACCATGGCAACAAATCTCCAAGCCGCTATGCCATTGGCACACGCCAAATATATCACCCTAGGCTTGCAAGACTTGCAACTAGGTCAACATGGCCGCACATGCCAATACGTGCATTTTGAAGCCATATTCAAGTCGCTATGCCATCGTGCACACGCCAAATATAGCACCCTAGGCTTGCAAGACTTGCAACTAGGTCAACATGGCCGCACATGCCATTGGCACATGCCAATACGTGCCGCAAGCCATATTCCAAGTCGCTATGCCATTGGCACACGCCAAATATAGCACCCTAGTTGCAAGTCTTGCAAGCCTAGGGTCAACATGGCCGCACATGCCATTGGCACATGCCAATACGTGCCGCAAGCCATATTCCAAGTCGCTATGCCATTGGCACACGCCAAATATAGCGCCCTAGGCTTGCAAGACTTGCAACTAGGTCAACATGGCCGCACATGCCATTGGCACATGCCAATACGTGCATAAGCCATATTCCAAGTCGCTATGCCATTGGCACACGCCAAATATAGCGCCCTAGGCCTGCAAGACTTGCAACTAGGTCAACATGGCTGCACATGCCATTGGCACATGCCAATACGTGCCGCAAGCCATATTCCAAGTCGCTATGCCATTGGCACACGCCAAATGTAGCGCCCTAGGCTTGCAAGACTTGCAACTAGGTCAACATGGCCGCACATGCCAACACGTGCTGCAAGCCATATTCCAAGCCGCTATGCCATTGGCACACGCCAAATATAGCGCCCTAGGCTTGCAAGACTTGCAACTAGGTCAACATGGCCGTACGTGCCATTGGCACATGCCAAACACACACGCTGGTAGCCTAACTTGCAAACCGTGCAACCTACCACCAAGGCATTCCGCACATGCCATTTGGCATGTGCCAAACACACACGCCTGGGTAGCCTAACTTGCAAACCATGCAACCTACCACCAAGGCATTCCGCACATGCCATTGGCACATGCCACACGCGCCATTAGCAAAGACCACTTGCACTCAAGGCGCAACCAACGAGATATCAACACAAATGGGGATGCTTCTTTAGGGTTTTGGTTTGGCGGTCACAAAGATGCAACGTATACTACGCTCACATTAAGAAAGCGTGAAAAGGAATAAAGCGGTCAAATAAATGAGGAAATAATGGTGAAAACGTTTTCACCCATAAACACCTTATGTTACCACCTCCTCCCATTATTTCACCCTTTACTCTCTTCCTTCATGAGGCCAGGGTACGTTTCAATCTCGACTTGTATAAATAGGTCTTACCTATTTCCACCAGACAACAAGTCTCGGTCAGGAGAAAATATACTACACTTACACTCTCAGAAAGGCAACTTTGCAAGCTCTCCAAAAAGCTTTCATCTCTTGCAAGCTTCCTAAGCTTTCACTTTCTGATACAAGTCGATATACTACTCTCCTCAACACCTTTCTTTGCTTCCTCCCAAATCAACCCTTCTCCTCCACTTTGTGACCAAAGAAGTCCTGGAACGGCCATTTCTTGGTTTAGGCCGGACTTGTACAGATTGATCTCTCGAATCTATAAAGTGCTCACGTAAAGACATTTGTTTAGGGTTTGAAACAGTTTCTCACTCATCTACCGAATTTACCGAAATCGGCAGAAACGATTTTTACCCATAAACACCCAGCAATCTCATTCTTTCCAGCTTGAATTCTGCGGCATCAGAACAAACAAACCCATTTTGAATTTCATCTCAACTCTAGTTGCAGCAGATTCATTTCCATTATTGATCTTCACCTGCCACAGACTCGATTCAATCTTCCCTTTGCAATTCTTGCTACGAGAACTAAATCCGATTATACCCATTTCTATTTCACTCAACAACATCGATTTCTTCTTCTCCATCCACAGACCCCATCTCCCTGAGCTTCAATTATAGCTACCAACAACATCAATCCCCTGAGAGTTTTCTCGATTCAAACCCCCAATTCTTCGATTTCAATTCAGCGTCAAGCCCTAATCTCTTCGAACTTCATCACCATCTTGAGATTCAACCACAAACCCTCATATCCATTACCCGATTCGATTACAGCCAAACTGGTTCTCAACCACAGACCCATTTTAAGTTTGTCTCACAGCGATTAACCATACTCATATCGAATCCGTCTTCTTCTTTCCATTCAATAGCAGCATCATTCTTGGTTCAAATTCTTCACCACAGCAAACCCTTTCTTAATCTCGATCTGTTGAACAACGACACACCAATTCCATCTCACCCTTAACAATCTCTATTCAACGGCCTCACCCTCATCTCACCGATTCGCTCCTTCTCTTCGATTTAGTTCTCTCGATTAACAGTAGCAGCCATGGCTGCTTTTCTCACTTTCAGGTGTAGGAAAAAATGATTGATAGAAGAGAAAGAAAAAAAACCCTTTTCTCGATTTAGGGTTGGATTGATTTGGGGCAGGATATTGGTACCCGGGCACTTCTGATAAGGGGTAACCAAGTTATAACCCCTTAACCTCAGCTGGACTGCTACTAGTACTCCTCCCAAAAGAGTTGCCCCTTAACCTTGGCTGGGCTCCAGATAGTGTTCGCCCCTGAAATGACAATTTTACCCTTTTGGCTCAAATAGAGTAATTTCTTCTTCTTTTCCTCCGTGTGACTCCAAAGTAGCTACAAAACTCAAAACAAGCGTAAAATACATAATTTACAAGAAAAATGGCGAAGAAAGCATAAACAATAGATAGTAAATAGGATGTATTCTACACCCTATCAGAAAGATCTGCAAAGAAGTAAGATTGGAAACACAACATCAGAGAAAAACAAAAAAGTGAAAGGTTGATGGTAAACACCATAGAATGGAGAGAGGAAGAAATTCTAAGAAATCAATGTTTGTTGAAGAGAAGAAGTAGCGATAATATCGCAAGAGATGTAAAAATAACAGAAAAATTCATAGAGAATGAGGCAGAAAGTAGCAAAAATAAGAGGCCTAAAGATTGAATGTGCTTACTGATTGGAGGAGTATAAATTGGAAAGAGAAGTGTAAAAAAAAAAAAAAAAAATATACTCCCTCCGTTCCAATTTAGTTGATGTTTTAGGGTTTTTTTTGTGTTCCAAAATAGATGAGAGTTTAAGTATTTTCCCCAAATTTTCACTAATTTATCCCTGCTTTGGAATCACACCATAACTTTAATTCTCATTGTAATCATCAAATAGGGTAATTAATTCAATTTTTAAATATATTCCGTGGGGGATATATACTCCATCTTTGTTAATTTTTTAATAAAAACTAGGTGTTTCAAACTTCTAAGAAGGTATTAATATGGGTGAATTTGGAAAAAAATTACTCTCTTTGTTATTTCTTAATATGTGTGAAAAACTCTACAACGTCAACTATAACGGAACGGAGGGAGTAAAATAATAATTTTTTTTTTACAAATGGCAAATATGTTGCAAATGGCGAAAATGGAGTTGTGTAAGAGTTGATATGAAGAAGAAGAAGAAGAAAATATATTTTACAAATATCAAATATGTTTCGAAAGTACAAAAGAGCTCATATATGCAGAAGAATCATCAAAATAATCAGAAAGTGGCGAACTTATTATGGCGTACACCCTAGTTCGCGAACACAATTTCGCAAGAGGCGAAAGAACCTTCGGGGCGTCATAGTAGGGGGTACCTATTACATATAACAAAGAATTAACAAAATAATCAGAATGGGACGAACCTTCATGGCGTACACCCTAATTCGCGAATAAAATTTCGTAAGAGGCAAAGTACCTAAAGTGCGTCATGTAAGGGGGTATCTGTAACTTGGCTCACGGAAAAGGTTACACCACCCCTGGAACCTGAGTCATGGAGATTGGGGGTAATAACACCCATTTAGGACTTGTATCACTTGTCTTCAAGTGTCTTCAAGAAACCTTGAACTTATTAATTAGTACCTGAATCCTTTATTTTTTATGAGTTTGGACTAAATATATGAGTACATTTCACTATAATGAATTATAGTATTTTAATATTAAATTGTCATTTGAATTTTAGTAATTTAATTTGAATTGCAATTTGAATTGCTTCAGCCCAGTCAGAATGACCTCAGTCATCCAACCAGATCTGACATATGTTTTTAATATTAAAATAAATTAAATCTACGACGTTAGACAGATGTCGTGCTTAGCGGCATACTAAAACCATCGTAATCAGGGGCAACTTGAAAGTGTCGTTCCAGGAAAAGACACTGAATCTACGACACTTTCAACAGCATTCTGAGACACTGAATCTACGACACTTTCAGCGGCAGTCTGAAAGTGTCTTATAACTATCTAAAACGACACTATCGGACTATCTTAAAACGGTTGTTTTCCACTAGTGAGGAATACCATTTACAACTTCATTCTATGATTCAGCAACAACAGACATAAAATCAGGATGAGATATCCACATCTTTTGAAATATAAATGGAGCATTAATAGGTTTTGCAATGGTGATATCAGAACCAATTAAGGGACCATGGTCATAAGTTCCTCTAGCACCAACCTTGAAGTTCCAACCATTATACATTTCTAACCATTTCAAATAAAAAACAGCTTTGTCAAGATTACAAAGTATCCTTCTCCTCCTTGCTCTACCATTATTTCATGAGAATTCCAATCCAGTTTTAGGAGCCTGAATAAGACCTCGAGAATCTAAACATTCGGTGAATTCCTTCATTGCTAAATTTAAAAGAGATCTACCACCCTTTTTTTCATCAATAGAAGTAACAACATTAAAATCACCTATTACTACCCAAGGTTTATCCAATGCACTGATATTACATAAATCTATCATAATTCTCTTCTATTTATGGTGTAATTTTCAGCATGAATACCAGTGATAAGAACACCACAAACTTCCACAGTAATGCTTTGTTTTGAAATAGAAATAACAGAATGAGGTTTAATCGAACAATTCCAAAAAAACAACAACATATATTTCCTTTCTTATCAGCACAAGAGTTATGAATAACAGTATGATTCATCCCAGGTAACTTTAAAGAACTACAATATTTAGATTTTACCTTAATCTTTGGCTCAGCAATCCAGACTAATAGAGGATTATGTTGTGACACTAAAGATCTAAATTTATCCTTGGCTTTGGATCTTCTTAAGCCTCGGATATTCCAGAAGATTATCCTCATTTAGAAGAATTAGGGTGAGGAGAAGAGGAACTCCCCTTATCACTTAATTTTACATTACCTTTATTAGCTTGCCTTCTTGTAAAACTGAAGTAGTTTTAGCCACCTTTGAAAATATTTTCTTCTTAACATTATCACAGATATTAGACTGAACTTTCTGAATGATAGTAGTATCATTAGAACAATTGAGTATTTCTAATAATTGTTCAGAACTCAACTGTTCCATATGGGATGAAGTACTATCCTTATCATCTTGAGAGAAATTATCAGTTGAAGAAGATAATTGATAAGCATGTAAATGCTACATTTTATACCCATATTTATATTAGCTAGGATACAATATTTTAGTTACTAATACTATTTTAGTGCTTTTGTAGAAAGTACAAGTGAATTCGATCATCCAACGAATAAACAGCAATATGTGAGACTTATTGGTGTTTGCGACGAAAATGGCAAAATGTGGTTGGCCTGGTATCTCCATGTATCAGCAACCACAATGATCAAATATGCTGGCCTGGTATTTCTATATATCAGCAGCACTTATTATGCTGGCCTGGTATTTTTATATATCAGCAGCACTTATTATGCTGGCCTGGTATCTCCATATATCAGCAGCAATGAAATGGGCTGGCCTGGTATTTCTATATATCAGCAGCCGGGTTGGCCTGGTATCTCCATATATCAGCAGCAATGAAATGGGATGGCCTGGTATTTCTATATATCAGCAGCCACGTTGGCCTGGTATCTCCATGTATCAGCAACCACAATGATAAAACGGTGTTGGCGTAAATTTACGTATAGCATGAACAAAATTGAGTTTCCAAAGGTAGCCGCATTAATTCTTGAAGCACCTGCTACACTTCCAAATTCAATATCCAAGATTATTTCCTTAGTGGCACACCTCCATCGGGTAATGACATGCAGAAGAAAAATATATGTTATTCTCATGTACACTTTAATATGTGTGAAGTGGAGGAACCATAGGGGGGAGCTGCGGCTACAGAGCCGCTGGACGGAGAATAGGGTTTGGAGTTGGAAGTTTCATCTCTTTGTTTTTGTTCTTGCTTAGCTAATTTTGATTTTAATCTTTTTATGGCTTTTGAGAAAGCCATGGCTAGCTAGAGCCATGTTAGGGTTTAGGTAGAACCCAATTTTATTGTGAAAACTCTACATTTATATGCTTAATAATGAGTTGATTGATTAGTAATTTTTCTTCATATAGCTTGGTATTTAATTTTTCATGTGATTTTCTTGATTATTTATGCTTTTGAATTGATATTTCGTGCTTCGGTTAAATCCCTAGACGTGGTATGCAAGGATAGATAGGTAATGCTTTAGAATCACTACCCATGAAGCGAAGAAAATTACAGCGGAGAAACAGTATTTGAAAATGCATGGAATATATATTAAATATTTAGTATAGTTTGCATGATTAATTGGTGGAAACCGAAAACCCTAAGAACTCATTCCATCTTTTTTTATTGTCACGATTATTTGTTATTTTGTTTTGTTCGAATTTCTGAAAATCTTTAAAACATCTTCTATTTGGTTACTTAATTTTGGTATTAGTTTGTAGAATATTTCACACTCCTCATGGGAACGACCCGCATTTTCTATCGATACTACAATTGACCCGTGCACTTGCGGATATAACTAGGTTTTATTTAATCGTTAATTTGGTCATATAAAATCTACATCAATAATATAACACAAGGTTTATCAACAAAATTAGAATCAAGGGAGCCAAAGATGACATCATCTTCTACACTATCAGTTTGAATAGTTTGAGGTTCCGAAGGATTACTTGAAGAAACATCCAAATTTTTTGTTATACATGGAATCTCACTTTATATCTCTTGTTGAACATGAAATTTACCAGAAGAACCACCTGATGTGACTCAATGATGTTGTAGTAAGAAGGGTTGTCGTTCACTCGGACTTGTTGAAATCGATTCTAGGCTTAAATATAAAAATACTAAAGATAAGAAATTATATACAAAAATATGTCACAAGATGAAGAGAGTTACTGGGACTCGGGATTCCACCAATTCTTACATTCATGCGGTTCATCTATTAATTCCGGACAATTAAGGCTCATAAAGTAACAAACATCGACTCTAATTCTTTGCCAAGGTAGATTTTATAAAGAATTATATGTAACTCACAAGCATGGCGCATCTAAAGTACCTAAGACTAAGCATGCGACATCTAACGAATTCACAAATAATCAATAAAAATCATAAATCAATTATAATAGTGCAAATAGTCATAAAGGAATTAAATAGAATTACCACATGGGTGCAAAACAGCTTCCTCCATCGTCCCAGTAATGGGTTCTAGCTCATCATGGTGTAAACACGCTCAAAAATCATTATTAATGCTCAAAAATGGTTTACAAATGATGAACAAGGGAGAAAAGATGAAAAGCCTGATTTTAACAGATTTTAATTGTTACAAAACGGATCTGTTACATGAAGAACGATACATGTAAAGTGTTGCTATTGTCGTTGATTTAAGTCTGCCCAAAACTACGACCCAGAGATGCAAGTCATTAACACTTTTGAAGAACGACATGTCATGGGCTGTCTGTTCTTCGTGTTCTTGGCTCATGCGACAGTTAAAAACAATTCTCTGCAACTTGATTCTCCGGCTCTGTTGAGGCTCTATACCTCTCCCAAACTCTCTCTATGCTCCCACAGGCCTTATATAGCCTCACTGCCCCCAAATCTCCCATCATAACTGCATATAATTCTCTTTTATTTCTTTGCACAATACGGGAATAATTTCTCTTTATAGCTCCTTCACGCGTCTGCATGGCCGAATTTCTCCAAGAACATTTCTTCTGGCGTCTACGATGAAGTCAAGCATTTTGTATACACACGAAATCCTTCCAAAGATAACAAGAAAATCCGAGAATATCTTCCACGTACATGCTTACCACTGTTTTCTTCAACTCGACGATTTAGCCAAAACTAGTCAATCCAAAGCCCATACCAACCCTATTTATGTCCTCAGTAAAGTCTTCCCTTGCAAACCCAGCCATTGAGTCTCTCATAACACGTCCAAAAATCCAAATAAAAATCTGCCAGTGATGTGAATATTTTCCCACAAAACCAAAATTTGAAATGAAGAGGATGAAGTGCCCTGATCCAAAACAGGGGCGCCTTTATCACCGGGTGCCTGGGTTCCTTATCCAAAATGAGGGTGCCTTTATCACTTTTCTCGGGTCCAAATAACACTTTTTGAGGGACTTTTTTCCACACAAGTGTATTTCTCAAAAACACCTACACACATAAAAAACACCAAAATTAGTACAAAAATCGAGACTAACAATAGAGACAATGAGGACAATTCAGACACAACAATGTGCCTATCAAATACCCCCAGACTTATTATTTGCTAGTCCTCGAGCAAATTTATTCTAGAAAATAATCATTTGAACCCCTAGGTGGCCCTAGTGGCGGAGTGTTGTCTCCGGAGGGGTTTACCAGAGAACATGCCCACAAAACCTTTACTCCAGGACCCTAGCTATCTCGCGAGAACCTTGGAAGGCACTAAAGAATCTCCTTGGTTGGCATACTTATTGACTATAGGAGGAAGTACCCTGATCACGAAATTCTAATTCTTTGTACGAGTTTGCACTCAAGCATACTAAAATTCATATAAAGTGACAGAGCTCTACTCAGATAGTTTCTGGACATCATAAAACTGAGTCAACCAATCACATGGAAAGATTAAGAAGAAGGAGGTAGAGAAAAACGTGGATGATGATGTTGACTAAGGTGAACCTATCCTAATGGACTGAGATACTGGTCTGGACTAATATCAACACACTGGCATATACAAGGGAACCAGTGGTCGATAATCCTAACTTTAGGTCAACACAACTGGCATATACAAGGGTTCCAGAGGTCGACTTTATTGAATTTATTCCGGTTGGTCTGATGGTCTGTCTCAATTTTTTTTTTTTTTTTTTTTTCTCTCGCCTCACTCTATTTTTCACCCTAGCAATGGTAAAAGAAAAGAAAAAGAAGTGATCAGATTCTTTCGATGTTTCCATCACGAGGATATGGCGAAACTATCATGTTTTCTTTTCTAACACCTGAGCTCTGTGCTTTTTATGAATAGACTCTTACAGACGTTTCCATCTAATCGGATTGGTTCCTCAACTCCTACAACCAAGATGTTCCCATCCACTTAGATTAGTTAGTGCCAACCTTAATAAGCATAAATTTCTAGTCTCTGAGTTTATTTATTGCAACTAAAAAGTTTCTCCCATACCCCAACTTAAATCTAACATTGTCCTCAATGTTCTAAAGATGAAATTAAAAGCATGAAAAATGAGAAACTGTTACCACTTGAAGAAAAGAGTAAGGAAAGATATTACCGTGTTGTAAGAGAATGGGTTACCTCCCAATAAGTGCTAAGTTTAAAGTCTTCAGCCAGACATTGGAAGGAATTAGTCACCTCATAGAATCATAAAGTAATAGCCGGAATAACTGCGGATCACCAAAACCAAATAGGGCTATCACAAGTAAAAGGAATCTACAACATCCCAAGAAAATTAGCAAATAAAGCACACCCTTGTCTAGTTTCCTGTTTAATACAACTACATCTAGTTGTGGTTCAGGTTCAGGTTTATAATCGGATCTAGATAACATATTTTCATGGGTTGCATTTCCAAAAAAGTAGAATCCGGATGTTTAGGTTCTAGAGAGCGGAAAAACTCAAATAAAAGCTTAGAAGCACATAATAATAACCTAAATAATTGCGGATCCTCGAAGTCAATCAGACTTGACTCATACAGTTGACCACAGTAGTGGTCATTCTTAATCAAATGTGTCGACCCTAATCTCCTAAAGTAATTAGGTTTAGCCTCAAAACTCAATAATTGACACAACTGAAACTTATATGTTCCCACAATTGGTTGAAAAATATTTGGTGGGAAAACAAAATCAATCGTGGTATCATAGCATAGGTTAACCACATCAACCAGAGGATGGGTTCTTAACAGAAAAAGTGTATGAAGATAATCTTTTAAAATGGTTGAGGCACATATGTCAAGTCCCAAGTTAGGGACTTTTCTAAGAGTTAAAGCACATGGAGAATGATAATCACCCCCAAACTTAGAGTTTTCGGTGTCTCTAGAAAGACTAGTCACAACTTCCCTAATTTCAAGGTCACCCGATTCTAAAATGGTCAATTGATTCTTCTAAGTCAGGTACATCCTCACTCATCTCTACGAGTTCATTTTCTTTTCTAAGTCTATTGTTTCTAAATCGCTAGACTCAAAATATACTAGCTCCTCTAAACCATCATTGGCTTCGTAATCAAAAAGAAATACTACATCGTCTAAAACGGGGTATCTCTAGTCAAATCCTCATCCTTTTGAATAGGTGAATAATTATTAAAATTATTTGGATTTGAAATAGAAATATTATCATCATTAAGCTCAACCGGAGTAACAAATTCCCGATCACTATGCCTACTTTTGATTTCAAATTCTTCATCAACACTATCCTCATCATAATCATAACATGAAAATGGTTGAACCTCTTCTAAATTAGTGTTACCAAATCTAACCTCGTCATCTTGATTATAAATATCCTCATTTTCATGGGTATTATTGGAAACACTATATTGGAAATTAAGATTATTTCGAGCAAGTTTTTCGACAATCCTATTTGTACTTTCAGAAAATTGCTTAAGAGTCTCTTCTAAAGACATCCTAGTTGACTGCTCTAGGGACTCATCTGGAATATTTAAGGTTTCCTTCACAAATAAGGAATGACTCTTGAAAGCCTCTTCTAGAGAAATAGATGAATTGTTTCGCTCATAAGACCGATCCACGTGGTGGGATAGTAATTGGGCTCACCATGGTATGACCATAACCTTCAAAAAGGTTGGCGTTCCCAACCACTATTCACACTATGGTCATAGTAATAATGTCCATATTGTTCAGTTGGATATTCGTTGTATTGGCTATACCGTTTGACATCCCTAACTGCAAGGAATTCTACACAAACACAAACAAGGCTGACTCAACCACAACAAACCTTTGATTTCTAGCAAACAAAAAGCATGATGGCTCCACTTAGATTGTTTTCTAGACCAGCTTCTAATCCTTCGAAAGGAATTCGTTACAATCTGAGCAAACCCCTCTTGGAATCAATCCTAAGTAAGTTGAATAGAGGCGAGGGAAGCTGCGTGGAGCTTTGATACCCAAGGCCTCACCGCATTACAAAGGCGGCGAAGCCACGCATTCAACTTACGGAAACCATCATGAACTTCGGAAGTATGCTTAAAGAGTAACCAATATTTTTTCGAATGACTTTCCTATTAAGCTCGTTACCCTATCGGTCTCGTTCTAGTCAAAATTTAAGGCTTAGGTTCGTGTTTGGTTTCGTTTTCCTAAGGCGGGCAAGAAGAGAACGGTGATGAAATCTGAACTCTTATCTTGTATGGCCAGTCCTTGCCCTTTACTAGGAAATTAAAGCAGCCAAATTCAGTTCCTCGACATATATTCACATGAAATCATCCAGTAAACCCGCTGACAGGAGATTCGCGAGTGTTTAAAATTCTTACCTCCCGCCCGTGACTGGGATGAACTACAAAGTTTAGCCGGAACCCACGACTCCTATGTCATGTACGAACCGAGGGGCCAAGACGATATCGTAATCGTCGTCCTTCCCTGTGCATTTTATATTTAAATAACCCTTCCTTAGGGTTTTATAAAAAATGTCCAAAAGTCCAAAAATAAAGTCCAAAATTAAGAAGTCCAAAAAAAATAAAAATTACCTAATTACCTAATTACAGTTTCTAAAAATAAATTAATTACACTCTATACAAAATTTTCTTCTTCACTCAGTTCGGATCTCTCTTTTCTTTCCTATTTTGGCTTTGCTTTTCTTTTCAGCACTTTCTCTTTTCTTTCGATCCACTCCAAACCGGAAGCAAGCAAGAAATACCAAACGCCCGTAAAAAAGAACAAAAATAATAAAACCTAAAAACAAATCTATACACAAGTCCGCGTTGGCGGCGCCAAAAATTGATGTGACTCAATGATGTTGTAGTAAGAAGGGTTGTCGTTCACTCGGACTTGTTGAAATCGATTATAGGCTTAAATATAAAAATACTAAAGATAAGAAATTATATACAAAAATATGTCACAAGATGAAGAGGGATTCTTGGGACTAGGATTCCACCAATTCTTACATTCATGCGGTTCATCTATTAATTCCGGACAATTAAGGCTCATAAAGTAACAAACATCGACTCTAATTCTTTTGCCAAGGTAGATTTTATAAAGAATTATATGTAACTCACAAGCATGGCGCATCTAAAGTACCTAAGACTAAGCATGCGACATCTAACGAATTCACAAATAATCAATAAAAATCATAAATCAATTATAATAGTGCAAATAGTCATAAAGGAATTAAATAGAATTACCACATGGGTGCAATGACTTCCTCCATCGTCCCAGTAATGGGTTCTAGCTCATCATGGTGTAAACACGCTCCAAAAATCATTATTAATGCTCAAAATGGTTTACAAATGATGAACAAGGGAGAAAAGATGAAAAGCCCTGATTTGCTTGATTTTAATTGTTACAAACGGATTACAAGAGAACGATACATGTAAAGTGTTCAACGTTGCTGTTGATTTAAGTCTGCCCCAAAACTACGACCCACGGATGCAAGTCATTAACATGTTGAAGAACGACATTGCCGGGCTGCTACATTCTTCGTGTTCTTCAGCTCATGCAGCAGCAGAAAACAATTCTTTGCAACTTGATTCTCCGGCTCTGTTGAGGCTCTATACCTCTCCCAAACTCTCTCTATGCTCCCACAGGCCTTATATAGCCTCACTGCCCCCAAATCTCCCATCATAACTGCATATAATTCTCTTTTATTTCTTTGCACAATACGGGAATAATTTCTCTTTTATAGCTCCTTCACGCGTCTGCATGGCCGAATTTCTCCAAGAACATATCTTACGCGTCTGATGAAGTCAAGCCACGCCCGTATACACACGAAATCCTTCCAAAGATAACAAGAAAATCCGAGAATATCTTCCACGTACATGCTTACCCTGTTTTCTTCAACTCGACGATTTAGCCAAAACTAGTCAATCCAAAAGCCCATACCAACCCTGTTTATGTCCGTAAAGTCTTCCCTTGCAAACCCAGCCATTGAGTCTCCCTATAACACGTCCAAAAATCCAAACAAAAATCTGCCAGTGATGTGAATATTTTCCCGCCAAAACCAAAATTTGAAATGGAGAGGATGAAGTGCCTCGATCCAAAACAGGGGCGCCTTTATCTCCCCTGGGGTGCCTGGGGTGCCCTTATCCAAAATGAGGGTGCCTTTATCACTTTCTCCTAAGGGTCCAAATAACAATTTTGCGACTTTTTCCACACAAGTGTATTTCTCCAAAAACACCTACACACATAAAAACACCAAAATTAGTACAAAAATCGAGACTAACAATAGAGACAATGAGGACAATTCAGACACAACAATGTGTCTATCACCACCTACCTCTATAGAAGGATTTAATTTATTATTTTGATAAGTAGGAAGTATTGTATCCACAACTACAACATCTCCAAAATCCTTAGCTTCGGTAATCGTTTCCTTGCTCTCAGGTGAAAAGCATATATCAAAACCAACAGGAATTTGAGGCTTCTTTTTCTTAATTACCCAAACCTTTTTTTCTAAAACAACATTAGCTTTTGTAGACCCCTCCTCTTGAGATATTACCTTCCTTTTACTTCTACATTCAGCAACCCAATGACCCACCACTTTACAATGATCACAAAATTTAGGAAGATTTGGAATTTGAATCTCTTGAGTAAAACTACCATATTTTTATTTTACTTCTACTTGATTTGGTATATGATGAGCTAAGTCAACTTACACAAGAACACTAGCATAATAACCTACCTCCCTTTTAAAAGTAGTTTCATCAACCTTAATAGCTCTTCAAATAGCATCTCCCAAAGACATGATGATTTTTTCTTTCCAGTATTCAATCCCCAAACCAGGAAAATGAACCAAGCAAAAACATTTTTTGATTTCTGAGCAGCAGGGTTAAAATTAGGTTCCCATAATCTCAGTTTAAGAGCTTGAGTTTCAACCATCCAATATCCATTCCAAATATATTTCATATCAACTTCATTAGCCAATTTTATAATACAAAAACCTTTACCAATAGGAATCAATTGATAGTTACCTGAAGTATTCCATTGATTTCTCAAAGAAGATTCTGCATCTGCAAATTTCAATTTAACAAAATCCAATCTCCCAATTAAGCTAAATCTCCATTCATTTAAGCTATCATCAATATCTTCATCTGGAATATATACTGATGGAAGTTTGTGAAAAGATTCACTCTCAGAAGTAGATTCCGAATTTTCAGGAAAAACCCTAAACTTATTATTAAACTTATTTGATCCAGATGCAGTTTCTGGACGAGAACTATGATTTTCAGACATGAAATTAATTGCAGCTACAAGAAATAAGACACGGTTGAGCACCAATCATTGAATTAATTGGAACAAGGAACTAATAATTGATGAATGAAACACTCAGAACGAAGAAATTGAGAAGAAAAAATGGACTGAGTCGTTCGCCCGATCCTCAGAGTTTCTCTCTCCTCAACTCACCCAGAAGATTGCATTCTAAATAACAACGACCTCCTATTCAGATGATAGTCCACCTCAACGTGCTTTAATGTAGCATATACACGAAATTCGTAACTTTTTAGCTTTCTAGGTGCATTAGGATAAAAAATTCTTCTTTGAAATCATCATCACCAAGTGAGCTACTCGATAAGTCATAAAAAAATTATTCTTTGAAATCATCATCACCTAGTGAGGTGATCGATAAGTCAATAAGCTCCCGAGAAAAAGATTGGTTGTTCAACAGAGACTGAAATATCACTAGGTCCTTAGAATAGAAGCGATGTATACCCATAGAGCAAGGGCAGGGCTGGGATGATTTGTGCTGTTTCAAGCTCAGACTCTTATTATATACACCTGGGAACGAGTTATATATACACCTGGGAAGGACGATGTGTACCCATAGAGCAAGGGCAGGGATGGGATGATCTATGCTGTTTCCAGCTCAGACTCTTATTATATACACCCGGGAACGAGTCACCAGCGGATGGAAACGGAATCAGGACTGGGTACACCGTAATGAAAATTCAGTCTCTAATGTCCATCTTTTTTAGCCCCCACTTGGGTTACAAACTAACGTTGCTTAGCTTGGCGATGTAATATACTTTGAGTGTTTGCTAATAAGAATCAACTAGATTTTGTGCCCGTGTTACGCACTGGGCGGACCCCCGGAAACCATCCACCATAAAAATATCTTTTAACCATGTTTTTGGGTTGGCGTGGCTTTACCTCCCCCTGTAGCATATTTTTGATTTGGTATATTTTTGATTTGGTGTCCCGGGGTTTCGCTCTGCCCCGTCAGGATGCGCTTCGCCTCGCCTGGTCCCAATACATGCTTAGGATTTTTGATTTGGTATGGCTCGGCTTCGCCTCGGCCCTTCGCTTAGGATTTTGTTTTAGCGTTGCACAGTTTCACCTAGGGCTGCACATGGGCGGGTATGGGCGGGTATAAGCTCAAACCAACCTCGCACCCACATCCTGCGGTTTTTTTTTTTCATAACCAACCCCGCACCCACAAACAATGGCGGGTTTTGTTACCCACCCGCTGCGGGTAGGGCGGGTTTGAGTTTAAACAGCTTAAACCCGTAATAATTAGATGTAATCCAAAAATTAGATATATTGATCAGGAGGAGGAGGAGTTCGCTATAATCTGCTGCACCACATTGAAATTTTCAAGATTACAATCCATGGAGTCCGCTTTAATATATTTCATGACGCGTGCAGCTAATTATAGTGATAGCAAATCGAATACGTCATTTTATTTACGAAGCGTTAAGAAGGCCAACTCTTAAATTGGCACCTCTGTGGATATGTTCACACACAAGACACCAACAACCATTGAAAACGTGAAGTCTCTCGGAGAAAGGGACAAAATAGGTGGTCTAGGGAGCGGCTGAACTTCTCAAGCCGGTGAAGGATTAGTTGTAATCAACGGTGTATATTGAGCGGGTTTTCAAGGGCGGGTATGGGCGGGTATGACCTAAAACCAAACTCGCACCCACAGACAGCGGGTTTTTTTTTTCTTAACCAACCCCGCACCCACAACGGGCGGGTATGGACAAAAAACCCACGGATTTAGCGGGTACGGGCGGGTATGGGTATCGTGGGTGGGTCTTGTGCAGCCCTAGTTTCACCTTACCCCGTGGCTTAAGATTTTTTTATTTGGTCTTTCGCCCCGCCGCCTCACTTGGGATTTTTTTATTTAAGTTGTGTCAGGGCGAAGCAATATTTGATAATTGAAATTATGGAAGTATTTTTCTTTTGGATAATCATTGGTCAATATAAAAAACGCACTAATCTTTTAGTACATTGTCGTCTATTAGTCCTTTAAATTGAGAGAGTATTCAATGTAATAGTAGCTCAATAATATTTTAGGACTACCATTATTTGTGAAGAATACAAAACAAATATTATGGAAAAGCGAAGTCTTTTCAGGAAAGACGCATACAACAGAAACAGGTTTAGTCTACTTGTTAGAAGCAACCTTCATTGTCCAAGTTTTGACATCAATGAAGAAACTTAGAGGGAGATAATACTAAAAGAACTGTTCTTAGATAGAGCATAGAAGGGATGCCTTAGTGAGTTATAATGCTCCGAACGCTTCCTATCACCTCCACTGCCAACACAAAAATGGATCCCCGGAAATCTTTCAGGCACTGTAAAATCACATTAGCCATTGGAAGTACATTACCTTAGAAGGAGTAGGACAACTTAGAAACACAACTCTGTAACCATACCCACCTCCACCTTATCTTTATGTTCACATACATGTTGTGGCTACTGATTGAACTTGCGCTAGCAAGTGGCAACTACTGCCAACTCTCATGCCCATAAGTAGGTCGGATTAGCAGGCAAAAAGAGTGTCCTCTACTGGTACGATTTGAATCACACACATGAACTCTGAAACATTTAAAAACACAACTTATAGGAACATGAATAGGAAAAAAAAAATTTACTTTCACCCGAACACCAATCTGTTAACCCCAAGCAGACGCGAGACTATCCAAACTAAATATTTAAAGGACAACTACTTATGCTAACTGAAGGAAATATTGTAAAAAAGGTCCCATTAATACCTACCATCCATATAGCAAACAACATAGACAGTGCTGTGTTTTTACGCCATATTCGACACTGCACAAAATAAACAAAACTAAAAACAATTAGAATGCAAATTAATAAAATTACAGATTCAACACCAGGTTTGGTAATTAAAATTATGGAAGGATTTTTTCTCTTGGATGATCACTAAGCGTCAAGCAAATGTTAATAAGTTAGTAATTAAACACAAATGATTATAGATGACACTTTGAAGACAACTGTTATGCCTCTTTTGAAAGTCCTCAAATATATAGTAGCAAATATAGAACTCAAGCAAGACTCCTAAAAGCCTGACCAGAAATGTAATTTGTGATAGGGAGTCCAATGAGCGTAACATGTGAATGTAAAGTTTAAAATCTATGAAACAATCTCAGCTATCGGTTTAGTCTGCATTTTTCCCTTTATTCCTTCCTTTTCCAGATTAATATGTACTCTTTTGAACCTAGATAGAACTGACACTGATTGGCGAGGCCAATACCCATCTGGTTTATACCTTAGATGACAGAGAGAAATGTTTGTATATAATACCTGCAAACATAAAACAGACCCATGCCGTGATTGTCGAAAGCCACTTTGGCCTACACTATTCCGTAATATTTTATTTGTAGGGTTCAGACCAAACATTACCAAAAGTAAAAGAAGAAGAAAACGTCACAAATACAGGGCGCATAGGTAAGTTGGGTTACTACCATCACTTTTCCCGACCATATTTGACACGAAACAGGGATGTTAGAACAATTGCTAGGAAATGCTATAATTTGTCAAGTCAGATTTTCCACCCCTAGTTGCTATCGTGTAATGGAACTAAAAACCAACTTGATAGGATAGAATCTTTAGATATCAAAACAGTGATGTATTAAACATTGTATTCAAGGAGAAGAAAAACGTAATCTCATTTTTTTATCATGATTTAGATACAAACATTGAGTTGAAACAAATGAAAATCTATAGAGGAGAACAGAGTATAGTGCATCTTTGCCGGTGTTTTTTTCCTAGTCATTATTAGAGAGACAAAGATGGGAGTAAATCGCATTCTCGTACAATAGATTAGTCACCATGTAGGGAGCACAAAGATTTTATACTTTCAGAAATATGCAATTAATGTATACCTAAATTTGTATACAGATATCATTGTGGAATGAACCTATTAGTTCATGGTAACTTTCATGTTTTTCCCAGGATTAGGTTCAATTTAGAAGAAACAAATACACACCTCTTTACGGGACCCTAGCAAATGGTTGATTGTCCACAGTATCTATCCAAAACTAATGTAGTCTTTCACTCTGCCACACATAAAAATAGCAATCCCAATATATCACACAACTAGAGTTAAATTTTGTTGATAGCACAATAGGATCATGAGTAGCTTACACACAGGGTCAGATGAAAAACAAAGTTGTTTAAGTCCCCACTAACCACATAGGTGGAGTTTTCCTTAATGTATATGTTAAATGTGGGTAGATAAAGTCACAGTAAAACATTTAGATTAAATGCAAATATGACTAATATGAAAAAGTCTTTGATTACCCTATAGAAAGACGGTAAAAGAATCCTAAAAACTTGTTTTGGGGTATCACACAAACAATCAAATCAAACCAAGCCAAAATTGTTCTTAGCTATTAGCTCTCAATCAGGCTAAATTTTAATATTCAATCAAATCAACATAAGCTAACTTTTCTCTGAAAACCCAATCTGATTTTAATCAATCTTCCTACACCAAATTAAAACTTAATATGATTTTATTTATTTTTAAAATTACAAATTTAAAAATCTAGGGTTTCCAAATGTTTACCTTATTCTTCCTTTCCTCTGCATCGTCTTTGTAATCAAACTTTGCCTCCTAAATCAATGTTATAAACTTTGCCTCATAAATTTCCTGCAAACATCAAGCACACAAAGCAAACATAAATCAACATACATCAACCATTATAATTCCTGCAATTTATAATCTATGAACCCTAATTTCTCTATCTCAACACCGCAACCATAATTCTCTAATATCTCAATTCACATCCTCAAATTAGCATGATAACCTTCCTCTTCATTTCATATTCTTCAAACCCATCCCTAACTATTCCGTCAATAATCAATTTTTGAAATAAAACAATCAACACAGAAGAAACCCTAAATTATACACCCAGATTTACCTTTTCTGTTGCATTCGAATCAACCACACAAACTCACACAATCACTATCACTCGAATCTTGATCATTTCCCTCTTTCTATGATCTCAAACTCCATTTATTTTTCGATTTTCAATTGCAGGTGAAGAGGAGAAGAAGAAATAAGGAGGAGAAGAAGAATAAAGAACGAAGAGTAGCTTCGTCCAGTTAAGGAGAGAATAAAAATATCAGCTTTGTCCAGTTAAGAATGGTTTGGTTCAGTTTTTCGCGGGAGTATCGTCCACTTTGACGATGTTACTTAACGTCCAGTTAAGTATTCGGCGTAAACAGAGTGTAACAAATTATTTAGGCACAAATTCTGACAAAAGTATTGTCTACCCACGTTTTTGCTAACTGGGTTACAAACGGCCAGTTAAATACAGGGTGTAAACGGAGTGTAATCCAATTTTTAATGCCTCGACCAGTAGATTCCTGCCAAGTGTCCTCTCCAGAATTATTAATGCCCAAAGTTTTTATCTAATTTAATTTGAGGGGGGTGTCACACTCACCGTGGAACGTGGGAGCTCATATGACTTAGCATTTTAAAGGAGGGGAGATTCTTGTTTCTTTTTCCTCAATGTGGTGCTAGAGGTGTAAATTGGGTTGTGCCAGCACGAGCACAGCCCAGCACAACACGTTAAAATTTGAGCACAGCCCAGCACAGCACGTGACTTAGCCTAGCACGGTCCAACACGTTAGTTTCGTGGGCTATGCTAGGTTAGCCTAATTGGCACATTGGCACAACACATCACGCGGCACGGATAAACACATGGCACAGCACAACACGACATGTTAAGAAATCACGTCGTAATATGCATAAAACGCTACAAAATACATCACATTTTGTGTATATTTCATGAAATACTCTTTATTCTAGCCAATTTTTGACATTTGATCGTCGTTATATTGACTTATTTTTATAAAAACTCATAGAATACTTAAATATTTGAAAAATATTTACTTTGAAAAACATGAAATAAATTTGCCCGACCCCGCACAGCACACGTTTATTTTTACGGCACAACACAACACACCACGTCATCTAGCACGACACAACACGACACGCCTTAATCTCCGACATAGCACAACACGACACACAACACGCTAAGCACGTGACTTCGTGGGTTGGATTGTGCTGGGCCGGCATGTTGTACACCTCTATGTGGTACTACAAAAATCATATTGATTGTTGTATCTTCATACATCTAGTAAACACCATAAATTTGGTACAATGAAAAAAAAACAATAAATAAGTTGGCAAAAAAAAGAAAGAAATGTTATAGGGCCTACGGCCCATGGATGGATGTGCGGCACAACTAGCTACCTAGGGTTTCCCTTAAATGTATATATATGTTATTGTATCCATGTAACCCTGCTGCTGATCAATAAGAAACTCTGCCCCTTTCTCTATCATTTTCACCTTTATCACTACAAAACGTTATCACCACGATGCTCAACTGTTGCCGCATATAATGACGGGAAAAATAAAAAGGGTTATTAGTGAATGGGTTATATACTTCTATCATTCTTTTATTCAATCAGATAATTCTATTGTTCTTTAATGACTTCTGCTAATTGATGAACCTAAATGATATTGTTTTTTTTTATTATTTGTATGTCCGTTTGATAGACAAATTACAATTAAAACAAAAACAAAACAAAATAAAATAATTTATTTGCGTGATGTGATGCTAGGGCCATATATGAACTAATGAAACCATGTGCAACTATTTTTTTTCTCTCATATGAAAACGATTTATTTTTGTCTGCCATGTCTAATGTTTTACCTATTTTTGAAAATAAAATAAAAAATGATTGGCTGATTTGATATCATATATCATTTGACTGAGTATTGAGTATTGCCTTGTTCTGTTTGGGTATGACTTGATGTGCTTCAGGTATCTATTAATAAATTGATTAATGAAATGATCCCCTTTTGTCTTGTATAAACAATAATTTGTATATGTATTTCTTTTAGCATCTCGATTGGCGTGATATTATTACTTTACTATTCTTATTTACAATGCAACTTTGTTTGCAATCCTGATTGGTATCACTGTTAACTTGAATTCATTGATACTTCTATTATTACTAGATTGATGTTTCCAATTCCATATAGATTTTTGTCTGTTATTAGATTGACGTCTGTTATTGTATATATAATTTGAGGCCGAAATACTGGCTCCAGATTAAAAGTTAGGCCAAAAATTTGAATTCTAGAGCTCCTGACTCCCAGCCAATAGGAATCAAGAATTTACGTTGCAAAATATACACAAAATTGGTTAAAAAGACCAAAATCAATAATTTTTGGGTGAAAAGAAAGTTAGATTTTGATATTGTTTAAATGGACAAAAATATAAAAATAGTCGGGATGTAACCAGTTTCATCCTACCCATTTTCAAATTCTTTTTCTTATTTTTAATTTACATCAGGATGCATCCAGTTTCATCCTCGCTATTTTTTAAGTTTAAGCCAGGATGAACCCAGTTTCATTCTTGCTATTTTTTTTTTTTGTGTCCATTTCACCCATAATAATTTTTACTCGTCCATTTGAACCATGTTTTAAAATTTTTTGGACAAATGACCCATTTTTCGCAAAATAAAATGGTTGGGTAAATGAGTACCGAGTCACTCTCCACATACAAAATCCTTTCTGCACAAAACCCTAAACTTTTTATCTTCTCTTCCGCCTCCTTCACCATTGTGTATATAATTTGAGGCCGAAATACTGGCTCCAGATTAAAAGTTAGCCAAAAGCTTGAATTCTAGAGCTCCTGGCCCCCAGCTAATAGGAATCAAGAATTTATGTAGCAAAATATAATGGTTGGGAAAATGAGTACCGAATCACTCTCCACGTACAAAATCCTTTCTGCACAAAACCCTAAACTTTTTATCTTCTCTTCCGGCTCCTTCACCACCACCAACTCATGTTTCACCACCATCTTCTTCTGACGGAGCAAAGAGAATCGATGAGGTAAACCTATTTCCTATTCTTCAATCTGCTTTTTCTTATAAGAGTTGATTATTTAATTCTTGAGTATGGGTCCGTCTTATATGAGTTGTTATCACTGATTACAGTCTGGGTTTTTCTTTTTGTTGGATCAAAGATTTAATTTTGGTGATCAGATGGATTTTTTAGTTGAAAAGAAATTGCAATTCTTAGCTATTAGAGATTAAGAAGAAGGTAATAAAATTAGGTCACTTTGATGATAATTTGATATTTAATTAACTTTCCTATATTCTGCATTATCGATTGATTTATCGCATTTATCATGAAGAAATCACTGTCAATTGGTAACATTGTTAGTGAGTAGTGTAATTTTT